>JARQOC010000011.1:27075027-27545027 GCA_033576535.1 Allobates femoralis
TGTTTGTTTCATGGTACGCCGCACCAGGCAATGACCTGTGACGGGAGAGCCGGGCACACAACAGAAACAGCTTCACCCTCTCAAAGAAAATGTAAAATTAACACAGATCCTTCCTTTCCTCCGTGTAGGGAATTGGAAGGATATGTATTGCTGCTGCCATTTTATCATGATTATAGCGGGTGAATCAGATTAGGGCTGCTTTCTGATGCCGTAATGTGCTTGTATTTTATAGTTTGTAAAGCCATACACTGATATCTGTAATAATGATGGAGCTACCGGTATAGTAGGTACAGAGATTGCAGTCACATTAAACCTAAGTCATATTGAAAGGCTTGTTAAAGAGTCATTCGGATTGCTACTTTCAATGGGTGGCGCTAGAGTTCATCTACTACCCCCTGAAGAGACAATTTACACACTGGTGTCCTAGTGACTAAAGGGGCCAAATACTCCTGCAAATGGCATAGGGGTATATGGCACAGAAGGTGGGGATCCCGTTACAGATTTCTTTAAATCTGCGCTGCCATTTGAAGATTGAGAACACACTAGTGTGAACAATGCCGTCTAGTTCGACATGTCTCAAAGCTCTCCAGCTTCTTCTTAAGGAAAAAACATGAGATTTCCCATTGCGGCTCAGATTAAGCAAAATTTGGATTATCATTAAACCCAATTATTTCTTTATTTTATATACCAGTATAGCACCATTAATTCAACAGCTCTTTACAGATATCATCATTAGTGATGGGCGAATCCTAAATTACTCGGAATCGCTTGACTCTAGCGAGTCCGAGCACAGGACTCGCTACTCATTGCGAGTCTAGCGAGTCCAATGTTAATGAATGGGGAAGCGAGTAATAGCGAGTAGTGTGAGATTTACAAATCGCAGATGTGTCTCGGAAGCTTCAGCCTGAAGCAATCCTAGTTTTGTCATTTATTTGCATTGGACTCGTTTACTTTGCAACTGTAATCGCTGGGAAACTCGCACAGATAAGAGTCCTGTCTTCTCTGTGTGCTGGCTGCCAGCTCCAGGGTCCTAGAGCCTGCCTGCTGCCTGATGTAGCAGAGCTGAGATTGTTCTCAGTCTGCTCATTCCCTGTGTACAGACATGAATGTCTGTGCACAGAGATGATGTAGCAGTGCTGAGATTGTTCTCAGTCTGCTCATTCCCTGTGCATAGACATCTATATCTATGCACAGGGGATGTAGCAGAGAGGACATCGCGTTTTGGACTGCGTCGGACAGAAGAGGATTTTTTTAATTAAAGATGGAGTCCCTAATGGCTTTTTTTTTTATTTCTAATAAAAAATTTTCTCTGTGTTGTGTTTTTTTTAAAACAATTTAATAGAAATTCATGGCGGTCATGTCTAATATTGGCGTGACCGCCATAAATTTCGGGCTTAGGGCCAGCTGATATTACAAAGCTGGCCCTAACCTCTTTATTACCCAGCGTGCCACCGCTACCAGGGCCGCTGGAAGAGCGGGGTTCAGCGCCAGAGGATGGCGCTTCAATGAACGCGCCATCTTCTGGGGCGGCTGCGGGCTGCAATTTGCAGCGGGAGGTGCCCAGAAAGCTTGGGCATCCCTGCGCTGCGGATTCCAGCCCCCAGCTGCTTAGCTGTACCTGGCTAGACATAGAAATTGCGCGGATCCCCACGCATTTTTTTTTAATTATTTCATGAAATTCTGAGATTCTGACTCTGAGACTCTGACTCTGAGACTCTGACTCTGAAATTCATGAAATAATTTTAAAAAAATGCGTGGGGCTCCGCGTAATTTCTATGTCTAGCCAGGTACAGCTAAGCAGCTGGGGGCTGGAATCCGCAGCGCAGGGATGCCCAAGCTTTCTGGGCACCCCCCGCTGCAAATTGCAGCCCGTAGCCGCCCCAGAAGATGGCGCGTTCATTGAAGCGCCATCCTCTGGCGCTGAACCCCGCTCTTCCAGCGGCCCTGGTGGTGGTAGCACGCTGGGTAATAAAGGGGTTAATACCAGCTTTGTTATACAAGCTGGTATTAAGCCCGAGATTCTTAATGTCAGGCCACGTTTGACCCAGCCACTAAGAATCTCCAATAAAGGGTTAAAAAAACACAACACAGAGAAAAATTTTTATTTGAAATAAAAAAAAAAGCCATTAGGGACTCCATCTTTAATTAAAAAAATCCTCTTCCGTCCGACGTAGTCCAAAACGCGATGTCCTTTCTGTTACATCCCCTGTGCATACATAGATGTCTATGCACAGGGAATGAGCAGACTGAGAACAATCTCAGCACTGCTACATCATCTCTGTGAGCAGGCGGGCTCTAGGACCCTGGAGCTGGCAGCCTGCACAGAGAAGACAGCTGGACTCGGCTCGCAATGTAACAGCAGTTACTTTGCGAGTTTCCCTGCTATCAATGGCACAGTAGCCGAGTCTAATGCAAACAATGGCAATCCTAGTTTTGTCAGCGTTTCTGACAAAACTAGGATTGATATTGATTTGCATTGGACTCGTGCGAGTAATCACTGGGAAACTCGCAGAGTACCGAGTCCTGCGAGTCCCTTACTACTCGCCGAGTAACGAGTCCTAGCGAGTAGATTCGCCCATCCCTAATCATCATTGTTGTCCTCATTGGTAGGAATGAGTGGACCCGTGAATGTTTGGGTTCGCCGGGGTCGGCTGGACCTTAACACTAGAACTACTGAGGTAGTCATTTTGACTACTTCGCACTATGCATTTCTCCTCTGTGACTACGAGCTCAGTAGTTCTAGTGTTAAATGAGTTAGCACATAGGGGAAACCCCGCATCATATTTTTTATTATTCCTTTATTTTACAAAACAATTTGGGTTAGGAGCCGGGCAGCTAGCATGAGGTTTGCAGGAAACAGCAGACTGACTGTAACCAATCACAGACACCTGCACAGAGGGTGGGGAGTATGGATAGTAGTCTGATTACAACCAATCACAGACACTGTCACAGAGGGTGGGGAGTATGTATAGTAGTCTAATTACAACCAATCACAGACACTGTCACAGAGGGTAGGGAGTGTGTATAGAAGTCTGATTACAACCAATCACAGACACTGTACAAAGAGGGGGGAGTATGTATAGTAGTCTAATTACAACCAATCACAGACACTGTCACAGAGGGTGGGGAGTATGTATAGTAGTCTAATTACAACCAATCACAGACACTGTCACAGAGGGTGGGGAGTATGTATAGTAGTCTAATTACAACCAATCACAGACAGTGTCACAGAGGGTGGGGAGTATGTATAGTAGTCTAATTACAACCAATCACAGACACTGTCACAGAGGGTAGGGAGTGTGTATAGAAGTCTGATTACAACCAATCACAGACACTGTACAAAGAGGGGGGGAGTATGTATAGTAGTCTAATTACAACCAATCACAGACACTGTCACAGAGGGTGGGGAGTATGTATAGAAGTCTAATTACAACCAATCACAGACACTGTCACAGAGGGTGGGGAGTATGTATAGTAGTCTGATTACAACCAATCACAGACACTGTCACAGAGGGTGGGGAGTATGTATAGTAGTCTGATTACAACCAATCACAGACACCTGCACAGAGGGTGGGGAGAATGTATAGTAGTCTAATTACAACCAATCACAGATACTGTCACAGAGAGTGGGGAGTGTGTATAGTAGTCTAATTACAACCAATCACAGACACCTGCACAGAGAGTGGGGAGTATGTATAGTAGTCTGATTACAACCAATCACAGACACTGTCACAGAGGGTGGGGAGTATGTATAGTAGTCTAATTACAACCAATCACAGACACTGTCACAGATGGTGTGGAGTATGTATAGTAGTCTAATTACAACCAATCACAGACACTGTCACAGAGGGTGGGGAGTATGTATAGTAGTCTAATTACAATCAATCACAGACACCTGCACAGAGGGTGGGGAGTATGTATAGTAGTCTAATTACAACCAATCACAGACACTGTCACAGAGGGTGGGGAGTATGTAGATAGTCTAATTACAACCAATCACAGACACTGTCACAGAGGGTAGGGAGTGTGTATAGAAGTCTGATTACAACCAATCACAGACACTGTACAAAGAGGGGGGGAGTATGTATAGTAGTCTAATTACAACCAATCACAGACACTGTCACAGAGGGTGGGGAGTATGTATAGTAGTCTAATTACAACCAATCACAGACACTGTCACAGAGGGTGGGGAGAATGTATAGTAGTCTAATTACAACCAATCACAGACACTGTCACAGAGAGTGGGGAGTGTGTATAGTAGTCTAATTACAACCAATCACAGACACCTGCACAGAGAGTGGGGAGTATGTATAGTAGTCTGATTACAACCAATCACAGACACTGTCACAGAGGGTGGGGAGTATGTATAGTAGTCAAATTACAACCAATCACAGACACTGTCACAGATGGTGTGGAGTATGTATAGTAGTCTAATTACAACCAATCACAGACACTGTCACAGAGGGTGGGGAGTATGTAGATAGTCTAATTACAACCAATCACAGACACTGTCACAGAGGGTAGGGAGTGTGTATAGAAGTCTGATTACAACCAATCACAGACACTGTACAAAGAGGGGGGAGTATGTATAGTAGTCTAATTACAACCAATCACAGACACTGTCACAGAGGGTGGGGAGTATGTATAGTAGTCTAATTACAACCAATCACAGACACTGTCACAGAGGGTGGGGAGTATGTATAGTAGTCTAATTACAACCAACCACAGACACTGTCACAGAGGGTGGGGAGTATGTATAGTAGTCTAATTACAACCAATCACAGACACCTGCACAGAGGGTGGGGAGTATGTATAGTAGTCTAATTACAACCAATCACAGACACTGTCACAGAGGGTAGGGAGTATGTATAGAAGCCTGATTACAACCAATCACAGACACTGTACAAAGAGGGGGGGGAGTATGTATAGTAGTCTAATTACAACCAATCACAGACACCTGCACAGAGGGTGGGGAGTATGTATAGAAGTCTAATTACAACCAATCACAGACACTGTCACAGAGGGTGGGGAGTATGTATAGTAGTCTGATTACAACCAATCACAGACACTGTCACAGAGGGTGGGGAGTATGTATAGTAGTCTGATTACAACCAATCACAGACACCTGCACAGAGGGTGGGGAGAATGTATAGTAGTCTAATTACAACCAATCACAGACACTGTCACAGAGAGTGGGGAGTGTGTATAGTAGTCTAATTACAACCAATCACAGACACCTGCACAGAGAGTGGGGAGTATGTATAGTAGTCTGATTACAACCAATCACAGACACTGTCACAGAGGGTGGGGAGTATGTATAGTAGTCTAATTACAACCAATCACAGACACTGTCACAGATGGTGTGGAGTATGTATAGTAGTCTAATTACAACCAATCACAGACACTGTCACAGAGGGTGGGGAGTATGTATAGTAGTCTAATTACAATCAATCACAGACACCTGCACAGAGGGTGGGGAGTATGTATAGTAGTCTAATTACAACCAATCACAGACACTGTCACAGAGGGTGGGAGTATGTAGATAGTCTAATTACAACCAATCACAGACACTGTCACAGATGGTGTGGAGTATGTATAGTAGTCTAATTACAACCAATCACAGACACTGTCACAGAGGGTGGGGAGTATGTATAGTAGTCTAATTACAACCAATCACAGACACTGTCACAGAGGGTGGGGAGTATGTATAGTAGTCTAATTACAACCAATCACAGACACTGTCACAAAGGGTGGGGAGTATGTATAGTAGTCTAATTACAACCAATCACAGACACTGTCACAGAGGGTGGGGAGTATGTATAGTAGTCTAATTACAACCAATCACAGACACTGTCACAGAGGGTGGGGAGTATGTATAGTCGTCTGATTACAACCAACTACATACACTGTCACAGAGGGTGTGGAGTATGTATAGTAGTCTAATTACAACCAATCACAGACACTGTCACAGAGGGTGGGGAGTATGTATAGTAGTCTAATTACAACCAATCACAGACACTGTCACAGAGGGTGGGAGTATGTATAGTAGTCTAATTACAACCAATCACAGACACTGTCACAGAGGGTGGGGAGTATGTATAGTAGTCTAATTACAACCAATCACAGACACTGTCACAGAGGGTGGGGAGTATGTATAGTAGTCTAATTACAAACAATCACAGACACCTGCACAGAGGGTGGGGAGTATGTATAGTAGTCTAATTACAATCAATCACAGACACTGTCACAGAGGGTGGGGAGTATGTATAGTCGTCTAATTACAACCAATCACAGCCACTGTCACAGAGGGTGGGGAGTATGGATAGTAGTCTAATCACAACCAATCATAGACACTGTCACAGAGAGTGGGGAGTATGTATAGTAGTCTGATTACAATCAATCACAGACACCTGCACAGAGGGTGGGGAGTATGTATAGTAGTCTAATTACAACCAATCACAGACACTGTCACAGAGGGTGGGAAGTATGTATAGTAGTCTATTACAACCAATCACAGACACTGTCACAGAGGGTGGGGAGTATGTAAGTAGTCTAATTACAACCAATCACAGACACTGTCACAGAGGGTGGGGAGTATGTATATAGTCTATTACAACCAATCACAGACACTGTCACAGAGGTGGGAGTATGTATATAGTCTAATTACAACCAATCACAGACACTGTCACAGAGGGTGGGGAGTATGTATAGAGTCTAATTACAACCAATCACAGACACTGTCACAGAGAGGTGGGGAGTATGTATAGTAGTCTAATTACAACCAATCACAGACACTGTCACAGAGGGTGGGGAGTATGTATAGTAGTCTAATTACAACCAATCACAGACACTGTCACAGAGGGTGGGGAGTATGTATAGTAGTCTAATTACAACCAATCACAGACACTGTCACAAGAGGTGGGGAGTATGTATAGTAGTCTAATTACAACCAATCACAGACACGTGTCACAGAGGGTGTGGAGTATGTATAGTAGTCTAATTACAACCAATCACAGACACTGTCACAGAGGGTGGGGAGTATGTATAGTAGTCTAATTACAACCAATCACAGACACTGTCACAGAGGGTGGGGAGTATGTATAGTAGTCTGATTACAACCAATCACAGACTCTGTCACAGAGAGTGGGGAGTATGTATAGTAGTCTGATTACAACCAATCACAGACACTGTCACAGAGGGTGGGGAGTATGTATAGTAGTCTAATTACAACCAATCACAGACGCTGTCACAGAGGGTGGGAGTATGGATAGTAGTCTGATTACAACCAATCACAGCCACTGTCACAGAGGGTGGGCAGGGAAAGCAGTGAATATTCATAAGACATAATGAGCGGGCCAGTAAACAGTCTGAAAGTGGTCTTATCTTCTTAGAAAACACGGTATGTATAATTGTCTTGTGTTAATCCCCATTTTGCTTCCTTCCCCTAGCCCTGCTGTCTTACCTTGGGGAAACACGGAAGACAAACAGCCTTTCAACAAGCTTTATTTGGGTGCTGAATCCAGACACTAATGTGGATGTACAGTTAGAAGTTTGTATCCGGAGTTCAGCATCAGATACAAGGTGCAAACCCCTAACTTCAGCATTCGTGTTCACTCATTCCTACTCATAGAGACTTATGATCTATATTCCCTATCAGTATATCTTTGGAGTGTGGGAGGAAATCAGAGAACCTGGAGGAAACCCACACAAACACGGGGAGAACATAGAAAATCCAATTGATAAGATACTAAGACTTTGGTATAATTATTACTAAACACAAAAAATAAGGTCAGTGGAGAGGAGTGAATCAATATTCATATGATTCATATGCTATGAATTTCCCAAAATCATTTGAATGAGTTTTTTTTGCGATATGATGTCATGATGTGTGTCACCTCATGTGTCGTGATGTCGTTGGGCGACAGCTCCAACATAGATGTTGCCTTGGCCGTAATCTTACACCATCATAGTTGCTGCAAGTGGGGGTTGCAATCGCATCCGGGCCACTGTAGTCCATGGGGGCCCCAAAAGTCACTTTGGCCTATAGAAAAAGACTAATGCTATCAAAGATTTGCAATAATTGGGGGCCCCGTTGGAGCTTTTGCATGGGAGCCCATGAGCTTCAAGTTATGCCACTGGCTGCACGATACCTAGTCAATGTTAGAGCCAGCAAAGATACATTTTCTTAGTAGGATCCCTCAATCATAAGTTGCTCTCAAGGTGTCCAACTTCTGAGAAGACCAGCAGTGAGCTGGGAAAGTCTGGCAGCATGTGTTCAATTACTGTACAACACCACCAGACATTTCAAATCAGGGTCAAACCACCAGAAGTAGAGTTTTTTCCGATTCTTGCATTGTCCAGAAATATGGGCGTAAATCAAAGCCATGGAAACTCCTACAAACACAACAGCAGCGGCTGACGATATCAGTATGAAGGAATGTATGAATGATGAGTTAAAGACATTTCCTATGATTGGGAGTGATGGCCTTGTGATAGAATAGATTTGATCATTTAAGTCCATTTGCCCAGACCTTCATTAATTTTTTGAGATGAAGGAGCGCTTATTTCAACACACACACCAAAATTTTAAAGAACAATGTGAAAAGACTGCAAAAATTAGAGAGGGGAGCGCACTAGGCGTAATGAGGACACCGTGTTATTAACAAGTAATCACTCACCTGTATGGTTGTGAGAGTCACAACCACCGTAAAGTTTTGGCCCGCAGATCCGGGGTGCAGATACATACAGTATAGAGAAAGAGCCGGTTGTCCGCCTAGACCACAGGAAAACCGAGGATGCAAGCAAACTTATTACACTCAAGCAACGCGTTTCATGCACTGCCTTCATCAGGCACATGTTCTGATGAAGTGCCAGGTGGCCATGAAACGCTTGCTTGAGTGTAAATAAAGGTTTGCTTGCATCCGGTTTTCCCTGTGGTCTAGCGCGGACAAACCCCGGCTCTTTTTTCCTATACTGTATGTAAATGTGAAAAGAAGAATGTCTATATACTAGAGCATCTCAATGAATTAGAATATTATCAAAAATCAATACCATATTGCCATGTTTCTGGGAACCCACACATATGTTGACTAATAAATCAATATTCTATTCCCCCTTTGATGTCTCATGTAATACGGCAGCCGTGTTTAACCCTTCATCCTCCCTACTCTATATGCACCACGCTGGGGACTGTAGCAGCCGAGATCTGCTTTATAGTGTTGTGACTCTCACAACCACACAAGGTGAACCCTGATACCTATTTAGGTCATATTTTATCTCTCAGACCCTTCATCCTCCCTACTTTAATTTTCTGAGATAATGACCTTTGGGTTTCCATAATCATCAACATTAACAGAAATAAACACCTCTGTGTATCAATGACTCTATATAATATACTTTACGTATTGAATTACTGAAATAAAGTAACTTTTTAAAGATCTTCTAAGTCATTGCGAGGCAATAGTATTTTACGTAAAATAGAAATACAGTTTTTTCAATACTCATTTAATTCCTTTTGTATTCCATAGTAATTATTTGTTCCAGAAGGAAAAAAAAATAATAATTTTCAATAATCGTTTCTTTAATTGGTTACAACAATGTTATTGTTTTCAGAATGGGACAAGTATGGATGTCAAAAAATAATATGCAATGAAAGTAAATGAAGCCCAAAGTCACTTATGTGAGTATCTATTAGCTAGTAAAATCCCAATTTTATATATACATTTTATACTTAATTCAATATGGTCAGGTCTGATTGGTGGTCGCACTCTGTAGCAGATTTATTTTAATTTCTGATGTCGACTACATTGTTTCTCAAGTGTCAACCATTTTATTCTATGGCATTAATTACATATTGTATTTCAATAAACTATGCCATATTTGCCTTCTTTCATTGCCTTTAATTGATGACCTGCAATACTTCTATAAATTGAATTTTCCCATTTTTCACCCGACGTTCTCAGCAATCAGGTTTTTAAATGACTCCAATACTATATACAACGAAGCTTGTCACTGTCATTCATCAATGGACTCAATGTCTAATGCCTCCAAAGACAACATTCCTTAATTATGAGTAATTATTAAAATAGAAAACCCCAGAAAAATGGATAAACCGTCACTCTCGAGACCAACCGGATTTATCTGTTGATGTCCGTCTCGGGAATCCTAACGGTGGAGATGATAATATGTGTTAGATGTAGTTCATATCACTTTTTTTTACTTTTTTAATGAGCAAGCCGGTCTTCTAAAGATACTATCAACATTCTCGAGATATCAAAAATAAAAACCGCTTTTGCTATGGTACAGCTCGGAAACACAGGGGTGTAAGATATACTGTACTTTAAGCTCTGTTTGATGACCTGCAATACTTCTATAAACTGAACTTCCCCATTTTTTGTCAATCATTTTCGGCAATCAGGTTTTTAAATGACTTCTATAGTATACAGTCCTTGAGAAAAATTATGTCGCTTATCCATGTTATGTAAATAAAACTTATAACCTGACTTAAATTCATCCATTGGTTTTTATAATTACTCTTTTGAAAGCTGAAACCCTCAGAAATGTGGTTTAGGTTAAGAAAATAAATTGGTCATCAATGCTGAAATATTGATCATTTAATGAACACAGAATGGTCAGATTTTGGCAAGACAAACGTTTTGTCGCCAACAGAAAGTAATGTGATATTCAAACAAATAATTAACTTAAAATACATAATATATGTTGCATAACATTGGTGAATGAAGTTGTGGTGCTATTAGAGTCATATTTAATATTTTGTGTGACTTCCATGAGCTTAAAGGACTGCATCCATGCGGTTCAACAATGAGTCATACAATTTATTAATGAAGTCATCAGGAAATAGCAAAGAATGCAGTCTTACCTGCCTCCCAGAGTTCATCTAGATTCTTTGGTTTTTTCTTCCAAGCTTCCTCTTTCATCCTACCTCAAACATTCTCAATGATGTTCATGTCTGATGACTGTGTTGGCCAGTCCTTGAGCACCTTGATCTTTTTGCCTCAAATTTTGTTATAGAGATGGATGTATGAGATGGAGCACCATCCTGCTGCAGAATTTGACCCCTTTTATGATTTGAAAAGTAAGAGGTAGTTAATACTTCTTGATATTTTGGCTATTGAAATTGCCTTCCACCTTGCAAATATTTCACACACCCCCATACTGAATGTAAGCCCAGACCATGATCTTTCCACCACCAAATTTGGATCCATTCGGGCTCCAGTAGGTCTCCTGCAGTATTTGTGGCGGCTGTGGTGTAATTCTACTGAAGATTCATTAGAGAAATCCACCTTCTGCCACATTGCCAGCATCCTTCTGTTTAGAAAGGCTGTAGGACTTTGCAAATGTCACACGTTTTTATTTGCCTTTTGTTTAGTGCTGGCTTCTGGGCACTAATTCGACCATGGAGGCCATTTCGAGACAGAATCCTACAAACTGTTCTAGCTGACACAGGGACTTGAGGTTACTCAGGCTTTTGGAGCTCTGCTGCACTGGAAGAGGGGCCTGCTTTGGATTATCTAATCAACAAAGGTTCCTCCTGAGCAGTTGCGGGCTCTGCCAGGACCTGGGCTTGTCAAACGCATCTCGAGTCTTTTCAAATCTTTTTTTAATTCTTTGCACTTGACGCTGAGACACATTAAAGGTGCCAGCCACCTCTGCAGTGGATCTGGTCTTCAGCCTCTTGATAATCAAGGATTTGGTCGCAGGGTGGATTTTTGGCATGTTGTCAGAGCTCAAGTTGCAGTTCAAGTGAAGGTCTGGGGTGCTGGGAATCTAACCATTCTGTCTTCATGAAATGATCAATATTTCAGCAGTGATGTCAATTTATTTTCTTAACCTAAACCACATTTGGGAGGGTTTCAACTTTCAAAAGAGTAATTTATAAAACCAATGGATGAATTTAACGTCAGGTTATAAGCTTTCATTTACATAACATGGATAAGAGTCATAACTTTTGTCAAGGACTGTATATGTGGCCCAGCTCCAAGTACCCCTACGGCCCCCACGTGGAGCGTCATATACAACAAAGCTTGTCACTGTCATTTATCAATGGACTGAATGTCTAATGCCTCGAAAGACAACTATGGCAAACATTTCTTAATTATCAGTAATTATTAAATTAGAATACCCCAGAAAAATAGATAAACTTCACTCTCGAGACCAACCGGATTTATCTGTTGATGTCCGTCTCGGGAATCCTAACTGGTGGAAATGATAATATGTGTTAGATGTAGTTCAATCACTTTTTTTTTTATTTTTTAATAAGCAAGACGGTCTTCTAAAGCTACTATCAACATTCTCGAGATATCAAAAATAATAACCGCTTTTGCTATGGTGCAGCTCGGAAACACAAGGGTATAAGATATACTGTACTTTAAGCTCTGTTTGATGAATCTGAGAACAGTTCCTAGGGGATAGCTTACTTTAAACCATGCTCTTTTACTGTCTAATCCTGACTTGATTTGATTTGTGCTTTAATACAGCTGCCTGGCAAGACAACTGCAAATAGAGACTATTTATGTAATCATATTGTAAGTAGCGGGACAAGAGGAAACTCTCTAGAACCTTTTTGGAGAATAGTTTGTTGTACTTTTTATTTATTGAACAGCAGGGCTTGGGGCTTTTCGGTGCTCATTATAATTGGTTTTCTGCTTGAACTTTCAAAAACTGTCATGTCAATACTCAAAGAGAATTTTTGTGCTTACTCTATGGCTAGGGGCACTCTTTTCTCATGTGCTACTTGACAAAGTTATTGTAATATCTTTGAGGCAATTCTGGAGTTTTAATGTGTAGTTGTGACTTAGGAGTCTGCAAGTCAGAGTTTATTTTCTTTGAGGTTCATTTCTTTTTTGCTTATGTTGATACGTACCCTCCCCAAGGCTCACTTCCAAGGTCCGAGACAGAAGGTGTGAGTCAAAGTGTTTTGGCGAAACGTTACATTTACAAGATAATCGTTGGTCACAAAAGTCTATCTTCATTTGCTACAATGTCTCCCCCAAGCTTTCTTTTTAGAACATATGGCTTCTCTTTCCAGGACCTTGCTTTGTATGATTTGGGGATTTTTTGTTAGTTATACAATTTCCTGATTGTCTCTGTTGCGTGAGTGGGGAAAGACGTATATATTATATTATATATTTGTTTTTTTGTTTTAATTGTAAAACCAACAAACAAAAATACAATTTTCCCTACATGAAAAATAATGTTTTCCATAAAAATAATTTACATCGTAAGAACTATTGTTACTTTTCATTGTTTCTATAGTAGTAAAGTAAATGCTAAGAAGTAAGCACTGTTATGGCCACTTTACACGTCCCAACGTCGGTCCGATATTGGATCCAGACGACGCGGGAGCGCGCACTTTTTGGGCAGGATTCCAAGATCGCATAGGAGATGTTACACAGCGCTGATATCGGCAGGCAACGCTGCTACGATGTGTACGCCCCCTTGTACTGCCGACCCAGGATCGACCATTTAACATGGGAAAGAATAGGGGAAGTTGTACTCCACATCGTTGTTGGGCTTTTACACAGCATGATCCTGCCACAACGCCCATCCAATATCGGGCCGTTGGAGAGCAGGCTCATTTGATCCCCGATATCGTTTTGTCATCGTTCGTGCATTGTATTGGACGTTTAAACCTACAACCACGAACGATATCGGGGCCAATGCACGAACCACGTGACTTTTTATCGGAGTTGGACGCCGATATCGGGACGTGAATGCCATTATGACCACGCGGTAACACACATAAGAAAATAGGACCTATGTCTAAATTACTGCACCTCACCCAACTGATTCCTGTACAGACTAAGGTTCCTAGCTGGCACCTGTGAGGGCTGGAAGAACCCTGACTGAAAAACTAGAAGATGACAACTCAGACCTGGCTGCCTAAAAGGCCATTGAGTGTTCCTCGTACCTCCTTAGAAACCAGAGGGAGATGAAGAGCACTATAACCCTTAATAAGGAAGGCATGCAGAAATAAATAGACACATATATATTGAAAAAACCATAGATGCCAAAAGCGCATTGGGGCTGCATAGAAGATTCCCCACTGAATATAATCCTTTATGATTAAGATATGCACTCAGCTTCTTATTGATATATAATATATATTGAGACTTTAGAATTTTTGGTACAGAACTAATGTAGTACTCTATAATTTTGCATGATTACTTTAATCTTTGATGCACTGCTATTTTATATATCCCTTTAAGATAGGGGTGGGGAACTCTAGGTCTCGAGGGTCACAAACAGTGCAGATTTTTAGGATTTCCTTAGCGTTGCACTGGGGAATAATCAATTATCACCAGCAATTGGCGACGCTCGTGGTAGCATCCATATGTTTATTTGTGGTGAACCAATTTTCACAAATGCTATACTAAGGAAATCCTGAAACATACACTGTTGGTGGTCCTCGAGGCGGAGTTGCCTACCCCTGCTTTAAGACTACACCATGTTGCAAATTATTACGCAAATGTTCTTTTACTCTGATTTTCCTAAATGGTCGTGCAAATGACAGTCAGTGTAATAAAAGTCATCACCCGTTAGAGTATACATTGAATTTTATTGAATAAACCTCCCAATGATAACAGTATAATCTTCAAAATTAAATAAAACTCTAAATGCCACTGTTCCAAATTATTAGGCACTGTAGAGTTTCTAAACATTTGATATGTTTGAAAGAACTGAAAATGCTCATTTGTTGAATTTGCAGCATTAGGAGGTCAAATTCACTGAAATAAAAAGCTATTTAACTCCAAAACCTCCTAACAGGCCACGTTACATGTTAACATAGGAACCCTTCTTTGATATCACCTTCACAATTCTTGCATCCATTGAACTTGTGAGTTTCTGGAGAGTTTCTGCTTGTATTTCTTTGCATGATGTAATAGCCTCCAGAGCTGCTGTTTTGATGTGAACTGCCTCCCACCCTCATAGATCTTATGCTTGATTATACTCCAAAGGTTCTCTATAGGGTTGAGGTCAGGGAAGATGGTGGCCACACCATGAGTTTATCTCCTTTTATGCCCTTGGCACCAATGACACAGAGGTTTTCTTTGCAGCATAGTTGGTGCATTGTCATGCATGAAGATGATTTTGCTCCTAAATTCACGTTTTTGCTTTTTGTACCATGGAAAAATGTTCTCAGTCAGAAACTATATATACGTTGCAGAGGTATTTTCACACCTTCAGGAACGTTACTAGCTGTTTCCCAATGATTCCGGCCCAAAACATGAATCCTCCACCTCCTTTCTGACATCAAGCCTTGTTGGGACATGGTGGCATCCACCAACCATCCACTACTCTATTCATCTGGACCATCCAGGGTTGCTCGGCACTCATCAGTAAAAAACTGTTTGAAAATTAGTCTTCATGTATGTCTGGACCCACTGCAACCGTTTCTGCTTGTGAGCACTGTTTAGGGGTGGCCGAATAGTAGGTTTATGCACCACAGCAAGCCTTTGAAGGAACCTACACCTTGAGGTTCGAGGGACTCCAGAGGCACCAGCAACTTCAAATATCTGTTTGCTGGTTTGTAAGGCCTTTTTAGCAGCTGCTCTCTTAATCCGATGAACTTGCCTGGCAGAAACCTTCCTCATTCTGCCTTTATCTGCACGAACACGTCTGTGCTCAGAATCTCTTCACAGTACGATGATCACGCTTAGGTTTTCATGCAATATCTAATGTTTTCATCCCTTGTCCAAGGCACGGCACTATTTGCTGTTTTTCGGCAGCAGAGAGAACCTTTTTGTGGATCTCAATGTTACTTGAAAACTGTGACCTGCTTAATATTGTAGAACACCCAGTTTTCCTTTTATTGGGCTCACCTGCCAAACTAATTATCACAGGTATCTGAGATTGATTTCAGTGATCCAAATAACCCTGAGACACAATACCATCAATGGGTTTCATTGAGAAAAAAAAAACCTATGACACTAAAAACCAATTTGCATAATAATTTGGAACATGGTGTACATAGTCTGGTGATCTTTATTAGGTTACTATATTCATTGAAATTCACAGAAATTTTGATCCATAAAAGGAAATAAATATCTAATATTTTGCATATCTGCTGTCTATCTTAAGACTACACACCTAGGATCTCGTTAACGATGTCGTTGAAACGTCAGGATTTGTGATCGTTCAGACGATATCAGCAGTGCGTCGTTGCGCGTGAACTAACGATGTAGGAAGGAAAAATCATTAGAACGGTCATCAAAAATCTGAGATTGGGACCTCAAATCTATCGTTCGTCATCCAATTAACGTCATGGGGAGAAGCAACATTGTTGAGTGTGACACCTTTTTGAACGATGTCGTTCATATTTCTCCTATTTCTGCCACTTTATAACATCGTTCTACATTCTTCTCCAAATAGCTGAAGCGTTGCCAAATTTAAGATCGTTAACGAGATCCTTGCGTGGGACAACTCACTAACGATGTCGGAAGGATCGCAGTCACGTGACATAGCTAACGATATTGTACACCTATATCCCAGCATGTGAAGCGCCTTTACCCTATATTATTAAATAGAGCTTTTTTGCAGACCAATACTCCTTCCCTCCCCTTAAAAAGGTTTTCTTCGCTGACCTTTATTTGTTTTTGATTTCTATATTCTTTTAATTGTCTAATTAAAATTCTTGAATTTTAGTAAATTTGGTTAACTGCATTATTTTCTTTGATGTTTAAAATATTGATTAGGAGTAGTCTTCACTACTTACTGAGGAAGAAACACTGATTTAATCTTTTAATTTTTTCTTGTGTTTCTGACCCAATCTATATAGTGAGCCATATGAATTACTGGTTGCTAGAGATAAAAGATATCCCAAAGAGAGAAAATATAAAACACGAATACAAATTGTAAAAAGAGAGTACTTACTGCAAAAAAGAATAGCCTCATACTACATAAGATTGGCAGGATAAAGGAATAGGATAGATAAAGGTGACAGGAAAGACAATAAACCTATCTGACTGAGATAAATCCTTGGCAGTATGGCTAGAACTCCAAGCAGGGTCCACATTGGAATATAACCAGCAAAAAAGACCAGCAAGGGGAAGGTATAAATAGCCGCATAGGACTAAAAGGAAACACCTGCATGACCAAAATGTATTAAACAAAAGATAAAAGATATTCAGCACTCAGACAGGGACTAACTTTATGTGGCTCAGTAGAAAAGGAAGCCAATCACACAGCACAGGGTTGCCGGATCAACTCCCAAGGCATGGGAGCAACTTGTATTCAACTTGAAGTTATCAAATTAATGTGGACTTGACCTTTGGGACTCCTATCCATTTTCCCTACCCCTTGTTCTACTTTTTTTGCAAGATTGTGGCTAGTAGAAGTTGATGGTGACACTGTGTCATAGACTTGAATGGAGCAGCGGGGCACATGCATAACTTCCTGGCTTTGATAATGGAGTCAAATGATAACCAGGGGAGAGCATTCTGAAGATCAATGGGAATTTCAGCAGCCAGACTTGCACCGAGCTAACAATAATCCCCTATCTTGGAGAGGTGAAAATATGTTGAGGCTGGAATACCCATCAACTACTAACAACCATGAACAATAACTTTTGGTATTGCTTCACTCACAGAATTTTTGGAAAAATTAAACTTCAGTTTTGTTACAGTTTTTTAGCCAATGGATTGATCAAGGAAGAGAATTATAAATCCTTCATTGACATTTCCCTCTTCTTTTTTGAATCCACTCTTAGATTCAACCCATGGTGATATTTTTCCAAAACGTACTGACATAGTCTAGGGTCACACTTGGCATGCAGATTTTTCTGCATTTTCAAAACCTGATTCCATTTTTGGAAATTGCCATTTTTTCATCTAAAAAATGTTATGCGTTAGCGAATGGTACCTATATGTACCATGCGCTAACGGATGCGTTTTCCATGGGACACATGTTAAAAAAACGCTACGTGTTTTTTAGTAGTGCATTTTGACACTGCATTTCTTGCATGGGAACCTATGGATCCGTTAAAACCATCCGTTTTTTCACAAATTCAAAGTTGAAAAACTGATGGTTTTAACAGATCCAGGGCTCAAGTGTGACCCTAGGCATAGGGTATATTTATAGAAAACATTTGTGCAACTGTCTCATTGATCTGAAAGTGCTTGCCATTAAACTAACCCTAGATAAGTCACATAAATTGCTGTAAAAAATCTAACCTACCCTAAGTGTGGTAGAATCCCATTAACATATAAGTAGAATTCTGGTGCACATTGCACATGATTAAAGGTCATGAATAGGAATCTTTATGATACTAATGGCTAGAGATGAGCCGTTCAGGCAAGATTCGAAGTGGCCTGATTGTGTGGATTTTCCCAGGGAATTACATTTGTGGAGAAGTTATTCACTGACTGTAAAAATAAATTGATGTTTCCAATATTTTTTATAAAGCATTTGACAGGTCACTGGCCACTGCTCGTTTATGATCAAGCATTGAGTTGTTTGGGTGCAATTCAAATAAAGAGTCTAATAAAAGTCAATGAGAAATTCGAGCATTTTAAAGGGAACCTGTCACCCACCCCAAGGCCTATTAAGCTAAATAAGCCACCTTCAGCAGCACCTATGCTGCATTTAGTGAAGGTGGCTCTTACTATCCTACCCCCCAGGGACACCGAAATAAACACTTTATTAGATATTAGTTTAGGTACAAGAGGTATACTCTCCTCCCAGGACCTAAACACCTGGCTGCTGTTACCCCTCCTCCTCTGCTGTCCGGGTCCCTCCTCCTCTTAGTCTTCAGAGCGGCGTCAGCGCCTGTTCGATCTCTCAGCTCTCGGGCATTTCCCTGATCTCTGCCCGATAGCTGAGGTCACATGATATCACGCAGAAACAGATCCCGCCCTGTGTGGTCTTACGCTTTATGCAGACTGCGGGGCTGTGAATATGGCCAGGAGTTTCCCCTCACCAGATTCACAGCCCCGCAGTGTGCATACAGCATAACACACCACAGGGTAGGATCTGATGCTGTGTGATATCATGTGACCTCAGCTTTCGGGCAGAGATCACGGAAATGCCCAAGAGCTGAGAGATCGAACAGATGCTGACGCCGCTCTGAAGGCTAAGAGGAGGAGGGACCCGGACAGTAGAGGAGGAGGAGTAACAGCACCAAGGCATTTAGGTCCTGGGACGAGAGTATACCTCTTGGACCTAAACTAATATCTTATAAAGTCATTATTTCAGTGTCCCTGGAGGGTAGGATAATAAGAGCCACGTTCACAAAATGCAGCATAGGCGCTGCTGAAGGTGGCTCATTTAGCTTAATAGGCCCTGGGGGGGGGGTGACATGTTCCCTTTAAACTCCAAAGCTTGGTCGAGTATAAAGCAGTGGTGAGCACGCTCACTTATCACTAATTACTACTAATGTCTTCATATCAGTTATCTTGGCCATAGACAAGTATTAGGTAGAAGCTCTATGATTCATTATAGTTTAGTAATGTGTCCATTATAAAAGGTGTATGTGACTTTTGGATAAGTTGTCCAGAAAGGATTAAAAGTTAGGTTGGCAAGACCAAGGGGGATGGAGATGGCTTAGAAAGAGAAGAAGGAGACTGAAGGATCAGGAAAAACTGTTAATTGAAAAGCCATGTGTTGTAGACAGAACACGCCACTGGGGTTAGTGATTTCCCGCAGTGATGTTGATGCAAAGTGATGTCACCGATGCAGTCAATCAACAAAAACCTGAGCAAATGGTGAGAGGCTCATCTGGAACTCAGATGGGTGAGTAAAAGCCCAGTTTGTTTGCTTTGTTTGTGACCCTCAGCCTTTTGACCAGAAATCTTTGCAACAGGACAACCCCAGTAAAGATTGAAGAAAATAAAAAAAGATATAGAAAAGGCCCTAAAATTGCCCATCACTTTATATATATATAAATTTTATTTATTTATTAATATTATTATTTATTATTATAGCTCCATTTATTCCATGGCGCTTTACAAGTACAAATACATGAACAATATACGGCACACAAGGTACAGAAGGTGAGAGGACCCCATGGGGGCTCACAGTCTACAGGGGGTGGATGAGGATACAGTAGGAGAGGGTAGAGCTGGTCGTGCGGTGGTTTGGTGGACTGAGGCTCACTGTAGGTTGTAGGCTTGTACACACATATAAAGCACAATCTCTTCATTCTGCAGCTAATCATAGTAACATAGTTAAGGTTGAAGGAAGACTTTAAGTCCATCTCGTCTAACCCATAGCCTAACATGTTGATCCAGAGGAAGGCAAAAAAAAGCCCATGTGGCAACACTAAGCTCCACATTGGGGGAAAAAAATTCCTTCCTGACTCCACATACGGCAATCAGACTAGTTCCCTGGATCAACGCCCGATCAAGAATCTAGTATATATAACTGGTAATATTATAGTTTTCAAGAAAGGCATCCAGGCCCTTCTTAAATGTTAGTAGTGACTCACTCATTACAACATCATGTGGCAGAGAGTTCCATAGTCTCACTGCTCTTACAGTAAAGAATCATTTCTACTAATGGACACTTTTTGAAAGATTTCAGAAAACTTAGGCCCTTTCACATCAGCGTTTTTTCAAATTACTGCATACTGGCTGCACTTGAGGCACGGTTGCGGCGCGGTTGCGTAAACGCCATACAAGGTATAGGCGGACTTGCGGCAGGTGCGGCAAGTGCGGTTTTGGCACTTGCGCAGGTGCGGCCGCGAAAAAAACCGCGCTGACAGCATTTTTTTTCGCGGTCCGCACCTGCCGCAAGTGCCGAAACTGCACTTGCCGCACTGCCGCACCCTTACCGCAAGCCCATAGACATTGCATGGGCTTGCCGCAAGTGTGCCGCAAGTGTCGCAGATATGCGTTAACGCGGCAGATGCGGTTTTTTTCACCGCACTGCCGCGAATTTCAAAAATGCTGATGTGAAAGGGCCCTTACATCAATTTCCTTATGAATTTTCTCATGACTTCTCTAGATTCTAATGCCTTGTAATCCGTATTGAAGTCTATAAAACGTCAGTCCCAACAGTAACGTTAAATTATTCCATTCTTGAACATGTACCAAAATGATCCGTTCACACCAAATACCATAATACGTCTTCTCGTAGCCCATATATCCCAAATCCTGACCAAGTCTACTCTTTTAGTCAACTAGGAAATTTATATACTATACACCAACCCTCCTTTAATATCCTCACTCTTTCCTCTGGCATTATTGCTGTCTTCTAGTTCAGTAACCATGAGCAGAAGGTCATTAAAACTAATTGAATTGGAAACTTGTCTGCCAAGGAAGCATTAACTCTTTGTAGCAGACACGAAAGAAATTCTTGCATTGTGCGTTTTTCGTCTGACAGTGATGAGCTGACTTTTGTCCCACCTATAACCGTCGGTAGAAGCTTCATTCATCTAAATCCTTAGATTTGTCATAATATGAATACGTAATAAAAAAAGAATATTAGGTGTCAAAACATATCTAAGAAGGTATTTTTACATAGATTTACGCTAAACCAATAGACGTTGACACTTTGCAACACAAGATTCTCCACATTTTTTCTCATTTTGTCCTGTGAATCATTGGTTAATTCCTATTTAGTCAATAATCACTTGATAATAAATTATTCGGTTTAAGTTTTATTTTTGGAGGCCTTATTATCAATTTTCTCTATTTAGGCAATGTGATTGGATACAATTTTTCTTAGAGAATTGAGTTTAATTTAAGTAATAAAACATCATCAAGCTGGTGATGATTCCATAATGAAAGTTAAGAAAATGTTATATTTTTTTCCTTACAAATATACCCCGATTGATGGGTTTCCATAATGTCCAGAAGGCATAGGGCAAAATAAATTAAAAGAAGTGGAGAGATCCAGTCCCATGTCTATCAAAATCATTATATATGGAAGCATACAGATCACCCTGCACCCTGGAACACAAGAAAAAAGGGAAAACTGCTGTGAAAATACTAGAGAAGGCAAATACATGAAGCTAATGTAGAATGTAACAGAGGAAAGGTGTAGATCGTGTATCGTGTAGATAGAACACCTTGTCGTTGGTTATCAGGCTCACATGGATTGGCCAATACATCAACTAAGTTTCCCCATTTTCACATATTCCTAAGCAGTTTTGCTATGTCTTATTTCCTCTGTTACATTCTACATTAGCTTCATGTATTTGCCCTTCTCTAGTATTTTCACAGCAGTTTTACTTGACCCTTTTACTTGTGTCCCAGAGTGCAGCTCTTATATACCGTATATACTCGCGTATAAGCCGAGTTTTTCAGCCCAAAAATTGGGCTGAAAAGTACCCCCCTCGGCTTATACGCGAGTCAATACGGCAGCCCCGGCAGCCCCAGCAGCCCCAGCAGCCCCAGTAATCCAGGGTCCCCCCAGCCTTGCTCCGGTAACCTGTAAAGTGAAATATACTTATCACTGTCCCGCTGCCGTCCGCGCCCGCATCTGCCGACATCCCGATCCTCCATCTTCATGCGTCTTCTTCCGGTTTCCTCTGTTCGTCGCAGGCAATGACGTCATTGCCGGCGCCGAACACAGGAAGTCGGAAGAAGACGCATGAAGATGGAGGATCGGGATGTCGGCAGATGCGGGCGCGGACGGCAGCGGGACAGTGATAAGTATATTTTACTTTACAGGTTACTGGAGCAAGGCTGGGGGGCCCTGGATTACTGGGGCTGCTGTATACTACCGCTGGGGCTGCTATATATTACCACTGGGGCTGCTGGGGCTGCTGTATACTACCACTGGGGCTGCTGGGGATGCTATATACTACCACTGAGGCTGCTGGGGCTGCTGTATACTACCACTGGGGAGGCCTGTATACCACTGGGGGGGGCCTGTATACCACACTGCTGGGGGCTGTATACCTGTGCTGGGGTCCACCCTCGGCTTATACATGAGTCAATAGGTTTTTCCAGATTTTTGGGGCAAAAGTAGGGGGGTCGGCTTATACACGGGTCGGCTTATACACGAGTATATACGGTATGTGTTTCTTCAGCTGGCACCTGTTCACATTTCCTGGTGTTGCCGGTCAGTTTTTTCCTATATTATCCAAATCATTAGGCTGTAGCTTAAAAAATGAATAAATTACATAGAAGCAAGTGCTCGGATGGATCATATCTATTTCTAATAACTGGGCTGTGTCCACTCTATTATTTTTACCTCTGATTGCCTTTTTTGGTAGTTTATTATCAATTTTAAGAAGAATGTATTTATTTAGGTAATTTAACAAAAAAAAGGTTTTGGACACCATCATTTCTTTTTGTTTTTTCGACTTAAAACAGATCAAATAACTGATGCAAAGTGTCACAAATTGCTCGATTCAATTGTAAAAGCTCAACAATGTGGCACTAAATCCAGCCTTGGGCCTTATTCAGACATCCATTCTTAACGTTCGTGTTCAGTTCATGGATGAAAAATATATGTTTTGTTTTTCTTCAGACAATGTGTCTCCAAAAAATCGTGGAGACAAGTCTTTTCTTCATCGGAGTCATAGATTAATATCACCCATACGTATCTATTGATCTGTAACAATCACAGACAGCACACAGATATCACCCATGATCAGGCCAGGGGCTTTCCATATAGAACATTGTAATGGTTGGGAGATGTACTTTTTTTGGCATGTGAAAAATTTACTGATGGCAAAACACTTCCCAAACATTGATGAAAATCTGATCCAAAATACTAATGAAAACTGACCCAACTATAGACATCCGAATGAGGACTCAAAGGGGTTTCAAAGGAATATAAAGATTGCCTTCTTCCATATATAGTGCCACTCCATTCTTCTGGTTGTATGTGGCATTGCAGTTCTGCACCATTCACTTCTATTAAGATGAGATGCAATATCAATCACAGCCTCTAGACAAGGGGTGGCGCTGTTTTTTAAACAAGGTAGGCATGTTTTTGTATTCTTGGACAATCCCTTTAATCAGTTGGGTGTAATGGGTGTGCCGTGATCTTTGTAATCACTTTTCCCATCATTAAGGTTTCACACAGAACATTTTTGAAGTGAAGGAGCACTGTACTGTAGGAAAGGGGGTCATTATATAGTGTGTTGGGGACGACTGTAGGGATTTCATGTTTGGGCATCATACTTGTGGAGTGGATGGGGGGATCATAATGTGGGGGAGCACTGGAAGCATCATAATATGTACACGGGGGCATTGTATGGGCATAATATTGTATGGTGAAATTTCAATATGTGTGGGACACTACAAAGGAGCATAATTGTATGGGGAGCACTAAGGTAACATCATACTACATGAGGGTGTAAGGAGGTTGACTTGCAGTCGCGTTCCTATCTGAGGACACAATCCCACTGTTGTATGGGAATGCGAATTGTGTCCGTGTCTTTGTAAATAACACAATATGTATGTTGTGATGTTGGGGATACAAGTTGTATAAATAGTTTTCAGACTATTCGCCTGCAGTGGGAGGAGTTAATATCTAGGGAACATGATGGTTTTCCTGTGAGACCTCAAATGGGGCCCCACTTGTGACTAGAGCAGACCTGCAGTCTGGAATGTCATCAAGGCCACATGTAGTGGGTGACTCGTGGCAACTGAAGCAATGAGACCGGGGTGAGATAGAGTGATCCAAGAGTGTGGGCTCAAATAGACAAGAGGTAGGGGAACAAGAGGCGCAATAGTGTCTTATCACTAAAGACCATCAAAATGTGGGTGGTAAAACAAGGTTCACTCACCTAGCCCAGTTGTGTGACCCACAACTGGCTTGAAGGCAAAGGATTATATTTGGCTGCTGCAGGACCTCCACCGACCACTCACAAGTGGAACGACCATCAAAGGATTGAGAAAACAAGGTGTGTTACTTTCCCTGAGGAAGGTGCCAGGAGGGGCATCAAAACGCGTAGGAAAGGAAATAAAGAAGATCTTTTGCTATCCAAATTGGATTCCTGGTAATTTGTGATGACTTGGCAGCGCGGACTGTAACACACCTTGTTTTCCCAATCCTTTAAGAGTGTGGGCTGAGACACAGACCAAGAGGCACCGTCAGAGCTAAAGACTCATCGTCAACAAGGTGGTCACAAGCAGAGAAGGCCCAGAGGATGGAGCTTTAATGATCAGGCCCCAGCTTAAAATCTAATGGGTAAGTATAGACTACTATGTGGTTGGAGTCAGCTTTCCCAGGTAGATTCCTGTCAACCATCTGTAAATGTAAGGCTCTTCACTAAAACTGCAAGATATTAGCTGAGTGTGTCTTCTGCTGATCCTACTCTCTTACTGGAGGAATTACAATGTCTGTGGGGGTATGTCTAAGGGAGGAAAGATATAGTCATCATCCTATGGGGGTATAATGTGTAGTGTATACTGCAATGACAATGGACAATATGCTCTGTGGATATCATAATGTGTGTGAACACTAAGGGGCATCCCAAGGGGAACTATTTTTGTTGAGTGGGATTAGGAAAGTAGTTTAGATATTTTTAAAAATTGCTGTAGCGCTCTGTGTGCAACACAATACGGGTCTCTCTTCTGTTCTTACTATGCTCTTGGTACCTTTACACGCGCTACATTTCTAGGTGGCTACAGTAACTTACTGGTGCAGTGAAATCATGAGACAAGGTTATCTTGTTGCTGTGTACAATGAATAATTTCACTGTAACCATAGTTACCTGTAGCCACCTAGAATGTAGCGCGTGTAAAGTACCCTTACCCTGTACTGTTACATGTCCTGGTCATTCATTACTTTGTACTGTCACATCTTCTCTTTATTACATTGTGATATCCTTGTATTTAATAGATCTGTATGTTACATCACCATAAGTTATCAGCGCTCCCTCCAATAAGCCGAGCACCGGTGAGTCCATCAAATGACCAGACAGGTTATTATCCCCTCGATACAACATATAAAGGTTCCTATTCAACGCCAACAAGAAGAGGTTGTTGCATACAGTGAGGAACTGACACAGAAAGTAGAAAGAGCGCTAAACCTGACCGTTGGTTGTAAAAAAATGGAATGGGACTAAGCTGCTGTTTTGGACAGATGGGGCAATTTTGGGGGAGAAAAAGCAACCATTTTTTTTCCAATCTGCTCCAACCCCTTCAATGCATATTAACAGTTATAGTATACAAAAAGCATCAAAAACATCAAAAGATTAACAGACAGCTAAATGGACGGTATGAAAAGGCTTGGAGCAATCAATTTGCAGGAGAGCTTTTATTTGCCTGTTGGGTCTAAGTCGTCTTCAATCCCAACTAAATGTCAAACAGAAAATGCTAAAATAATTAGATGGTTTTTTAAACCTCAGATTGTGGATAATTTTCGCCTTTCAGGAGGTTTGTAAACACGAGCGGTTTAATAAGTCTCTAATTTTGGTACGTTAATCTTGAAGATATTGACAAAATGAAGCGCTTGGTAATGGTCACAGTGGTAGGTTTTCACCAGCTCGTGGAGGAGAAGGAAATCAATCTGAAATAACAAGCGACCCACTGTTGCTAATAAAAGTAAATATTTATGAATTATTTGAGTAGGCTCCAATACGAGTCAATCACTTTCTAAAGGATCTTTGCAATTCATTAACCTCCTCTTGCCGGTTTTGTCCCTGACAGTATTAGAGCCATTACAAAAGGGAAAATGGGAGGAGGCCGATTTCCTTCCCTTCTCATCATTCATAGCTTATTTGTTCATTCTAGTACATTGCGGCTGAATTGATTGTCTGTTTAGTCATATGAATGATAAAGCAGCCGTGCCATGATAGTTGAAAGCATCCATTCGTTTCCGAGGGAGGCGGAATTCTTTAATGCAGACGCATGGCTCTGCCCCGGCTACTTTGTAACTATTTGCTGATATTGTCGCTTGAGAAGCCTGACATTCACATTATGTCTGTCTATTTTATTTCAGTCCGAGAAAGTTTGTCAGTATGGCACCAGTAAATGGGCAGCGGCATTAACCTCTTGTATGCCTCCAAAGAGAGGTTGAAGCTTGTAGCCTCGGAAGAGTCAGCAGCTATATTTTTGGCCACCGTTTCCATTAGGTAGAAAAGCTAGAGAGGAGCAAAAATATTTGCACTGCCCTGGTCTGGCGACAACTATTGTACTCTACGCCAGCTGAACCAGGCAGGGCAAATTTCCTCTGATGGCAACCAAGTGCTTACGTCCTTGGTGCCTTATGTAAACATCTACCAAGGATAAAAGCTAGAGCAGAGCAAAGCTATTGTGCTCATCACCTCAAAACGTTGTGCACTCTATACACAACAGTGGTCAAGGTGTTGTGGCTCTCCCCGAGCGTAAGATGCATCAACCCCAAGCTCAAAACAAGAATGAATAGAGCTCGAAGCAGGAAATAGTGGAATACAAAACATGGTATCCTCCGAGCATTGCAAAGAATGAAGCCAACGACAAGCAACTCCAACTAAGGAAAACTGTTTATTAGCTATGCTTTTCAAGGATGGTCCATCTAGTTCATCAGGCACTTACCCTGTGCCTGATGAAAATGACAGTCAATCCTTGGAACACATAACTAATAAATAGTTTTCCTAAGTTGGAGTTGGTCGTTGTTGGCTTCCTCCCATGCAGCGCTTGGAGGATACCATGTTTTGTATTCCACTATTTCCTCCTTATCTATTGTGCAACACACTTCATGACAGCACATAATGGTTAGTGATAAAAGAAGTGGTCAGGATGCTGGCATTCGAGTGCCGGTGCCAATGAGGTTCACGCTGCCCTAGATCTTACGTGAAGGATAGTGCAAATCTGTATGCTGATTTCTAATTGAAGGTCTTTGGGGCTTCCAACATATATCTAATTGTTAAATCCTCAATAAAAGAAAGAACAGAATCTAGAGTGGGTATATCTGTCACGGGTGGCTTACAGTTTGCTCTGTGACAACCAAGCCTGGCCTCCATCTCTAAGGGCCCTTTCACATCAGCGTTTTTTTCAAATCGCGGCAGATGCGGTGAAAAAAACGCATCTGCCGCAATTACCGCATACCGGCTGCACTTGCGGCACGGTTGCGGCGCGGTTGCGGTAAGCGTCATACAAGGTATAGGCAGACTTGCGGCAGGTGTGGCAAGTGCGGTTTTGGCACTTGCCGCAGGTGCGGCCGCGAAAAAAAATGCTGTCAGCCGCGGTTTTTTTCGCGCCCGCACCTGCCGCAAGTGCCAAAACCGCACTTGCCACACCTGCCGCAAGTCCGCCTATACCTTGTATGGCGTTTACCGCAACCACGCAGCAACCGTGCCGCAAGTGCAGCCGGTATGCGGTAATTGCGGCAGATGCGTTTTTTTCACCGCATCTGCCGCGATTTGAAAAAAACGCTGATGTGAAAGGGCCCTAAGACCTGTAAAAACCATGTAAACTTTACAGTCTCTTTCACATATGTCAAGACCCCCAGTCTCCAATAGCGGCCTCTAGTCTACCCCAATACAGTTGGTGCAACCCTGCATTTAATAACAGCTCAGTTCAATTTTAGCTCAAATTGTCCATGCAAGCACACCACTTTCTCTCTACTCTATTGGCACTAAACCTCTCTCTATAGCCATTCCTGACTGCTCCTCCCAGAGCGCAGATCTAAGTGCAGAGATTTACTTATATCAAATAGTAATAGAAATTCTTCTCACATTTCTGGTGTCTTGCTGTTCAGCATGTAACCCTGTGTTTGGGTGTTAGAGTAATCGTCTGGATCTGCTGGCCTGCAGCTCAAAACAGGTGGAACGAACTACCTTGTAGGAAATTCGTCAGGGAATGCAGGAAAGGTTACCTGATGAAGGCTAATTTTATGCATAGCTGAAACGCGTTGTGTTTGTATGTACAATAATAAACTGGATATTCTTTGAAATATTCGGAGTAATTAATGAATCATCTGGAAGTGCTCCTTGACAAACTGGAAATCCTTTCCTTCTGTTCAATTCATGCAACATGCAACAGTGGCCAGAAACACACATTGCAGGCAATTTTCTTTAATGTTTCAGGGCCACTGTGTTCATAATAATTTTAAATGCATGTGGCGCCCCGCAACGAGTGCGTCACAGGAAGGTATTGCATCCCTGACTGAAGATGTAATATCTTCCGTCTCAGTGATGAAATAGTTAAACCCGGAGCTCCATACACCACATGCATCACTCAGAGGTAGAGGGCCAATCAGGTCCTGGTGGGAGGAGTGTAAGGTGTAGTGTGGGGGAAGTTAGAAAAGAAGGAGTAGTTGGAGGAAGAGAAGAACGTGGGAAGGAGGAAGGAGCAGGGATCTGCACAGTGCCGTGCAGCCCTGGAAAATAACTTAACCGGCAAGGCACCATCAAGCGGTGACCCAGACCGGAACACGGGCAACACAGCAACTAAGCAACGGGTTAAAAGCCACCCATGCCCAATCTCACCGGACACTGGTTCCGAGGCAAACAGACATCCACCGCTGTTCTGCAAAACCGGAGTGACGGAGCAGCTTTTTAGGAGCGCCTCACTACAGCCCTGAATCAGCCGTCTTGCCAGCAGGGTACCCACCATTGGGAAACAGGGCCCTTTACAGCCGACGGGACACCCCGGTTAGGGAATCCAATAGAAGTTCTCCCAGTACCTTGAACTGGCGCACTAAGGCAGCAAGGCAACAAGAATAGGACAGTTAGTAAAGGAGGAACACCATGGAGCTCTGGACAGAGACTGTTCATCACTGGGACCACCCGGTCCGTTACCTAAAGACTGTATACCGTGTACTGCACCGAACCTACAGTGAAGACCCGTTACAGAGGAGCATTGCGTCAGTGCATTTCTTCCAGGACTGCTATTACCGCTTGCAATACTTAGAACAACTGAGCTGCTGTACTCCATCCAGCACAGCTCCTGGCCCCGGGGACTCCTGCTCATCCTGTGGGGAGCATCCCATCTAGCTGCCGTGCATCCCCCGGAGGCCCAAGCAGCGCCGGTGCAATCACCGGATACCCACAGGTGGTGTCACGTCAATCAAGACTTATCCCAATCCTTTAATCCCTTTTTATTTGACCACCGGGCCCCACAGCCTCAGGCGCGGAATCGTGACAAGTGAAGCATCGCCTGAGACCTGAGAACCCGGCAATGGTGAGTCATGCAGACTGCTTCCCTGACTTTGGTGTCACCACTGTTAGTTTCACCTTATTCATGATTCCATTAATGTTACTAGTATGCTCAGCAAAGTGTAGAAGCCTCAGGGATTAGTTTAAAGAAAGTTAGAGGGGCACCCTTTGGACAAGGCTCATCCACTCTTGGGTCAGGCCCGCTCGCTCGAGCCTCAGTTAAAGGAGTCCCCAAGGTTATAGCCATGGGTTGGCAGTTGCTATCTCTCCGAGGAGATCTAACCTGGTAGACGTGGATAGTAGGCTGCTCTGGCCTTTCACTTCATGAGATCTATGAGTTCAGGGTGCGGGGTTGATCCAGAGGGTCTGACTTGATTCACTTTTGGTCTTCCACTCGCCACATCTCCCACAGATGCAGCTTTCACTATCTTCTTCTCACTGACTCTCCTGTCAGACCTACTTCTAACTCCTACACCCCAACCCTAATGAGTGGACTAATTACATTTTAACACTCTCCTTTTCTGAGGAAACCAGGGAAGCAGTCCCATAACCGGCCACTAGAAGGCCACAATATACCTCAAAATACAATATACAATTTAATACATTTTACATCAAGAAATTATAATGCAGTACATTCTGCCCTAGCAACAGTGGATTGCAGGGCGGGGGCAGCAGCGCCTTGTTTCCCGTTACAAGCTGAACCCCACACTTTCCTCTGGTAACCCTAGTGTCTTCTTGGGATTATTCCGCTATATGTACTCTTCTTGCAGCTGGCAACCTAAAAGACAGCAATTCTTACACATTGACACTGCAGACAATTATGACACATCCGCTGTGTTATGAAATTGGTTTTATGAATGTAACACAATGCAAAAACTATATGTCATGAACAAGCAGGAACATCAAAAGCAACTGACGAGTCACTCGGTTAACTGACGGATAAGGCATCCAAATCCCAGATCTTGGCAGTGCTGGCGGTGGCCAGTTGGCCAAATATAAACAGTGCATGGAGTAGGAACAACACAGCTCTACAGAGTTAAGATTTTCCTATGTCTGCATTGGAAGTGGGCAGTTTAATACCCAAAAGTATTTGATTTGCACATACGGTACGTGGTCACATCCCAACTAGACGTGCACGGCCTCGCTCAGTACATGTGAAGTGTCAGACATGTCTAGTTAGAATGTGGCCATAAGAATGCAAATTAAGATAGATTTTTTTATTATTCATTTTTTTATTATTCAAGGGAGGACAATACATTGAAAAACATTTGCACTGTTTGACCTATTTTTGTAATCATCTAACTGGTCAATACAAGTAATGTTTTGCTTTAGTGTCTATTTTGTATTCCGCAGTCTTGAGATAAAACACAAGTTATTGCAGCCTCTTGGGAGCGTGCGTGTGTTTGCTCAGTCATTCTTCGTCCTTTCAGGATTTCCATAACGTATAATGACGTAACTCGGTCATGCTTCTGATCAGTAAAGGATAAAAGAAAAAATCACGGCAAACATACTCTGACACATTTGGATTTGACGAATTCACGTTGGTGCCGGAACCAAAAGGAAAAGCCGCCCATCTGGTTTTTCTTGCCGTAGGGTGAATAGAGTACACCTTGCTTTCACCTGCCAACCTCACCCCATTCAATGAAATTCAGCCGTTGACATCAGCCAGGATCTTAAAAGAAGGTGTGTTATCTCCTGAATGGTAATTTTTTTTAGGTGCCTTGTTTGCAAAAAAATAGGAATGTTTTAAATTTAACATGTTTTGAAAATATGTAAAGATAGTTCTGTTCCATTGTTTGCTCACATAATACACGTATAATTTGCAGACAGAAAAAGAATTCTTTTCATTCAGGTCAAAAGCCAGCTCACTAAACTCCATGTCATAACACATACGCTTTACCCAACACAGGCTTTATTGAAAGGGGTCCTCCACTTACCAGACTTCAGCCCTTATGATTGCAAAAGAAGTGTATGCCTCCAAATGTTATGTCCAACTAACGAGTGTTGGACAATATTGACCAAGTCTACTTAACAACCACTGCACACCGATCAGCCAAAACATTAAAACCACTGGAAAAGGACGTAACATTGATCATCTGGTTAGCACTACGGCCTTGCAGCGATGAGGTCCTGGGTTCAATTCCCACCAAGGACGACATCTGCAAGGAGTTTGTATGTTCTCCATGTGTTTGCATGGGTTTCCTCTGGGCACCCCAGTTTCCTCCCACATTTTCAAAGACATACTGATAGGATGTTTGGATTGTGAGCCTCAATGTGAACAGTGTTTCAAAGTATGTAAAGTGCTATGGAATTAATAGTGCTATATAAATGAATAAATTTTATTATAATATTATCTATTGTGAGATGTATTGGCTCAGTAAACTGTAATTGGAAGAAGGAAAAATGAGCAGCAGTAAGGAACTGAGTGTCTATGATCAAGGCCACGTTCTGGGAATGCGTCATTTTCTGGGGTGGCTGCAGGCTGCAATTCACACTGGGGGACCTAGAATGCTTGGGCTTCACTACAGTGAGACTTCCAGCCTCCAGCTGCCTAGTTGTACTGGCTGGCAACCAAAAATTCAGCAAAGCCCCACGTCATTTTTTTGCATTATTTCAAGAAGTTATTTAAAAAAAAAAGTGCTCCCCTGTATTTTGGTCAGGTAAAACTAGGCAGCTGGGGGCTGGAGGCAGCCCTTACCTGCCTGCTGTATCTGAGCTGGAGACAAAAAATACAGCAGAGCCCCATCAGCGTAAAGTAATGGACATATGATATTGTTATCTGAATTGCTAGCAAATATGTATAGAAGAGGTGGTCTCACATGCTGCTGACCCTCTGCAATAATAAAGGTCTGCTCTCTAAGAATAAAAAAAAATACAAAATAAATTAAAAAATAATAAACTAAGATAAAAAATATTTAAAAAAAATATATATAAAGCTCTTTTAAAGAGAACCTGTCACCCCTTTGGCATTTTAAACTATGCCCACCAGCTTACACATAATGTAAATAGGGTTCTTATGTAGAAGGTCCTCTATGTGCCCAGACGTGCCCCTCATACCTGAGATTTGAACTTATATTCTGCTCAGCGCTGCCTCCTATTAAGTCCAGGAGGCATGCTATATGGTCCAGATATATAACATCCTTGCTGCTCCCCTGTCTTCAAAAACCCGCCCTGCAATTTGAACAGTCCCACCCCTCCTCTGGCCGGGGCTTGAGTGACAGGAGCACTCGCGCCTGCACAGTGGAGCCACTAGAGCAGGTGACCGTGCGCCTCCATTGAAGATAGTGCCGACGTCTCGTGAGATTTGTTAAGTCTTGCAGAGACTTCCGTACTTCAATAGACGAACAAAGTCACCTGCTCCAGCAGCTCCACTGCGCAGGCCAAGTGCTCCTGTTACTCAAGCACCGGCCAGAGGAGGGGCGGGAATTTTCAAATTGCAGGGCGGGTTTTGAAGACAGGGAGCGGCGAGGACTTTATACATCTGGGCCATATAGCATGCCTCCTGGACTCAATAGGAGGCAGCGCTGGACGGATTATAAATACATATCTCAGGTATGAGGGGCACATCTGGGCACATAGAGGGGTTATAAAAACCACATTTACATTATGTGTAAGCTGGTGGGCACAGTTTAAAATGCCCAAAGGGTGACAGGTTCCGTTTAAATGGATGTTTAAGGAACATTGTAAGCTTCCTTGACTTAACAACTGCTGGCACCTCTGGCACTGTATCAAAAAATTCACACCCTGCAGATGTCAAAACACCTGCAAACTCCAGGAAACTTAAAAAAATTATTTAGCTTCCAGTTCAAGTGCCAACACGATGGTGGTGTAGCGACAGAGCTCCAGGAGCCGACGACCGCACTGCGACTACAAACAGACTGACGGCTGAAAGCAGCGGCATCGGAGGAAGCCGCATATCTGAGCGGTGCAGCAGCATTGTATGATTACTGGTTGAGGAGCGCGGGGGGAGACGGAGAGAATCCGACAGAGGGGCGGGCAGCGGCAGTAAGATCTAGCAAGATGGTAGCGGTGCAAAGTGGGAGGAGGAGGGAAAAGGTGCCACATGAGCAATGAACCCCTGTATAAGGAAAAGAGATGGGAGAGACCCTGTCTAAGGCACACAGAGAAAGGGGTGATGAAGAAACAGAGAGACCAATGCATACCGCAGCATAGTGCCAGATGCTGGCCAGAGAAGTGTCCAAATACCTGGCCACAGAGATAAAAGCAGCTGTGAGGTGAGGGAGGCAGTAAAGGCTGCAATAGTTGACCTGCATGAAGTCATTGAACAACATGCCAGCAGAATAGAGATACTGGAGCACAGACTATCAGAAGCTGAGGATAGATTGATGGCTATGGAAACGGAACTACCACAGATAATCACTTATCCCATAGGTGGGGGCTCCTACAGCTCTCCCTACCTAACAGGGAATCTTTGCTTCAACCTAATTTATATTGGTGTCCCCACTCCCAGGAGGCTTGCCCTAAACTTATTAGAGGAAACCTCTAAGTGGGAAAATCACGACGAACCTAATTTACGGTTCACCAATACATTCAAATAACTACTAGGTATAGGTTGTGCATAAACATCCTAATTGATTATTAAAAAGGTGTCACACTACACCTAAAAACATACAGCTTTACCATGCATTAGAGTGGCGGAACAATTTTTTAAGGTAAACTGGTTACTATTCAGCCCATCCAACTTATGTATGTTCTATTAATTGGGAAGAATGTAGCATCCTGTTTTCTTGTAGCCTCTTGTAATCTATAACTTGAATTATAATCCGCTGTTTTCAAAAATAGAGAGGGAATTGGAATGATGGAAGGGTCTTCTCTTGTCTTTGCTAGGATGTTGTCACCTTATCAAAATGATCAGCTTCCCAAGACTCCTGTACCCCCTTCAGACCATTCCCCTTCTTCTTAAACATACAGACGTAGGTAGACTCAACAAAGGCATTTTCGAGGTTTCTTTGGAAGGGAAGACGACCTAGAATAAAACTTCGAACCATAACGCTTATGAGGGATGGAGGTGGACATGTCAGAGGTTACAACCTGGCGTACATAGCGAGACATATTGTTGACTGGTGTAAGAAAACCCGCAGATACTCAGACTACGAGTTGGAGTCTGAACTTTGTGAACCCTTGGATCCGGTGGCTCTCTTACATTCCTCAGGCACAAACATAGCTCCATAAATCAAAAAGTCTATATTATTTAGAGACACCATGGGGCCAGGAAGGTGCTCAGAAGTAAGTTAGGATTGTCGTGGAAGATCTCTAAATATCTTAACCCATGGCGAAACCAAGATTTCAAGCTAGGGAGAGAGAACTCTTTCTTTAGACAGTGGAAGGCAAAAGTAATAAGGATATTAAAAGATTTACTTCACACAGAGGAGAGACATTGGATGACGGTGGAGAAAGTGCTAGGTAACTGGCAACTACCAGCATTCCATCGACTCCAATACGAACAGCTAAAACATCAACTGATGAAATCGCTATGGGATGTAAGGAAGAAATGCCTCAAATGTGGGTGGGATGACATACTGGATAGGGACGTAGGTACAATCTCTACATATATCTACAATACATGGCGCTCTGTGGGATCAAATCCTTCCAGGCGGTTGCGCCAATATATTTGGGAAGTGGTAGACTCAGTTGAGGGATGAGAATATAGGGTAGGTGATCCTGGACGGTTGGGGTGAGTTGAGGAAAAGTGTCATCAACGAGAAATGGAGGGACTCACATTTCAGACTGATGCATAGGGCTGTTCTAGGATTTAACATCCCTACAACTGCTGAAAACAGCAACAGACTACAAGCATGCCCGAAATGCGGGACAGCGAATTCTGACATGTTTCACGGAATATGGGAGTGTGAGGAGGTGAGGAAAGGGTGGGAAAGAGTCTCAACAGCTAATCCACACGACCACTGGCTTCAACATGGAACTGGATTACAAAAGATGGCCAAAAAGACAAAACAAAATTGATACATATGGCCGTGTTGGCATACAAGGGACTTCTGTTACGTCACTGGCTAGATGAAATGTGGCCAAGAATATAAATATTGCCTACTTGTGGTCACCTAACTGCCTGGTCCCGACATTAGGACTGGAGAATCCTGACAGTGTGCACTGTGCCTACTGTGAGGATTCCCAAGCCTGCAGACACACAGAGCAACTGTAAACTTTCGTGCCAACCTTGGACAACCCCTTTAATGAAAATATTGTTTTTGCATTCACCCTCCACTAGAGTGCGCTTACTGCATACTGTGTTATTACTGCAATTATGCAAAAACTATACAGGACATACAACAAAAAATCCAACCCTATGTAACAAGAGAAATGATGGGAGTGATGGTGTGCCGCGGTCCGCGCTGCTTCTGGATTCAAATAACTCACCAAAGAGCCCAACAACCTTTCATCCTCTTTATTCCTATGAGTATACTTGTAATATCCTGAGGAAGACGCCGGGTTGTGGCGTTGAAACGCGTTGGAATAAAGAGGATGAAAGGTTAAAAAAAGGAATAAATAGGAATAAAGAGGATGAAAGGTTGTTGGGCTCTTTGGTGAGTTATTTGAATCCAGGAGCAGCGCGGACCGCGGCACACCATCACTCCCATCATTTCTCTTGGAATATACCACGATCCAGTGGTAGGTGGAGGTCCTGCAGCAGCTTGGAACATTGATTCCTAAACGCAGTTAAACCAGTTGTGGGGACCACAACTGGACCAGGTGAGCGGCCACACAGCACCACCGTTTACATACTAGTGTCACTAGTGAAGGCACTATTGCGCCTCTCGTCCCCTCCCTTTATATTTTGCAACCCTATGTAAGTTAGATAGGGGGGAACGATTGATAGAACAAGATAGTTCTTAAGAGAACCATGGGGTCTGATAAGAGTGATAGACGGGCCTTTTTCAGTGGTTTCTAGAGGAATAAGCCTGTAGCTATCACTTTCTACATAAATGAGCTGTGTGTAGCCATTGAGTGTTTCATCACCAAGAACAAGGGCTGGGCTCAGGACTGCACTTCCGCTGAACAGTATACATGTCATACCAGTTTCTGCAAACTTTCCCTGGGGAATCATTTATTGCTTTCAACACTATTTTGGGACTTAGCAAAAAAAAATCATCTTTTAATGGAGAAAAACAAGATTTGTGATATCCAGAACCCAAAGATAATCTAGTGTCAATACACCGGATATACTTAAACTGTTTCCATTGGATTCTATCCATTGGGTTTAATAGGAAGCGGCTTAGGTAAATTTGGTAAATCTCAAAAGATGCAAATTAAATAAAGACAATCTGCACAGATTAAAATAAATCAGCCGTATTGTTTTGCTGTAAATACTTGACCCATTTAGAAACCAGTTTACAATAATCTTTCTCTTTTTATATAACTTGCCTGCGCTCACTAATATTTTCCACGGTATGCTTTTGCATTCTGCAAATAATTACTCATAAAGTGTTGTCATTTATGGTTTCTTTCCATAGTAGATTTTACAGCAGAGCAAAATTGTGGCGAATGTAACCCTTGTACTACTGTATAGACATGGCTGCTATGGGCCCCTTGGAGACAGGGGACCCAGCACTGTTGAGTGCTTTGCTATTTGGTGGCAAGAACTTGCATAAGATCTTCTACTCCAAAAACACTGTGTGGTGCCCCACCATGTAGGTGCCACAAAAGGGGTACTGCACCCATAAAAGCGGTGTAGTCACCCCACTGCAATTGGAACTATGGTCAGTAGGTGGAACCCTAGAGCTAACACCCACACACTAGGTTAGTAGGTGGGAGGGACCCCGGGAAGGTATATAGTGACCTCTAGGGGCACTAGAGTCAGTCTATTCGAGTCTAGAGTCAGTCTACAGGAGTCTAGGACTCGGGGAGGAAGGAGTTGAGGAGAGACAAGTGAGAGTCGAGAAGCAAGGACAAAGGAGGGTCTCCTCGGCTGAGGGGCCCAAGAAAGCAAGAAGAGATCTCAGGGAAAAGAATAGAAGCAGGGAAGGGAACAAGAGGCTCAGTCGCAAGCTAGTTCCAAAAGGAAGAAACCGGGTGCCGGAGCCCACAACTGTGATTACCTTCACGGCTCACAGAAAATCCGAAGGACAGAGGTATCTTTCTGTACGCCTCTGACTCCCAAAGAGCCCAGAGAGAGGGGAGTCAGGAACAGCAGGGCACTGTAGAATCCAGAGAAGGATCACCCGACGGGTAGAAGGGAAAGGAGACTAAGAAACGCAGCAGGAGGTCAGATTGTCTTTAAGAGATCACACTTCACCACCGCTGGGAGGCAAAGGGAAAGAAAGAACTAAGAAAGGTACACAAGGAGGGATCCATCTATCAGCCAGAAGTTCCACTTGCAGCATCCGTAGCATTTGCCGTTGAAACATCTTGCTGAACTGTAATGACTTTGGAGACGTTTTCAGTAAAGTACCCAGTGAAGTAAAGCTCTGACTCTGCTGCATCCTTTCTTGCATAAACTGTTTCCTTACAGAAACGCTGCCCCAGCGGTCCAGACCCGCCTGCGGGGGACTACACCAACCTGGCCGCAATACTATCGACCACTGGAGGACTGCAGAGGCGCTGGTGAGCATCACCAGATACTGCAGGTGGCGTCACGACAGACCTTGTATATAATCCCTGTAAATAACCCCTTATTCATTGACCACCAGGGCCACAGCCTCGGGCAGCCACCTGTGACATCCCAAACCGTACCCGCCTGAGAGCTGAGTACCCGAGCCCTGGGTGCGCGTCAACTGCAATGTAAGCAAAGACCATGGAAAGGGCCTGGAGGGAAAAACAAACACCAGGCTCGGGCTATGGGTGAAAACAAACGTGCGAACCCTTGAGGATCCATTTTGGAGTCTTGGAAGCAATTCATTCCTGCAATATTTACATGTTCACATTTGTCACAGTCAAAAACTGTGAGACAACTTAATAGGCTAAGAAAATATCATAACACTGAGCAGAAGAGAAGCAAATATAAAAAGTGTTTGGTAGACCCCTTTGTGCCTTTGCAATGGGTACAGGTCAAGGGTAGTTGGTTACCGGAATAAGTTTTGAAGAGACCTGGAGCGGTATCTGCTCATGGAGAATTGCTATGTGTGTGAGACACAAACAAAAGTAGGGGCAAAAAGTACCAAAAAGCAAGATGGCAAGAGGTCACAGTATTGGAGCAGAGTCTGAGTATTGGTCACAACCTCCAAGATGGTCGATTCCATCTTGAAGGTCTCAATACTAGCGACCCTAGAGCAAAAGCAGTCTGTGCTGGAGTCTGAAAGAGTCCATGAGACAATTATAAGGAAGGGGACTGGGTAAGGTAAAGCGGTCACCTGGTATACCATCGCCACAACTGACAAATCTCATATTAGGAGACTGAACTGTTACCAGCTCACATCATTATGGCACCACACCACCATTTATACAGAAAAAGAATTGGCTATAGACTGGATATGTGACCTATAGGAAGAAGAGGATCTCCAGTGTCCAAGATCAGGTAATAGGTAAGTAGAAAATCTTGAGTTTGAATTGTAAAACGCTGCTATGTTTGGGGCTATACAAATAGATAAAAAATGATTACAAATATTATTATTGAGTTTATTTCATGAATAGTAAATAAAAAATATATAATCGCAGTATGTTGAACCAGCAGAAACCGTCATTATAAGCATTCTATGTGTTTCGGCTGAAACGCCTTACCCATGAATAGTCTATAAAGGTTAATGGCTAGCACTCGAAAAAAAGGATTTGCTACGGTGCCAGTGAACGGATCTAGGATCTCAAGTCAAATAGTGTCTAAAATCACTGCACACGTATACTAGAAAATATTGCTTGAAGTCAAAGTTTATTTCAAACAGGCAGAAGTGGGTGGAGCGACAAGCAAAATGACATTTCGACCAAATTCACAGGTTTTGTGCCGTAGCTGCAACCTTGCCAGCGAAGTCGCTGCATGTGACATGCCGCAGCGACCAAAGATGAACTCGCTGATCACTGCGGAATGGCCAGGACCATTTTTTGGTCGTTGGTCTCCCGCTGGGCAGCTTACATCGGCGTGTGTGACACCTCTCTAACCCGATGTGTTCCCTGGTAAGCACAGTGCGCTGGTAACTAGGGTACACATCGGGTTACTAAGCACAGCGTGTTTTGCTTAGTAACCCGATGTGTACCCTGGTTACCAGCGTTCTCCTGCTGAATACAGCAGCAGGATCTCCACATCGTGGAAAAGAATAGTTTATATTCTTTTCCCCGATGTCAAGGTCATTACACGGGTCGCTGGTCGCTCAGGAGATCTGCCTGTTTGACAGCTCACCAGCGACCACAGAGCGATGTTCCTGCGATCCCGGCCAGGTCGGATCGTTGGTGGGATCGCTGAAGCATCGCTATTTGTAATGGGACCCTTACTGGGTTGACTGTAAACACATCTTGGGTCATGTGAGCTATTCCGAGATATTTATGGCACATTTTAGTCCTGTTTAAAGGGTATTGGTCATCAGGTTTCTGTTATGTAATCTGATAGCAGCATAATGTTGGGGGAAAGAGCTTAATTACGATTCCAAAACTAATTGTATTTCAAATACAAAAATAAATTGTGAAATTTACTTTAATAGACTTAGTAATTAAAAAAAGGGGAAAAAAAGTCTTAAGGTACTGTCACACACAGCAATATTGCTAGGCAATTTGCTGGTTGCAGTGAAATCATGGACACATTGTTCTATTTTGTTGCTGTGTACAAATGTAACAATGTGTCCATGATTTCACTGCAAACAGCAAATTGCCAGTGAAATTGCCTAGCAATATTGCCGCGTGTGATGGTACCTTTACAACCAGCATGGTACAACAAATCACTCAACATTGCTCGATCGGTTGAAGACTAAAAATACACTACAGCGTATTTATCACTTGTATCAGTGGAAATTTTCTCCAGTTTCCTTATATTTTTAAATTGTTTTAAACTCTGAATGACATTGAATCAGTATTCTATTTGTAGGTGTAAATGTAATAAAGAGTTCATGACCGAATTCTATTTTGATCTAAAGTTCTGCCATCCTTTATATAATAAATAGAGGTGAGCGAATCGATTCATAACAAATTGAATTCATAAAATGTCCCTCATTCCAAATTTTTCAGTACAAGTCCAGCAATATATTAGACAATTTCGATCACCATTTTTGCTGGATTCTTTTGAGAGCTTAAAGGTACCTTTACACGCCGCAACTATCACCGCCGATCGGAGGCAACCAAATGTGCCGATCGCCGATGCGGCATGTACACGACGCAATTGCGCCCTCAACCCAAGGGAACGTGGTTCTCCGGAAGTTGAAAATGATCCTGCAGGAAACATCCGGTTGAATCCCGTCGCCGCTTCACACGCCGCAACCACTAAGGAAATGTGGGCATACCTGTGCAGCGGCTCGAACACATAGGCGTGCCAAACTCCGCTACACCATGCCCAAACTACAATCATTGGCCAACGCAATAGCATCCTGATTGTCCAGGGTGCGCAGGAAGGCTGGCTAATACATGACGCCATTGCAATTGTGTAGTGTGAATGGACAGCTCTTCAAATATGGCGCCCTTTGAAGGGACAGCTAATGGAAACAAAGTAGCCCCCACTAATCATCGCTGATGGGGGGCAGTATCCAGCACGCTGTGGCACGCCTCTGGGAAATCACTAGGCGACGCAGATTCCATTCCTATCGCCCGTTCACACGCCATAACCAGGGCAATTCTTCTGGGTTGCCTCTGGTTTTTGAACAATGCTCTGAAACTGCAACCGGGAGCAACTTAAAAAAATCACCATCACTTTCCCCAAATACATGCCGCAATTTCGTAGCAATTTCAAGGCAACCGTGACGGAAATCCCGATTGCCTCTCAGTTGCTACACCTCAGTTGCGGCGTTCCTCAGTTCCACCACCACAGTTCACCTTCTGGTCCTCTACTTGCTTTGGATCAGTTTTCAGATCAGTCAAATATTCTGGTACTGACTAGGCTTCACATGGGGCTTGATGGGGCAATCACATGGGGCATGATGTACATCATTAATGTGTGGACCCTAATGACCATTTAAGACATAGTTAACGTTGGAAGATCTAACTAAAAACAGAAAAGAAGTCTAACAAGAAGAACAATCCAAAGTCAGCGGAGAACCTGGAGTGGGGCTGTTATAGCAGAAGAGGTGATCAGTGAGCATACAACAGGTGAGTATAATTTGATTTCACTTTTTCAATCCCTGCTTGGTCTTCTGTTTATTATGTTTTGGGGGTTTGCAGACATCTCAGAACATGATAAAAATCTTATCTGGGCAGATTTAATTTGGACTCAACTTTATTTAGACTAAATCAAATCCACCAGCAAATTCAAGTGAGTCCGACCAAAACCAATCTTTGAATTGTCATCTCTCCATAAACATTTTAGACGTTGAAGCTCTAATTTTTTGATACAGAAATCCAAAGTAATATGGCTGTAATGGAGGAGACAACCAAATTGTTAATAAAGCTTAAAAGAGTTTTCCTACAAGCAAAGTTCATTTATTGGATGTGTTTAATAAATTGTTCTTATGCTGAGATAATCTTATATATGTGTCCCTGCTATGTACTGTGTAATGGATGTGTCTGACCATACAGGGACATGGTCTGATCATACCACATCTCCTGTGCTGAGATAATCTTATATATGTGTCCCTGCTATGTACTGTGTAATGGATGTGTCTGACTGTACAGTGACATGGTCTGATCATACCACATCTCCTGTGCTGAGATAATATTATATATGTATCCCTGCTATGTACTGTGTAATGGATATGTCTGACCGTACAGGGACATGGTCTGATCATACCATATCTCCTGAGCAGGGAGGAATGAAAAGAGTATACAAATATTACAGCATGGGATCAAGGAATATAAGAGTATAGAGACATTACAGCTGGGGATCACAGAATATAAGAGTGTACAGACATTACAGTCGGTGATCACAGAATATAAGAGTATACAGACATTACAACACAGGATCATAGAATATAAGAGTATACAGACATTACAGCCGGGGATCGCAGAATATAAGAGTATACAGACATTACAGCCGGGAATCACAGAATATAAGAGTACACTGACATTACAACCGGGGATCACAGAATATAAGAGTATACAGAAATTACAGCCAGGGATCACAATATAAGACTATACTGACATTACAGCCGGGATCACAGAATATAAGAGTATACAGACATTACAGCCGGGGATCACAGAATATAAGAGTATACAGACATTACAGCCAGGGATCACAGAATATAAGAGTTATACACAGACATTACAAACACGGGATCACAGATAATAAGAGTATAACAGAAATTACAGCCAGGGATCACAATATAAGACTATACTGACATTACAGCCAGGGATCACAGAATATAAGAGTATACAGACATTACAGCCGGGGATCACAGAATATAAGAGTATACAGATATTACAACCAGGATCACAGAATATAAGCGTATACAGACATTACAGCTGGGGATCACAGAATATAAGAGTATACAGATATTACAGCCAGGATCACAGAATATAAGCGTATACAGACATTACAGCTGGGGATCACAGAATATAAGAGTATACAGACATTACAGCCGGGGATCACAGAATATAAGAGTATACAGACATTACAGCCGGGGATCACAATATAAGACTATACTGACATTACAGCCAGGGATCACAGAATATAAGAGTATACAGATATTACAGCCAGGGATCACAATATAAGACTATACTGACATTACAGCCAGGGATCACAGAATATAAGAGTATACAGACATTACAGCCGGGGATCACAGAATATAAGAGTATACAGATATTACAACCAGGATCATAGACTATAAGAGTATACAGACATTACAGCCGAGGATCACAGAATGTAAGAGTATACAGACATTACAGCCGGGAATCACAGAATATAAGAGTATACAGACATTATAGCCGGGGATCACAGAATATAAGAGTATACAGACATTATAGCCGGGGATCACAGAATGTAAGAGTATACAGACATTACAGCCGGGGATCACAGAATATAAGAGTATACAGACATTGCAGCCGGGGATCACAGAATATAAGAGTATACAGACATTACAGCCGGGGATCACAGAATATAAGAGTAAACAGACATTACAGCCGGGGATCACAGAATATAAGAGTATACAGACATTACAGCCAGGGATCACAGAATATAAGAGTACACAGACATTACAGCCGGGGATCACAGAATATAAGAGTATACAGACATTACAGCCGGGGATCACAGAATATAAGAGTATACAGACATTACAGCCGGGGATCACAGAGTATAAGAGTATACAGACATTACAGCCTGGGATCACAGAATATAAGAATATACAGACATTACAGCTGGGGATCACAGAATATAAGAGAATACAGACATAATTTAATAATTATTATCATTTTATAATGTATATTATATTATGTATTCTGTATATTAGTTGTCTTATGCTGAATTTTGGAGGGAAATATCGTAATAAAATTAAATCTTGTCTGAACAGATACAAAGTAAATTCAATGATTACTTGATCAATGATCTGTAAAAGTTTCAAATACTAAGTATGGAGCTGCCATATTGTGCCCCCCGTACAGCAACGCTCCTGCCATGACACTTTGTATAGATTTGTATAGTGGGACACCTTCACTTATATGTGCTTGGTAAAGCCCAGACATTGTCCTGAACCACAATGTTCGTGTGTACGAGCCCCGAGGAGAAAGCAAGGAAGACACTCGAGCTCAAGAAATGAAGCAATCTCTCCTTCCCCGGCATTGCTGCTGTATAAGTGGCTCATTAAAGCAGTTAATTTGCCTATAATTATTACCGAGGCTTTTTGAAATCATTTCCCACCATCAGCTCTACTTCTAATTATTTTCTGACATTAAGCCAATGGTTCTCGCTGGCAAAGTCGTCATACACATGAAAATTGTAAAAGTCCTTACTTTCATCTTCAGGGAGGAGGATATGACTTTGTACAGTTGATCACCACTATATGGAATAAAAAGTGTGACTTGTTTACTGAGAGCTTTGGATAAAACAATCTAAGTATCCGACAGTTTCCTGTAGACTGACGAACTTTGAAGAACCAAAGTGCCGGTTAAGTGCGATTCCTATACACAAGTGCTCTTATCAAGTTTCATTAAATGTAAAAGGTTCTCTAAGGTCACTCAATAATATTGATTTAAGCTCTGTGTACTTGTTGAGCCTCCATTTTTTTCTTAACAACACTAAATTAAAATAAGCTTACATTTTTGTAGCTGTTAAACCGCTTTAAATTGCAGGGTCATGGCTCCAGATCGCCAAAAAAGAACCACTTAAAACTTGATAGTTACAGAGCTCGTCTACCATATACACTTCAGCAAGGCTCACAACATCAACATGACACATAGTCAACCCCAGCTGCAAATGGACGGTGGGGAATTTCCTAGATTTTACTTTGCAGCTTTAAGCTATGTGCACACTGGTGGGCGGGTTTGTGTCGGCGGCGGCTGGGCGGACCCGCCAGGAAGCTCCGGAGCCGTCCACCGGCATCCTGGCGGGTATGTGCCGCGGGTGTGCGGCGGGCTACGGGCGGGTGCACAGCGGGTTAGCGCCGGCGGTGTTGCGGCGGCTGGAAGCAGTACATGATTCTGCTTGCAGCCGCTGCAGAACCGGCCGGTTTATAGAACATGCTCATTCGTTGCTAACCCGCTGGGAACCCAACGGGTTAGCAACAGATGAGCATGTGTAAACCGCCGGTGTGTGCACACCAGGTGTCGGTTTACATAGGTTTTCATGTTAATCCAAAAGCCGCTTTTGGATTAACATAAATTTACATAAAACTTATGTAAACCGACCGGCGGTTTACACAGCTAAACCGACCCTAACCCGGCCAGTGTGCACATACCCTTACTGTACAGAATGGGGCCGGGTGAGCAGGGCCATCTCAATCTGATTAAAGGAGGTGGAATTCAATGAATGATAACTCTATTATACTGTTCGAGGTAAAATAATGAGAACAATACACTACCCTATAAGTAAGGGTAAATATATTAATCTTCTATATAAGGAAGTTGGGAAACTTAGCTGTCAGCTTACCGAGCGACAAAGTACAGGGGCGTAACTGCAACAGATGCAGGGGTTGCAATCACACCTGGACCCTGAAGCCTAAGTAGCCCTAAAAGTCTCGTTGGCCTATAGAAAAAGAATATTGCTATAAAAGATTTGCAATAATAAGGGGCCCATTGGAGCTTAGTCATCAGAGCCCATGAGCTTCAAGTTACGCCACTGACAAGATATATGGCCACCGTCAGTCTCTGGTCCCTGGAGGAGGTTGCTGTGCTCCTTCTCTCTCTGGAGTTTGCGTAAATGATTTCCATACACATGGATTAATTGTCAGTAAAAGTCACCTCTGCCATAGGCTTATCTTCCCTAAAAACAATGATTGCACCTTTAAAGTTAAGCTGGCAGAACCTTTTCGCTCCCCAATCTTATCTGTTAGGATAGAGTCTTAAGGGGCCATCACACACATCAATATCGCGTGCAATTTCGCTGCTGCACGTGACGTTGCAGCGATATTGACGCGTGTGACAGGGCGCATCAACCAGCGATAAATCGCTGGTTGATGGTCGCCAGGTTTTCGGACTGGACCGAAAACCTGGCGATGGTCGCCCGGTGTACACGCAGCATCGCTGCGTGTGACACCGGGAGACACGATAAGCCAGCTCCCAGCGCCTCTCAGCAAGCGCTGGGAGCTGGTATCCAGGGTAAACTGCGGGTATCTAGGCAGCGCGCGCTGCCTAGATACCCGATGTATACCTTGGTTACCAGCCTTCTCTGCTCACCGACTGGTATCCAAGGTACACAGTGGGTAACTAGGGACCCTAACTGCAGCCTGGCAGCGGGAGCAAGACATCATGGAAACGATATTTAAATCATTTCCACGATGTCGCTGGTCCAATGATCTTTGGTGGGTCTGCCTGTGTGACAGCTCACCAGCGATCAGCCGTCAATGTCACCAGGGATCAGATCGCTGACGACATTGACGTGTGTGACGCTGGCATTAAGGTCTCCATATATATAAAATGGTCAGCCAGTGATGCCAAAGTGAAAAGTTCAGTCAGCTTTAGTTCAATGTATATCGAGGCATTAAAGGGAATCTATCAGTAGGATCGATCCTCGTAAGCCATCTATATGCTATATGGGCATGTAGGTGTGCCGACACGAGGTTCAGTGGCTGCTCTTATCTTTTGGCCTGGCTGTGTATAGAAAGACTGCTCAGGTCCAGCGCTCATCCCACTGAACACCCGCACTCTTTTCCCGTTGTCAGAACACTACTCAGAGAACAAAGGGCGAGGGTACCACACTCCAACAAGACTTTATTGGGTCATCAAAAGTCAACAGCACTAAGTATTCTCCCAGCAAGGACACAAGATTTAATTCAATGTTTTACTCTAGAATGTTGTACAATACAAAATAATTTGTGGTACCGTGTTAGCCAGAAAAATCGATGTAAATACTCATGTGCCAAGAAATGAGAACAGTTTACTAGGAGTGATACATTTATCGGCTAACTGGAAAAATTATTTTTGCAAGCTTTCAGAGCTCAAAAGGCTCCTTCATCAGGCATATAACAAATGAATCACTGAGACAATATGGCAACATTTAAATACATATTACACCAGGACAGGAGGGGACGCTTTCTAGAGATAGGCCAAGGAAATCAAATTAAGGTTTTCGTTGTAAATGCAGATGAGGTGGAAGTGATCTTTTAGGGTGCGTGCACTCAATCAGTGAACACAGCATTTTGGACGCAGCATCCTGGGTCTAAATTGCTGCATTGTACAGTAGAAGCATAATGGATGGGATTTCAAGAAATCCCATCCTCACTATGCTTCACCTGACCGAAGCGTTTTGACAGCTGCGGTGTGGGTGCCCGGCATTCCGCTCTTCCGTGCAAGTTTATTCCATGCAGGTGAGTCGAAGTGGCTGCCATCAGGTGCACGCAGGGGAAGGCGACCTGCACCCACCTTAGATGGTGAGTACAGGGCAGCTGTGGTCTTTCTTTGGCCACCCGCGTGATCCCGCAGGTCTGGAGAAACTGCATTCAAGATGCAGCTCCTTCAGACCCACCAAGATGCAGCTCCTTCAGACCATTTAAGACGCAGCTCCATCAGACTGTTGAAGACACAGCTCCTTCAGACCATTCAAGACGCAGCTCCTTCAGACCATCCAAGACACAGCTCCTTCAGACCATCCAAGACACAGCTCCTTCAGACCATCCAAGACGCAGCTCCATCAGACTGTTGAAGACACAGCTCCATCAGACTGTTGAAGACACAGCTCCTTCAGACTGTTGAAGACACAGCTCCATCAGACTGTTGAAGACACAGCTCCTTCAGACTGTTGAAGACACAGCTCCTTCAGACCATCCAAGACACAGCTCCTTCAGACCATCCAAGACGCAGCTCCTTCAGACCGACCAAGATGCAGCTCCTTCAGACTGTTGAAGACACAGCTCCTTCAGACCATCCAAGATGCAGCTCCTTCAGACCGACCAAGATGCAGCTCCTTCAGACCGTGAGCACACTGCCTTAGAAATTTGAAGACCTTCTTGTGGAGGTGTGAACTGTGTCCAAGTCAGGGTCGGACACATATTGCTAGAGGCCCCTGCGCAAGAAATCTTTTTGGGCCCCCACAGTACAATAAAGTTGTGTAAACTTATATTGTAGATTGTATAAATTGTACTATGTATTACTAGTTTAGAATACGACTTTGAAATCTAAACAATTATGTAAGTTCCATATTTAACAAGTGAATATGACACACAGCAGTCATCCAACTGAGATATCATATTTGGATGTGCTGTCATTACTGTACATATTAGAGGTATTAATACTGTAGTTAGAAATTTGTTTTTCTTCCAAAATCTAATGGATTAACTGGGGCTGTTTTTAATTTATTATTTCTATGGGAAGAAGAACTATTGTTGCTAACTTGCTGCCTGCTTCACCCAGCATTGACTCAGAGCGGTCACAGATCCCCGCGCCCAGCCGGTAATTCCGCTACGCCAACTCAACAGAGCAGCTCCTCCGCCTCCGCCCTGTTCCACCAATGTGATGGGACCACCAATGTCCTGCCAATTGACAGTTGTCATTACACAGTTATGCAGCCAGCTGTCAATCAGCATGACATCGGCAGCCCCACCCCATCAACAGAGCAGAGCGGAAGAGAAGAAGCGGCTCTGTAAACGTGACGTCAGCAGAAGCTGCAGAACCACCGGCAGGAGCTGTCCGTGTCCTCTCTGTACCAGCAGAGATCTGCACTGGGCAACACAGGCAGGTAGTTATGTCACAAAACTTGAAGGATTGTCTAGTGCCGGCAAAATGAATGAGATTCCTGGAGTCTCAGGCACACATTGCTTATTTAAATCTGCAGCATGCTAAGTTCCCAGGTCCAGTAATCGTCCGTTAGATCGGATCCAGCACAATCCATTGTGCAAACACAACTTTTTTGTCCATTTTGAAAAAATTGATTTCTTAAGGATCCGGTTTTTTAACAGTGGAGTCTATGGAGAACGGATCCGGTAACTGATCACGATTTAACCTCCATTTTTCTGTCATTTGTAAAGGATATGTAAAGGATCAGTTTCAAACGGAAGATAAATAGTGATCAGTTACCGGATCCGTTCTCCATAGACTCCAATGTTAAAAAAACGGATCCTGCAGAAATCAATTTTTTCAAAAAAAGTTGTGTTTGCACAATGGATTACTGCTGTATCCGTCGACTTTGCTGCAGATTTCACTCACACTAATAAGGAAAAATCTGTGCCAAAAATGCATGAAAAAATACAGACAAAAATGGATCAAAATCGCACCAATTTTAGCATTTTCCTGCCAATAGATGCAAAAATGTTAAAGAAATTCCTGCTGCAAATAAATAACACGTGCATATATCTTTAGTCTATATTTTTTATTTTCATTTGCAAACATATACTTGTTTTCTCATATATTTAGTAAAGAAAAAGATTAATTATTTCATAAACCCAAGAGGCAGGTTTAATAAATCTCCCAATAAAGTAATATAAGGAAATGCTGCATTATGTCTGTGCAAATATAATTTGCGTAGTTCTTACAATTTCTCCCCAGCACTAAAGATTGTAGATTTCATTAAGAGCTCTTGACTAATGTTGTGGAATTGTGATTCTCCACCTGAGCAGGGACAATGCGATGACAGACCAGATCAGCTAAACAGGGAATCTTGGCAGGCGTACTCTTCAATAATGTTGACATTTGTTATCAGGCTAAGCCAGCGAAATCTAGCTAGGGTAAGCACAAGGCACATTTATATCTAACATCAATATGGCCGGTAAAACCACTGCTAAGATTCCAGCTTAAAAAATTTTGACTTACGAAATTAAGTTTTGTTGCATTGATGTAAAAATTCTCCAATTAAACAGTTTTTTAATTGAACAAAAATAGATTTTTTTTTATTTATTTTTTCTCACTTTGGCTATGGTTACACATTTGCACATCCCTGGCAATTATATATGCTTTTTACTGCTTTTTCCTGAACCTTATAGATGTTCCTCCTGACTCCAGAAGTCACCAGGAGAATAGCTATGAGCAACAACGGTCACTGGACAAGGTCTTCAAATCGAGGAACATTTCACTGGTGATGAAGACACGGCTCGTACATAGTCTGGTGTATTCTGTAGTAACATATGGAAGTGACACCTGGATGATAAAGGAACATGACAAAAGATGAATCAACACATCGAAATGTGGAGCTGGACAAGGATGATATCAATACCATGGATGACAAGAAGAACTAACAAATCAACAATGAAGTCACTGGACAAGGTCTTCTAATCAAGGAACATTTCACTGGTGATGAAGACACGGCTCGTTCATAGTCTGGTCTTTTCTGTAGTAACATATGGAAGTGAAATCTGAATGATAAAGGAACAAGACTGAAGAAGAGCCAACACATCAAAATGTGAATTGGAGACAAATGTTATCAACACCATGGATAGGAAGAAGAACAAACAAATCAAGCTAGACATGTCACTGGAAGCAATGGTCACCAAGTTGTCTACACACCAAACGATGAGAGCAATCACTGGAAAAGAATAGAAGGAACAAGATGAAGAGGAAGTACAGCAACTCAAAGGCTTGATACAATCAATATAATGGCAGAGAAGACTCTGGTGCACCTATCTAGGTGATCGTGAGCCACTTACAGATCAGAGAGAGGGTCACGAGCCACTTCCAGCTCTGAGAGTGGATCGCAAATTCATCCAGCTCTGAGAGAGTGTTGTGACATATCAGCTCTGAGAGAGGGTAGCGACCACATCCAGCTCTAAGAGGGTCGTAAGTTACATCCAGCTCTGAGAGAGGGTCGTGAGTCCACATCCAGCCTGAGAGAGGGTCGCGAGTCACATCCAGCTCTGAGAGAGGGTCGTCAAGCCACATCCAGCTCTGAGAGAGGGTCACAAGCTACATCCAGCTCTGAGAGAGGGTCGCGAGCACATCCAGCTCTAGAGAGGGTCACAGTTACATCCAGCTCTGAGAGAGGGTCACGAGTTACATCCAGCTCTGAGAGAGGGTCGTGAGCCACATCCAGCTCTGAGAGAGGGTCACAAACCACATCCAGCTCTGAGAGAGGGTCACAAACCACATCCAGCTCTGAGAGAGGGTCACAAACCACATCCACTCTGAGAGAGGGTCACAAACCACATCCAGCTCTGAGAGAGGGTTCAAACCGCATCCAGCTCTGAGAGAGGGTCGAGCCACATCCAGCTCTGAGAGAGGTGTCACAAACCACATCCAGCTCTGAGAGAGGTCACAAACCACATCCAGCTCTGAGAGAGGGTTGCAAACCATCCAGCTCTGAGAGAGGGTTGCGAGCCACATTCAGCTCTGAGAGAGGGTCACAAACCACATCCAGCTCTGAGAGAGGGTCGCAGTCACATCCAGCTCTGAGAGAGGGTCAAACACATTGAGAATCGTGAGCCACATTAGCTCTGAGAGACGGTCACGAGCCACATCAAGGTCTAAAAGATGGTCACATGCCAATTCAGCTCTTGCGAGTTCGTTTGCGAGCCACATTCAGCTGCTGTGAGTGTGAGTAGTTCATGAGCCACATCCAGAGAGGGTTGCAAGCCACATTTAACAATAAGGGAGGGTCGCAAGCCACTTCCAGCTCTGAGAGTAGCATCACGACCCCATCAGCTCTCGACCCCCTCACAGTACTTAACCCAGAGCCCCCATTACCGGTATATGAAAGCCAAAGCTGTTCCACAGAAATCACACTTAGACATTATAGCAAGATCCAGCGGTTTCTGCCTTACCCCATTCAGATCTGCTCTTCTATGTAGACTACTCACAAAAGTCACCTTCTGGAGACCTGCTCTTCATATCTGTTTGCTAGACCTGGTGCTTATGCAACTAAAGTAGAAGACAGCTGTGAGCCCCACATCATGGGCCCATGAGTAACATGTGGCTTTGGCTACAGGCTGGGGACCCCTGATCTACACCATGGACCTGTCTGAGCGCATGCACATAGTGTCAGTACCGAGCAAGTACTGAGACACACGGACCATATAACATAAACCATACATGGTCAGGGAGTCAGACAGCCAATAGCCCTCTGCTTTAAAAGTTCTCCGATGAACACAAGTCCAGAGTTTTGTCTACTCCATGGATTTCTGAGATGTGTTTCTATGAATATGATTCCCTGTCCATTTTCCCATCACATTAATTGATCCCCATTAAATCTCAATGTGTGCAAAAACAATCTGTTAATCTTCATTAACAACTTCCAAGTAAGTTGCAAGGAAACAATAGCGCCATTTGCATACATTTCCCTCTGTAAACAGCCACCTTTAACTCTTCCCTCATTATTAATAGATGTTGAATTGAATCAATCGGAAGCTTTTGCGAAAGATCGAAATTGAATATACACAACACAGTGTTTTCAAATGAGTAGCAAAAATTGCTAAAAGTCCTGAGGGATCTTTACCATTGTTGGGATTTTATGGTTCGCTAGTTGTGCACAAATATTAAAACACCAATTAAATTCTACTATAGTGTATGCGGAGCTTGCCAAGTATGCAAATATTGATGAGAACTGCCCGTATATTAATCTATTCCTCTGAACGTTTTAATTTATGGCCATTTACAAATCATTACACTGCTTAGCATTGCCGAAATCTCCCAAAGTCTATTGTCTAATGGCAAGTCTCATCTCATAGTCATCACGAGTTGTGTGAGGAGGCCATAATTAATGCACCTACAAACAAGAAGTGCCAACTTAGTTAAAGGGGATGTCTGACTACAACAAGCCCTATAAATGTGACCCATTAGTTGTATGAACTTTATAGAGACATTCTTGCTGCCAACTCTCCCAGACCACCCGGTAAGGTCTTATTCTGATGTCATATATCATGATCCATGAATGGAATGTGACTTCACTATTGTCTGTGATTCTTTTATGAGTGTGACTGTTGTCATATCTGGGGGAGCTGAGATCAGGAGATTTCAGCATTTAATAGAAGGCTTTCCGTAGAGCTACTTAACGGTTTCACTGAGGTGCTTGCTCTTCTATGCTGAAAGGGGTTAAGTACCTTTTTACTGCTTGAAAAAATTCTCTTAGCCTTCAGGTGTAATCTGTGATTACCCTCTCCTTCCACTATATATACTCGCTCCTGATGTCACTCCATGCCAGTGATAGAGATTGTGTACTTCTCTGTTGTGAAGCTTGCTGTTCTGAAGTTGTGGTGTCGTTGCTCTGGCAGCAGCGAATCTTTTATTTTTTACATCCTCTGGAATCCTGCTACACCTGTTGCCTTGCCTGGGTTCTCTGTGTGTTTCCAGCCCCTTCACTCCCATGGGGATAAGGGGGGACATCTAGGTAAGTTTAATCCAAGACCAAAGTAATGTGTGAGACCCAGGCATCATTTTGAGGACAGGAATTAGCCTAGGTTTTTCAACCTGGAGGGACAGTCCAGGTATATGCTATCCCTGATACCACACAGTCATATTTGTACTGTCTGCCTCTGTATATTTACCGTATTGCAGTTGTTGCACTTTCAACCTTGCCCCTGGTTATTTAGGAGATAAAGGAAACTCTTGACGGCTTATCAGGTAGCGAGGTCCGAGCAGTCATCTTCTAGTCCTGCAGTTAAGGATAACCCTAACTGTGCAGGTGCCTTTAGGGACTACACAGTTTGAGTGCTAGCCTGTGCAGGATCCAGGTGGGTGGTGGTGTGGCTACAGAGAGACTGTAGACTATCCTATGTATGTGTGACATTTTCAGATTCAATCTCAATAGTCTCATATATGACTACAAGGCTGTTGACTTTGAGTCAAGAAACCCACAGAGGGTCCAGAAATCACAGTCTGTACTCAAATGAGAGCTCCCAGGCTATTAGAATAGTTGGCAAGAAAGCAGCGCTTCATGAAGGTTTGTGCATGAGGCGGGGACTCTCTGTCATCATGTGGAGCTCAAGCATCTAAAAACACATTCAGGAGGTCTATAATGGAATTCAGAGGGAATGTAGCACCATGACACAACCATTGTCCTATCTCTGAAACTGAGCAATTATACAAAGAGGGGAAGTTAGGCTGCGTTCACACATAGCGTATTTTGTTGCGCTTTTTTGCACGCTCGCTTTTTGCTGTGTTTTTCAGCCACGCAAAAAAGCGCAACAAAATACGCAGGTGCTTTTACACACTGCACTTTCTTTACCCCGGAAAGCTCAGTGATGTCACAGAGGGGACGAAGAATCCTGCTTCCTCCTCCCCTCTGTGACATGTGTGACAGCCCCATTAGATTTCGCAGTGTATTAATAAAAAAATAATAAATTACTGATAGGGGTTTGTTATAAGTCCCCAACAATAATGGAAGTGGAGGAGAATATCCTCATAAAGCAAATAGATGAAGCAGCGACTCAGGGAGAAGTCATTATTATGGGGGACTTCAACTACCCTGAAATACATTGGGGAACAGAAACCTGCAGTTCTAGCAAAGGTAATAGGTTTTTGACAACTATGAGAGACAATTACCTTTCACAACTGGTTCAGGACCCAACAAGAAGGGGGACACTGCTGGACCTAATATTAACCAACAGGCCAGACCGCATATCAAATATGCGGGTTGGGGATCACTTGGGTAATAGTGATCATAAAATAATAAGTTTTCCAGTATCCTTTAATAAGATGTGTAGTAGAGGGGCTACAAGGACACTAAACTTCAGGAAGGCAAATTTCCAACGGTTGGGAGATGATCTTAGTGCAATAAACTGGGACGATATCCTGAGACATAAAAGTACACAAAGCAAGTGGGAAACGTTTATTAGCATCCTGAATAGGACTTGTGCACAATATATACCCTATGGGAATAAGCATGCTAGAAATAGAAGGAAACCACTATGGCTAAATAAGACTATAAGGGGCGCAATAAATGACAAAAAGAAAGCATTTAGGGAATTAAAGCAAGTAGATAGTGATGAGGCGTTAAATAAATACAGAAAATTAAATAACATCTGTAAAAAGCAAATCAAGGCAGCAAAGATTGAGACAGAGAGACTCATTGCCAGAGAAAGTAAAAAGAATCCCAAAATATTTTTTAACTACATAAATAGTAAGAAACTAAAAAATGATGGTGTTGGCCACTTTAAAAATAATCTGGGTGAAATGGTGGATGAGGATGAGGAGAAAGCCAATATGCTAAATGACTTTTTTTCAACAGTATTTACACAGAAAATCCCATGACAGACAATATGATAAGTGATAACAAAAACTGTCAATTAAATGTCACCTGCTTAACCCAGCAGGAAGTAAGACATCGTCTAAAAATCACTAAAATTGACAAATCCCCAGGCCCGGATGGGATACACGCCAGAGTGCTGCAATAATTAAGTACTGTAATAGATAGACCATTATTTTTAATCTTTGAAGATTCCATAATAACAGGGTCTGTACCACAGGACTGGCGTATAGCAAATGTGGTGCCAATATTCAAAAAGGGGACAAAAACTGAACTTGGAAATTATAGGCCAGTAAGCTTAACCTCTACTGTGGGTAAAATCCTAGAGGGTTTTCTAAGAGATGCTATACTGGAGTATCTGAAGAAAAATAACCTCATGACCCAATATCAACATGGTTTTACGAGGGACCGTTCCTGTCAAACTAATCTAATAAGCTTCTATGAAGAAGTAAGTTCTGGACTGGACTAAAGAAATGTAGTGGATGTGGTGTATATGGACTTTTCAAAAGCTTTTGATACGGTGCCACACAAAAGGTTGATACATAAAATGAGGGCAATGGGGATAGGGGAAAATATGTGTAAGTGGGTTAAGAACTGGCTTAGTGATAGGAAACAAAGGGTGGTCATTAACGGAACACACTCAGAATGGGTCCCAGTTAACAGTGGGGTACCACAGGGTCGGTGTTGGGCCCGCTTCTTTTTAATATAATTATTAATGACCTTGTAGGGGGCATACAGAGTGGAATCTCAATATGTGCAGATGACACTAAACTCTGCAGGGTAATCAATACAGAGGAGGACAATTTTATATTACAGGAGGATTTATGTAAACTAGAAGCTTGGGCTGATAAATGGCAAATGAGCTTTAATGGGGATAAATGTAAAGTCATGCACTTGGGCAGAGGAAACAAAAGGTATAATTATGTGCTTAATTGTAAAACACTGGGCAAAACTGTCACTGAAAAAGACCTGGGTGTATGGGTAGATGACAAACTCACATTTAGTGGCCAGTGTCAGGCAGCTGCTGCAAAGACAAATAAAATAATGGGATGCATTAAAAGAGGCATAGATGCTCATGAGGAGAACATAATTTTACCTATATACAAGTCACTAGTGCGACCACACTTAGAATACTGTGTACAATTCTGGTCTCCGGTGTATAAGAAAGACATAGCTGAAGTAGAGCGAGTCCAGAGAAGAGCGACAAAAGTCATTAGAGGACTAAGGGGTCTGCAATACCAAGACAGGTTATTAAACTTGGGGTTATTTAGCTTGGAAAAACGAAGGTTTAGGGGTGATCTTATAATAATGTATAAATATATGAGGGGACAGTACAGAGACCTTTCTAATGATCTCTTTACTTTTAGGTCTGAGACGGGGACAAGGGGGCATCCTCTACGTCTGGAGGAAAGAAGGTTTAATCATAATCACAGACGCGGATTCTTTACTGTAAGAGCAGTGAGACTATGGAACTCTCTGCCACATGATGTTGTAATGAGTGAGTCACTACTAACATTTAAGAAGGGCCTGGATGCCTTTCTTGAAAACTATAATATTACCAGTTATACATACTAGATTCTTTGATAGGGCGTTGATCCAGGGAATTAGTCTGATTGCCGTATATGGAGTCAGGAAGGAATTTTTTTCCCCCAATCTGGAGCTTAGTGTTGCCACATGGGTTTTTTTTGCCTTCCTCTGGATCAACATGTTAGGCTATGGAGAAAACAGATGAGTCCTGCACACAAAGAACAGGTCTGTAGGAACCTGTTCACACCGCCAGCATATTTGGAAACAAAAAGCTAAATGCGACCAAAAACAACAGTACACTGCAGTAAAAGTATTCGCCTTCATTCCACTTCAGACACTGGTCATACTGGCTCCTGCTTAGGCTGCTTCCACACTGCAGTTTTTTCACTGATCAGTGTCCATCAGATTTGTGTGCCAAAACCCGGAGAGGAACCAGGAGAGGAACTTGCAGAGAAAAACTATAATTGAAAGATTGACACCTGTTCTGGGTTTTGGAGACTCCTGGTTTTGGCACACAAATCTGATGGACACTGATCAGTGAAAAAACTGCAGTGTGGAAGCAGCCTTACTAGTAAGTATACACACTAGTCAGGTTTTTAATACAACAGTTAGGACCGCGTCAGAGATGGGTACACTTTGAAGATAGTGACGTGGCTTGAAATAACTTTTTTTGCGCAAAAAAACGGATGGACTAAGTACCCTGTATTTGTTATACTATTTTTTATACTGCACTTGCATTTTAATACTTTTACTGCAGTGTACTGTTGTTTTTGGTCGCATTTAGCTTTTTGTTTCCATGTTAGGCTTTGGGTTGAACTAGATGGACTTAAATTCTTTCTTCAACCTTAAAAACTATGTTACTATGTTACTATGTTACTGTGTTACTAATATACACTGCGAAATCTAAATTAAACAAAGGCAAGTGTATGAAAAATAAAAAAGAATGAATACTTTACCTGTCCGACACCTTTTCCCGGTGTTCGGTGCCCAGGCCAGCAAATATGTGTCCTGCAAGAGCCTGCCGTGATGTTAGAGGGGCGTTCCCGGCTCTGATTGGCCACTCGCGGTCATGTGATATATATCACATGACCGCAAGCGGCCAATTAGCGCCGAGAACGCCCCACTGACATCACGGCAGGTCCTGGTAGAAGACACCTCGACTGGCCTGGGCACCGGACACCGGGAAAAGGCGTCGGACAGGTAAAGTATTAATTATTTTTATTTTTCATACACTTGCCTTTCTTTAATTTAGATTTCGCAGTGTATATTAATACACTGCGAAATCTAATGGGCGGTTACAAGTGCCACAGAGGGGAGGAGGAAGCAGGATTCTTCCCCCTCTGTGACATCACAGGGAGAAAACGCTGAAGCAGCTGCGTAAAGAATTGACATCTCAATTCTTTACGCAGCTGCATTTTCTCCCATAAACGCAGTGCGTATTTTTGCGCAATGTCTGCACTGCAAAGTGAATTTCACATTCACTTTTGCTGGTAGGCAAAAGGCACATTGCGTATTTTGAAAAAGCGCGTGTAAAAAAAGCGCGGCCAAATACGCAATGTGTGAATGCAGCCTTAGTCTGTAAAAGTTGATATGACAATTGCGAGTAAAAAAAAAATTGCCAATATTTTGCAAGGTTTGGTCCCTTAAGTCTATTTCACAAAGTATAGAGTGCTAAGACTTTAAAAGTGAATGTTCCTCTGCAGTATTTTTCAAGGAGAGTGACTACACTTGCGTGGTCACTGGAGATGGGCGCATATATTTCAGTTGAGGGGCATTATGCTCTGGGGTCTGCAGGGACTCTAGATTATGATAAGGGACATTAGAGTCACGGAGAAGAACTCTGCAAATCAAATTTCTGTGCAAGTCTGTGTGAAGAGGCGAATTTGCATTTGCTCATCTCTAGTGGTCACTTCTGTCTTGGTGGTGAGAAAATATTGTGTTCCCATTCGCAATATTTCCATTATAACACATTATGGCTGCTAATTTAAAAAAAATTAATGTTTACTGTTCAGGTTTGGTAAAATCTATAATAGAAAGATTTTGACTATTTTATTATATTAATTGTTTACTAAGATGTAACAATCTGCTGGCTCCATAGCCTTGGTGGATGGTGTCTTTCTCGCTGCCGATGGTCACTCAATGACTTCTTAGAGGGCTAGGTTGAACTAATGATTAGGGGTCTTGGCGGGAACACTATTACAACACTTCAGATCTAACAAACAAGGTTTATTTGATACCATTAATCTTCTATTTTGAATATAGGATCATTTGGATGTTTTTTTTCACGTTCAAGAAAAACAGTCTTAGTTTTAACAGTGAGTTTTATCAGAGTCAACAAAGTTTCTCGGATAACAATGAATGTTTCTCTACCTTCTTCATATCTAACAAAGCTGAAAACGAAGGAAGCGTAGATAGAGTTTTATCCGACAACAAATTGAGTTATGGTATAATCGGTTAAGGCCCCGTTACATGGTACGAGATCGTGAATGATATTGCGCAAACGTCACGGGTTTGGAGTCGTTGAAACAACATCGTTAGGAGGTCGTTTCGTGTAACACCGAGATACGACTGCGATAAATCGTCATTCAGTCAACCTGCTGCATCGTTCTGTGTGACACCGCAATAACGATGTCCTTCACGACTTTGCCTATTTACAACAGTGAACAAGTATCGTTCGCTGGGTTGAGCGAACGATAGCTGCTCGCCACACCATTGGTGCGTCGTCCACGATATCTAGACGTGTGACAGCTCGCCAACGATATCAAAAAGATGTCCTAACGACCAACATCATTGGTGATATCTTAATGACATTGAAGCATGTAACGGTACCTTTAGTCTCACCTTACAGGGTTGTGAGAGTCACAACCACCTTAGAGGCTCACAATGGCTGCTGCAGACACCCGCATGGTATACAAGAATAAGGAAGAGAATCAGAACCAGTGACAAGAGTTTGATCCATTAAGATGATATGTGTTTTGAAGTGTGATTTTTTTATTTTATAATTTATTTCTGTTTCTGTCTTTATACGAACTGACAATTTTTTAATGCTATTAGTATATACATTTGTAAAGTACAGAAGATATTGTTGAAATTCAGGGTACATCTTAATACTATCTACCCATGTGTGTTTCAAGTTATGTGGGATGCCAAGCCTACATCACACTGGCATTTTTTTTTTATTTTGTCGTCATACGGCCTCCTCTTTATAAACCTGTATTTGTCTGTAAGTGTAACATAAATGTGCCCCGATGATGTAGCGGACCGCTACGAAACAAGTTTGCTGAATAAAACTTTGAAACTCATCCGGACCCTCTAAATTGACCGGCAGCGCAGAGTTGAAATCCACATTCTATTCCTTATTCTTGCGTTCTTCGTCTCTAGCAATCCATGAAAAGCCACTTTAATTGCAACCAAATGCTGATCGTGGATCCAGAGACTTGTGTTGCCTATTTTGATCCAACACTTTAATCGATATCGGATATATCTCCACAATTTTGTGCGGACCACTTGGTCCACATGAAAAAATGGCCACGGAAAAGCACCAAAACTAAACTTGGTTCTAGTGCTATCCATGAAAAACACAGATAGAACTCACAGGAAAAATGAACATCTGACAAAACCCTTATTCATTCATTGCTTTCCCAGATCATATACTAGGCTATGCCTTCTGTGCCATATCCTCTACCAGTCTCCTGTAGCTTTGGCCTACCAATTTGGTGCTGTAAACTGATATATGACCAAGTTTTTACGCTCACCTGAAAAAAGCGGATACTTCCTAAAATTTTATATCAGACAGAGCACAAAGTGATTCCATCTTCTTCATTACAATCGATGGCCCCATCAGCATATATGCATGAATCTCATTTTAATTGCTTTAGATGGAAGCCAAGATGGAACCACCGACATTTTCCAAATAACATGATGTGACTCTGGCCTAACAGGGCTAATTTTTGGACAGTTTTTAATAAAAAAACATGCAAATTCCATCAGTGTGTTGTGTTATTAAATGGGATGTTGATTACTGCTGGGTTACCCTCTATTTTTAATTATGAGGTCACTTTTTTTGCTAAGGCTATTTTGTGTTAAAGAACTTGAAATTGCTTGGATAAAAAAAAAATTGTTGAACTCGGCAATTGGAATATCAAACTGTTCAATCATCTCTATTCTCCCCTTTAGTGACACAAGGGTACTTGGACCAGATTCGGCCCTCTGTAAAGTATAACACCTCTTGTTCTCATAATAGTAATGTGTTTCTCACAGCAGATGCCATTGCAGATCCCTTAGGTCGTCTTGTGTAAGGAGACAAAAGAAATTAATTATTCAGTTCTGGGGAAACCATTGGACAACCTCAACACTTCACCCCACCTCCATACACATTAGACGAATGTAGAGCGAACCCTTCAATATTGATGGGTTCAGCAGCTAACACCAATGTACATGGAAGCAATGCTCAACTGATTGTCACAGAAAATATTGATCGAGCATGCCTCTCTCAGAGAGAGTCACAGTCACAGGGGCTTTCTCAAAAAGAACACAAGGGAGCTCGGCTAACCAAATACTCCAGTGTTTGGGAGGGTAGAGACGGTCAAGATGATGTCGGATGAACAATTAACTGATACAATTACAGAGGTCAGACGTTTCCTGTAGTTCTTGTTTGAACATACTGCAGCAGGGATTTTGACCCACTTCTCCATACAGATCTTCCCCAGATCTTTCAGGCTTTGAGGCTGTTCCAGGGCAACACTGAGTTTCAGTTCCCTCCAAAGATTTTCTATTGAGTTCAGGTCTGGATTAGCTAGGCCACTCCAGGACCTTGAAATGCTTCTTACGTAGCTTCTCTTTAGTTGTTATGACTCTGTGTTTTGGGTAATTGTCATGCTGGAAGACCCACGACGACCCATCTTCAGGGCTTTTACTGATTGAAGAAGTTGTTGGTCAAAATCTTGCGATACATGACCCCATCCATCTTCCCTTCAACATGGCGCAGTCGTCCTGTCCCCTTTGCAGAAAAGTACCCCCAAAAGATGTTTCCACCCCCATGCCTCACGGTTTATATGATGATCTCGGGGTTGTACTCATCCTTCTTCTTCCAAACACACCGAGTGGAGTTGATACCAAAAAGTTCTATTTTGGTTTCATCTGACCACAACACCTCCTCTCATACCTCCTCTGGATCATCCAGATGGTCATTGGCAAAAATCAAATGAGCCTTGACTTGTGTTGGCATGTGTAGTGTGTTACGAACAGTAATTATTTAGACTGTGATCTCAGCTCTCTTCAGATCATTGACCAGGTCCTCCCATGTAGATCTGGGCTGATTCCTAACCTTTCTCAGAATCATTCTTACCCCATGAGACGAGATCTTGCATGAAGCCCCAGACCAAGGAAAATTGACATCTTGTGTTTATTCCATTCTGTAATGACTGTGCCAACAGTTGCGCCAACATATTGACCTGTTGACCAATCCCAGCCTTATGCAGGTCTACAATTTGGTCCCTGGTGTTCTTAGGCACCTCTTTGGTCTTGGCCATGGTGGAGAGGTTGGAGTGTGATCGATTGAGTGTGTGGACAGGTGTCTTTGAGTGCAGAGTAGGAGGCTTCTTAAATAAAAGACTAACAGGTCTGTGAGAGCCAGAGTTCTTGCTGGTTGGTGGGTGATCAAATACTTTTTTCATGCAATAAAAGGCAATCTAATTATGTAACAATCATGCAACGTGATTTTCTGGATTCTTTTTAGATTCTGTATCTCTCAGTTGAAGTGTGCCTACGATACAAATCACAGACCTCTCCTTTCTTTGTAGGTTGGAAAACGTGCAAAATCGGCGGTGGGTCAAATACTTATTTTCCCCACTGTATACTATTTATTGAAAACGTGCTATACTTTTATTACCAGACTCGTTGACTCTACACTCAGCTTAAATTTGTGCATTCTCTTAGAAGATCAAATATAATAAAACTGACTATGCAACTTTAAATTGTTTACTCTGTGTAGTCTTGACTTTGTCGAGCCAAGTTTACATTATGAAGTCTCCGGAGATGAACATGACAAGGTTCTGTCCACTTTTATTTACTCATTGAAATGGCAAACTGTCAATGCACTTTACCTGTCATGAGCAAAGAGAAGCTAAATGCCTATATCTGACAACGAAAGGACCCCTGGAGTCTGCTGCATGATTAGCATCATAGACATAAATGCTCTTATTAGAATTTCTGTTAATTTGTCAGATTAATTTTGTTGTAATAGAATTGATGAAGTATGGAAATTATTCATTAGTGTTTCAAGGAAAAATAAATCTCAAAATTAATGTTCTAATTATAAAAGAAATATAGTTATCTTCAATCGTTTATTTGTCTGCAGCATTTTTTTCACATGGTTCTGAAACAGTCAGTCTTGTATAAAGCCGCCATAGAAAACATTTGACCGATAATTAACAGAAATCCCTTCTCCTTAACCAAGGGGTAGATGTGACGCTAGTCACTACAGAGACAAGTCGAGAGGCAGGATAGGCACACATTCCGGGTCAGGTACCAGAGAGCTTGTGAAAATTAAGGGAATAGGCAAAGGTGTAGCCAGTCATGGTCAGAGTCAGAATACCTGGAGGACAATGGATCAGAGCAGAGGGAAGAGGCAAAAGGATGGTCAAATGGTCAGGCAACAAAATACCAATTCCCAGATCACAAATACAAGAGGACAACTAGCACAACTGAGCAGAGCATAAGACTGGCAGAGAGCTGGGACTAACTGATCAGCTAAATAGCTAGGCAATCAAAGAGAACAGGGCACACCTGGGAAACCCAGAACCCTCCCAGTCTCAGATTGGACGGCTGAGAGGTCACTGAACACATCTACAGCTCAGCATGCCCCTGCACTAGACTGGACAACTAAGCTGTCAATCATCATTCCAACAGCTCAGCAACCCCCTGCACTAGACTGGACAACTAAGCTGTCAATCATCATACCAACAACTCAGCATGCCCCTGCGCTAGATAGGACAACTAAGCTGTCAATCATCATACCAACAGTCAGCAACACTGAACAGATAGCACCTGACTGTCATCAGCATACCAACAGTAGCATGCCTGCACAGATAGGACAATTGAGCTGTCAATCAGCATAACAACGAGCACCCTGAACAGATAGGCACTGAGCTAAATCATCATACAACACTGCACCCTGCTGAACTAGACAGGACAATTGAGCTGTCAATCAGCTACGAACAGCTCAGCAACCCCCTGCACTAGATTGGACAACTAAGCTGTCAATCAGCATACCAACAGCTGAGCACACCTGGAATCTATAGCACAGGAAAAAAGTCACCTATTGCATCTAAGACAAGATGCAAAGAAAGAATCATTACAGAAGGATAAGCCATTTTTAACCTCTACTAGTCAGGGCAGAGGGGGGAGGATCCTGCTTCAGCCACTTATTTTACAATTATACATAGTGCAGTAAGGAAAGAGAAGGTGGATACTGCCAAGTTCCTGAGACATACAGAAAAATATTTCTTTGGAAATTTCTCAGTTTTAATTGCAATATAGAAATAAAAAGGAGATTCAAGATAAATCCTAAATTATTTTTTCCAATGTTTGTAATTTTTTTGTTAGTGTTTCTTTAAGGAACTTCTACGTACTGTAGTTTTAAAAAGATGATCATACAAAGTCTTTGAGACAAGGCTAGTTCTCCTTAAGAAAACCAGATGAGTATGGAGTCTTTTCGGCCATGTTTACATTGAAAACTAGGAAACAAACTTTAGGTGGCACTTAGAAGAAGCTACCGCCAATCGATGAGCTATGTCTATGGAAATAATCCTCTGCAGAGCAGTTAAATGAATTAATGGGACCAATTTGTGATCACATGATAATATCAACATGACAATCCCAGGAAATAGTTTATTTTAGGTTATGATTTAATTGCAAATTTTTGTGGATTTTGCCATAACAGTCAGAACTAAATCAAGGTTGGTGGAGTCCATGAACATATGAGTTAACTGGTTGCCCCCCTCTTTTCACACCCCTCACCCTCTAAGCCACTCATACATTGATAGAATACTCTAGACCTAAGCATTACACAATTGTGGGTAGGGTCTGACAATAGTAATATGTGTATGAGAGCAAACATTACTATCCCCAATTGTCTGATGTTCTGGTAGCACAAGGTACGGCATGTTACATTTTAACATCATTCAACCGAGAAACAAGCTCTACGAGCACTATCTAGCAGCAGGTTATCTTCACTCAATTATGTGCTAAAAAATCATGTCAAACCACATTTTTTCTAGTTAGTGTTTAAATATGTTGCCTCTTTGAGAACCTGGGAAGGGCAAGGAGGAAAGGAGTGATGTGGTATCTCTGGGGTCAGAAACTGCTTACTTATTGCCCCTTTGCCCTCTTTGTAATTCCATTATCTGTAATCATTAATTTGTCAGACAGAATACTACATTATAAACATAGCCATGTACCATCAGTACATAAAGAACCACCATAAGTACATGAACACACCACTAGACGTACCATCAATGCACCAGAACCATTCATCTCTATATGAATATAGCACCATAACCACCATCAGAACATAAATATTGCACCCAAAAAAATCAGAATATGAATACAGCATCAGAGCCAACATACGTACATGAAAATAGAACCATCATTAGTGCATGAATGCAGCACCAGAACTACCATCAGTGCATGAAATACAGAACCCACTATAAGTACACAAATAAAGCACCAAAGTCAAGATCAAAACATGATCTGTCTTTTGTCTTCATGCCTAAACATATTTGACCCTTGCAGACCAATGCAATACTACATAATCCCATATTTCAAGAAAGGGCACAAACCTATCAATTGCATCTGCGACTTACAGATGTGGATACAATAGAAACGAGAAAAAGAAATTGGTTAGATCGAATTGCTCCGCCAGTTTGCTGAACCGGGAGAACTGGGGGACAAACAGCCATATCTTACTCCTGCTCTTCATATAATCTGAAAAGGTTTTGGAATATGCAATATTTATACTATATATAAATATTATTAAGTATTTGGAAACCTCCACATTACAATTTAGGAGTTTTTATGACATCTACATCCAAAGGCGCTAATATGGAGTTGGTCTTCCCCCGTGCAGCTATTCCAGCCTCCACTCTTTTGGGAAGACTGTCTACAAGATTTTGGACATGTCTGTCGGAATTTTTATTTGTTCATCTAGAAGAGCATTTGTGAGGTCGGACGCTGATACTGGGGAGGGACCGGGTTCACAATCTCTGTTCTAGATTATCCCCAAAGATGTTAGTAGTTTGGTTGGTTGCGATCACGGGTCTATGCGGCTGGATATGTTTTTCCACATCAAACTCCCCCAACTATAGACCTTTATGTACCTTGCTTTGTGCACTGGGGTACAGTCATGCGGGAACAGAAATCGGTTCCAAGCAAACATTTTGATCGATATTGCACAATATTTTATAAAAGCAAATAAAGCGAAGCTTCAAATGTGGATGTTATCACCCTCCTCATTGGTTCACTGAAGGGTTAACAAAGTCCTAATGTTCCATTCAATATCTCGGTTACAGAAGAACAGCTGGCTTCATTACCATGTAAATGAATACAGCTGTTAGAGGACTTATTGTCTTCATAATTTACATTGTTTCCCACCAAGTCTATAATTTTGCATTGTAGTCCTCTCCGACCGGTCCAGGACTAACCTTTATCATTAGTAACTTCGGAAATTAAGAGTCAGCCGAATCAAATGCCAATCAAATACTGATGTTAGGGATTAAAATATATATATATATTATTAGATTCACTTTTCTTTGGAAATAGATGATATGCAGTATATTATATATAGAGAATGCTTAGTAAACAGCTGATCTGCTGATTAACGATAGACATTCAGTAGACTAATCTAGCATGTATAATGTCTAACTGGCACACTGCTCTACCCAACTATCAAATTACTATACTCAAAGGGGAACAACCACCAGGATTTAGGGTTATAAAGTGAAGCCAGTGCCTTACAGGTACTGGGATGCTGAATGCAATCATACCTTTACTTGAATTATTCCAGGTTTGATTGCAGAGAAAAGTGTCATTAAACTCCGGTATATCAGTGCAACAGGTGATTGATGTGTGGAACATGACATCACTATTTGGGTTTTTTTTATTACTCCCCTGTGGCTTGTCCTTTGGCTGTAAGCAGGAACCCCTCCCTCTCATCCAGACTCATCTGGAAAGAGGGATTTGGCTTACAGCAGAAAGACAAGCCCACACGGGAGGAATAAAAAAGAAAAAAATAGTAATGTCATGTTGCACTGCTGCACTGATTAACAGGAGTTTTATGACACTTTCTCTGCAATCAAACCTGGAATCTTTCAAGTAAAGGTATGATTGCATTTAGCATCCCAGTACCTGAAAGCTGGTTTCACATTGCGATTTTTGCAATTCGTGGCTGTCCATTGTAAAACTGACAGCCACGGATCAGATTTGGCCCCCATGTATTCCTATGGGCAACGGATCTGCACAGATTTATCCTTAATGGCATCCAATTTGTGACAGATCCGATTCTGTCCAATTTTTTGCTGTACCCAAAATCGGAGACTGCTCTGATTTTGGGCACAGCAGACAAAATCAGATACAATTGAATCCGACATAAGGGGCCACCGTGTCCTGAAAGCTTGCTATGTTTACCATCTTCAGTTAGCCATTAAAAGCTATCAACCACTGGGGACTCTCAGATTCTAATATTTTTCTATTAGTGCTTGTCACTTTTTTTAACAAATTAAAATATGTTTGTTTGTTACACTAAAGATTTTTATATCTACTCACACAGTACAAACATTTTTTACCAAGCACTAATAAGCAGGTTGTCACTACCTACCTGCTTGTTGTGCTCAACGCCAGTCATTGCTGGCACAGAATTATTCACCAATATACATAAGCAAATGAAACAAAAGAAAAAAAAAAACAAGTCTTTATAGTAAATGTGACAGGTGACGTAAAACAGAGTCAGGCTAGGGAGGAAGAGAGGAGCTGGGGAATTGAAACTAAAAGTCTAAAACAAGTGGAACAAATTGTATGATTGTTATATGGTAGTGGTCTGTGGAGAACTCAAAATACTTAAATGAGTTGAGGAAAGCAATAAAAGGAAGCGAGGGTGTTTACATAAGAAGTGTCTAAAATTCATTCTCCTAAAAATGGAGTCTGTTGGTGTTGTCTTATCCCCAAATGTCTTTTCAATTTATATTAAAAACACATGAATCTGTGATGTCCCCAAATGTCCATTCATGTTATATAAAAAGCCATGAATCCATGTGATACGTTCAATCCTGTTTTGAATGTGTCAAAGGTCGTTATCAATTTGTATTCCCAAATTCTTCTCTCTCTCTGAGATTTGAAGTTGCTTTTTAAGATGAGCAGCCCCATATCGGCTTCAATGTGGTTTAGGGCTGGAAAAATGCTTTGCTACAGGTAGATCCATACACTTTTCTTTTATTGTGTGGTGATGAGAATTCATTCTTGTCCTGAATTTTTGCCCGGTCTCCCCTACGTACATGCCACCTGTTGGACCTTTGGTACATATGATTAAATACACCACATTGCTTGTGATGCAACTGAAGGTACCTGGGGTCTTGTAGTCCTGATACGTCCCAGGAATCCTTATTGTCACACTTGGGAGGTAAGGGAATCAGGTAACTTGATGGTGTGATGGGCAAAGGGAGTCAAGAGAGTCTAATCTGACCCTGATGCTGGGGTCCCTGGCTTTCCCTGATCTCGGAGGTACCTCTGATGGTGAGGAGTTCTGAGCCGCCACCCTGTACCCTAAACTCCTGATTAGCCCTAGGCTGAGGGCCCCTACCTCCACCCACCGGTCAGGGATTACAGATTCTCCCATGGAAATAGAACTCCAGGAGAGGCTTCAGCACAGCAGCAAGACTTCTTCTCAGCTTAATGACCAAGAGCCAACTAACTCTATAAACGGCGCCTGACAGAGGAGAGGGAAAGCTATTTAAAGCCAGGGGGAGGGGATTCCAGGTGAGTCACACTTCAACCACTCAACCAGCAGCTGAACATAATAGTGAATGCAGCTCTGGAGCACAACACAGGAGTCAGGACCTTCACACTAATCCCTCATGCAGCCCTTAAAGGAAAACAACACATACAGCAGCATCCAGTGATATCAGCACAAACTAAGCGCGTGACACTTATCTTGTCCGTTGTCACTACAGATGGACAGGTTTTGCACCTGTTCTGGTTGCAGGGAAAGGTTCTTGTTGCTGCAGGAGAGGACAGGGAGCTTCTGACATTGATGTTTTTTAGATTCGGAGGTTGTCTAAAACACAAGAGTGGGGGATCCAGAAATATCAATATCAAATATTAATATTAATATAAAAACATGATTAAATGTATCACATGGATTCATGGCTTTTTTATATAACATGAATGGACATTTCGGGACATCACAGATTCATGCGTTTTTACATAAATTGAAAAGACATTTGGGGATAACACATCTTCCAACAGATATTTTGAGGACAATGAACTTTTGACACTTCTTATGTGAACACCCTCGCTTCCCTTTATTGCTTTCCTCAACTGATTTAAGTATTTTCAGTTCTCCACAGACTACTACCTTATAACCATTATACAATTTGTTCCACTTATCTTAGACTTTTAGTTTCAATTCCCCAGCCCATCTCTTCCTCCCTAGCCTGACTCTGTTTTACGTCACCTGTCGCATTTACTATAACATCTAAGGCTGGCTTCACACACGGCAGCGTCCAATCCAGGGCTGTCAGGGATGAACCTGACAGCCCCGGACCAGAACAGCACACAGAATCAAAGGGAAAATTGCCTTCTGGTCCGGTGTGCAGCCGGACGCAGCTGCTGCGCTGATGAATCAGGACCGCGGCTCGCGGGAACTTGCCGCGGTCCTGAAATAGCAGTGGCGTGCAGCCACTATGTCCGGTTCCCGGATCCTCCAGATCGGGGCAATCCGGCCTCATACCTTCCCATGTTAAGAATGGCCAGATTGGTGCAGATCCGGGAGACGGCAATTTGGGGAGATTTTTCTCTCCGGACACAAAAACGTTGCAAGCAGCATTCTTGTGTCCGGGAGAAAAATCCGAATTCTCCAGGATTCTTCCGGAAGAATGGAACCTGGATGGCAAAATGCTGCCATCCGGCTCCATTCGGCCCCTTAGGATACTATGGGGCCAAAATACGGTCCGGGGCTGTCTGGTTTACACCGGACAGCCCCTGATTGGATTGCGCTGCGGTGTGAAGCCAGCCTCAGACTGTTGGTTTTTTGTTGCTTCATTTGCTTATGTATATATGTATGTGTCTTATGAACTTGTGTCATTATCTGCCTGAAGAAGGGGCCATAGTGTCCCGAAAGCTTGCTATGTTTACCATCTTTTCAGTTCGCCATTAAATGTATCAACCACTGAGGACTCCCAGATTATAATATTTTTCTATTAGTGCTTGGTCACTTTTTTATTTTTTTTTTAACAAATTAAATATATGTGTTGTTTGTAACACTAAAGATAGGTGGACAAACCATTAAACAAGGAGAAAAAACTAAAACCCCAATGAAGATCTTGAGAATTTGTGCACGTCAGTCATTGCCGGTGATCAGCCTGCAGCCTACAGGTTGTTGTCACCCTCTAGATATGTCTATGACTGACGCTCACACCCACTACACCTTCCATAGAAAGTGGTTTTGGAAACGAATCAGATCTAAGTTATTTTGAGAAAGAACGTTAGCACTTCTCCGTGTTAGTAGACAGAGGATGATTTCCTGTCCTCATTACTCAAAAAGGCTATTAAAACACTTACAATAGGTTTTCATCGTGCAGTTAAGCACAGAGGAGGATATCCTTAATTAGGGTGAGATAAAGGAGAGATAATTGTGGTTTTTCCCTTAAATTGCTATTTTAATGTCATCGGAACTTGTACATGTAAAAAAAAGGAAATTTCTGGAGAGACTCGAAGCCGTAAAAGAGCTTATGCTGGGAAGACAATGGGATGTCACGTCCACTCCTGTTATACATTATGCACCATTGTTGTTTGCATCATTTTTAATACTTTGCATTAAAAGGGCTTTCTGGGAGTTTAATTTTAAAGCTGTTACTTTTCCTTAAAAGAGGTGATCATTCTTAGATCAGTTGATTAGTTAAATCCAAGAGCTGCTATGAATCAAAGTGAAACAGCGCCATATATTTTATAGTGGTCATGACTGGTACTGCATGCTATCTTCTATAGGAGGAGAGCTTACAGTACTGATGACCTAAGAAGAGATCATCAATATTAATGTCCCAAAATAGACAATCATATTCACCTACATTATAAAATCCAAATAAGTACACCCCCTTCTACTTCCTTGCAATGTGTCAACCTCAGTACACCATAAATGTCAAATAATAATTATATTTCCCCATTGATGTCAGCCACTATGTCCCAATCCTGTCCTCTAAGTGTCAGCCCCACAGTACTCTATAAGTGCCAGATGCAATGAACGGCTTTGTCATGGGACGATCACAGTGTGCATTTGTAATAATTCTTAAAACTGGAGGTGAACAGGATGCAAGGCTCAAATCAGTCAGCTCTCTACCCTGGAGGGCCAGAGTATGCAGAACTCAACTCAGCTCTCTGCCCTGGAGGGCCAGAGTATGCAGAACTCAACTCAGCTCTCTGCCCTGGAGGGCCAGAGTATGCAAAACTCAACTCAGCTCTCTCCCTGGAGGGCCAGAGTATGCAGAACTCAACTCAGCTCTCTACCCTGGAGGGCCAGAGTATGCAGAACTCAACTCAGCTCTCTGACCCTGGAGGGCCAGAGTATGCAGAACTCAACTCAGCTCTCTACCCTGGAGGGCCAGAGTAATGCAGAACTCAACTCAGCTCTCTACCCTGGAGGGCCAGAGTATGCAGAACTCAACTCAGCTCTCTACCGAGGGCCACAGGATGCAGAACTCAACTCTGCTCTCTACAATGGAGGTCTACAAGATGCAGGATTCAACTCAGCTCTCTACACTGGAGTCTACAAGATGCAGGACTCAACTCAGCTCTCTACCCTGGAGGCCAAGTAGCAGAACTCAACTCAGCTCTCTACCCTGGTGGGCCAGAGTATGCAGAACTCAACTCAGTTCTCTACCCTGGAGGCCAGAGTATGCAGAACTCAACTCAGCTCTCTACCCTGGAGGGCCAGAGTATGAAGAACGCCACTCAGCTCTCTACACTGGAGGTCTACAAGATGCAGGACTCAACTCAGCTCTCTACACTGGAGGCCACAGATTCAGGACTCAACTCAGCTCTCTACGCTGGAGGGCCACAGATCAGGACTCAACTCAGCTCTCTACCTGGAAGGCCACAGTATGCAGAACTCAACTCAGACTCTCTACACTGGAGGGTCCAGAGTATGCAGAACTCATCAGCCTTCAGGAGGGCCAGAGTTAGGACTCAACAGCTCTCTATAATGGAGAGCCCAAGAGGCAGGACTCAATTAGCTTTCTATAATGGAGAGCTGTAAGATGCAGGACTCAACTCAGCTTCTACACTAGAGGTCACCGAATGCAGGACTTAAATGAGCTCTCTATAATGGAGGGCCACATGATGAAGGGCTGAATTCTGCTCTCTACACCGGAGGTCCACTGGCTGCTAAGATCTGAATAATTTACAGCATTGAAGGACTACAGGGTACAATATCTCAAAGGGAACCTGTCAGCTCCCTTACCCTCCTAAACACATATCGTTACTTTATATAGGACTATTGCTGCATTACCAATTACATAAGTGCAACATATTATTTCTATTATTGAAAATTAAAGTTGTTTGCGATATGTAAATTATTCAGGGTTAGTCCAGCAGGATGAAAGCAACACAGTGATGACTCACAAATTAGATTTATCACACAAGTAAGGATATGACACAATACGAATCAATAAAGAATCAATACAATAGATGACAGGATATCAGAATGCAAGGAAATTATACAGAAATACCTATTTACTGATCAGCTTCTAATGCAGATAGCCAAGCCGTGCCCAACTTTCCTATTACATAACCAGTAGCGCACGTTGACCAAAGTCTTTATGTCCATTGCGCGTCACAATCTATACTGGATTAGTCACAGTCAGATTTATCAAAGAAATCATAATTACGTTAGCTATAGCAAACTTACAAATAACACTCTAGAAATTGTGTCCAGTTATATTTAGATATATTCACGTCACTGAGTACCACATTGCTAAGTAGGAAACAATGACCCAGCTCACTCGAATCACCCACGGGCGTTGGTCTTTCTTTGGTACTTGACCTATGCAGTTGGAGTCGTAGTCTGGGCTCCAGGTCTTGAGCGGCGTAGTCGGGGCTTCAGCATGTGAAGACGTAGTCTGGGCTCTAGTCTTGACTGGCGAAGTCTGGTTGTTGCCTATGAAGTCTGAGCTCAGGAGGTGTCTCTTGTGGGCGACAAAATTTACGGCCTAATCAGAGTACGAGTAGCTTCGGTTGACTCCCACCAGGGTGGTTAGCATTCCGCACATCTGCTTCCTTCTTCAATTTGGTGCCAACTCCACTCCTTATCTTAGGCTAGGGTCATAGTAACGTAAACAGGGGGGTCACACTGAAAACATAGATTTTGGCAGCCTTTACCCTTGTTACCGCCATGGTAACGCGGCTGTCAACGCTGCCAATGCTTACCTATGGAGACTCAGCCCCCAGCGCGGATCAAACGCCGACATCTGAGTGCCGGAGTTTGGAATCTCGCGCTTTTTCCTAGCGCGACTAAAGACACTTTCAAAAGCGTATTTCATAACGCGAGATTTCACTCAGATGCCGGTGTTTGAGCCGCACTACGGGCCACGTCTCTATATATAAGCATTGGCAGCGTTAGCGCGGCGCTACCATGGTGGTAGCACCGCGTCAAGCCTGCCAAAACCTATGTTTTAAACGCTAAACCCCTGAGCGCTGGCTGCAAATGTTAATGTGACCCTAACCTTACACTCTCAGCTTTCATATTTTGCTTCTGCGCTACAACTATCACCTGACGTGGCATTTCCCTGAAACTCTTCGTTGGAGGAAACAGTTCTGTTTTTCATCAGTTCCGAGTGATTTTCTTGGCTAGCAGAAGGCAATGTTCTCCTACCGGGACTGCCAGGTCTAATTGGATGTAAGACTGTTGTTCCCACTCCCTACACCTAAATGGCTGTTCTCTTTTTTGCTTGATGTGGATGAGGCATCCTACGTCATCCACAACAATTATGGTTCTGCTCAAGCACACTTCCCTATGCCCTACTGAGGGCAAAGCAAAGTACTGTAAGTGGACATGCGCTGGCACTATTTCCAGTTCATCGGCGCTCTTTGGCCTTTCTTGGCTGCTTCACATTGCAGATCATCTGCACGTTTTCAGATGCATCTGCAAGTTCAGCATGCAGAGCAGGTCCCTTGTTTAGTAGGCGCACCGCGGTCTGAATGTTCATTATTCTATATGTAGCGTAAGCAGGCGTATGCTTTTGAAATCAACACTCCCCGCACTTGACGCAATTGGTCCAAGTGCGGGAAGTTGATCTGTAAGCAGCATAGCTGCTTACGGCTAATATAGGAATCAATGAGAGCATTCACACGCGTGGTCTGCAGCTGTACTTGCGATGATCTGCAAAACTCTGCAGATGCATCTGCAAGTGTAAGCCACTTAGCGAAGGTAGCTACTGTACTACTCCATTTTAGAGGTCAGAGAAGTTCGCTTGGTACAAGGTGGTAATACAAGATCTTTTGGAATCTGCAGAGGAATTGATACATTTTACAGCATTCTATATATTGTAAAGGAAGCATTCACGGGTGCAACGTACTTTATATGTAGGAAAATCTGGTCAAGGTTCCTTTAAGTGTGTATGTCTACTGGAGATGAGTGAATTCAATTCACAGAAAGCTGCTGTAGAGGCCAAGGCAGTATTGCGTGCTGATTGGATGGAAAACCTGTGAATCTCCTCCTTCCAGGCAGTATCCCCAGTTCCTCTTTTGATTAGCCGACTTGGTGTTATATCATTGTTGCAACATGACGCACCCAAAAGATGAATCGGGGATGCTGGGAGGTAAGAAGAAGTTCACAGCGGCCACAGACCTGGAATACCTGGCTACTGGATCAGGGTTATTGTTGGAAGAGCATTGCTCCAGATTTTGGATTGGGACTTAAATCCTTAAAGCTCTGCTTCTGATTCTTAGTCTTAATGGTCATAAAGCAATAAATAGCATAATAACATAGTAACAGTTTTTAAGGTTGAAGGAAGACTTTAAGTCCATCTAGTTCAACCCATAGCCTAACATGTTGATCCAGAGGAAGGCAAAAAAAAACCATGTGGCAACACTAAGCTCCACATTGGGGGAAAAAATTCCTTCCTGGGTCCAGTCACCACAGAGGTACTGCATCCCTGTTAGGGTGTAGTATCCCACTTGACTTGCCCACCAGGGCCATGGGGTACTCGGAACCGGGCAGCAGTTTCTGCTCTGGGAATCACGGAGGTCGAGAGCCGGCTCCGTGGCCCTTGGGCGGTCAATAAAACTCCGGGGAAATAAATTGGGAATTAACGTGATGCCACCAGTGGTGTGCAGCTATGGATAGCCGTCGCTGTAGTTGGGACCTCTAGGGATGATGGGAGTATCAGCGAGGATGTTGAGCCCTCCACAGGTAGTGCTGGTCCCAGGGCAACCATGAAGTCTTTGAATAAGGCAGGAGTGCAGTGTTCACAGTCATAGGCAGCATCCGGCTGCCGAATTCCCAAATCAGTCTACCTCCTCTCAGGTGCAAGAAATACAGTCTTAGTCAGCAAGGAGCTTAAGGCTAAGTGCACACAGGGAGGTTTAGGGCCGTTTTAGCAGCGGAAACCGCCGGTCGGTTTCCATTAGGCTTATGCTAATTTATGTTAATCCAAAAGCGGCTTTTGGGTTAACATAAAAACCTATGGAAACCGACCCCCGGTGTGCACACACCGCGGTTTCCACATGCTCATCCGTTGCTAACCCGCTGGGTTCCCAGCGGGTTAGCGAAGAATGAGCATGTTCTATAAACCGATCGGTTCTGCAGCGGCTGCAAGCAGAATCATGTGCTGCTTCCAGCCGCTGCAGAACCGACGCGGCTAACCCGCTGTGCACCCGCCGCAAAGCCGACGCACACAGCCGCACATACCCGACAGGAAGCCGGTGGGCGGCTCTGGAGCTTCCTGTCGGGTCCGGCCAGCCGCCGCCGACACAAACCCGCCCACCAGTGCGCCCAGTGTGCACATAGCCTTAACTGGGTTTACTTTCTTTTCTCAACAGATAGTACAGCTTACAACAGTTCAGCAGCGGCTTGGGTGTAGTGTAAGCAGCCGGGATGGTTTATCTGAATCACCTTTCGTGTCTCTCTCGGGCCTTTTTGGCCAGTCCACATGCTAGCTACGATGCAGCGATCACAAGCTTTCTGTGGGTGACTTTCCAGGTCCCCTAGCCCTAATTTGATGGCCTTCTCTTCATTGCACCGGAGGTTGGGTCTCGGGACATAAAGACCCCGCACCCCGCCGGGGTTTGTAGTTGGGGCATAAAGCTGGCCACTTCAGCAGAGCTGGCACTCTGGTTCCAGCCCAGTCTCTCAGTGTCCCAGCTAATTCGGGCACACCTAGACTCCTGTCTTTCATCATGGTCTGCAGCCTTGGACCCGGGCAAGCCCCATAGCGGCACAGGCCGCCGGGTCTGTGTCCTCTCAGTCCCGTATCATGGTCTTGCCTCTTCTTCTTACTGAAATTGACTGGTCTGGGATCTCTCGACTGAGTGCTCTCTTGGTGTTCTCTCGTGTTGTTCTTTTCTGAACTTGATCTTGTGACCTTTTATTAACTCCCCTAACCGGGTTCCTCTCTAACGTTCCACCCATCGCCTGGCTCCTCCCACTATCCCATTGCTGGGCATAGAGTTCCTAGACTTAGGATCAGGAGCTTGTTGGGTGTTTGTGTGGGGAGACCGACTTACCAATCCCGGCTGCTATGCCATCTAGTGGCGACAGTGCCACACTCTCCCTGAGCAAAGGATAGCACATCCGCGTGCTAGGACCTTGTTCGGTGGTACACAAATGCTCAAACATTTTTTTGCAATGCATATAACAACAACAACAACTTACAAGATAATGTCTTCTTCCCGGAACGGGAGGTTCGTGGCTTGAACATTACATAACAAAACACATCTAGCTTATAAAAGGGGCATGGGGATAGAAAAATAGAAAAAGTAGAAAAAGTTCAACAGTTCACTGATTGTCTCTTCAGTTATTATCTCTTGGTCTTCAGGAACCCACCACAAGAAAAATTCTTTGCAAACCCGGGGCGTGGTGACAGGGACTAAACTGACTGGTACTTCTGCAATGCCAGTGGGTTTTTGAGCTTTGCGGTCACAGGTGCAATTGTTCATTTTAAGAGCAAACAGTTCACATACACATAATTACAGCGTACAATAAAACCAATAGGGAGCACACCGTAGTGTACTAACTATATACAATAATAGTCCCGATCAAGCACAGTTCATTGATCATAATCTTCGTTTTTCAGATAGGGGAACAAACTCTCAGGGAAAAACTGGGGGAAACAAAGGGAAAGCTAAGTTCAAAACACACACAGTCTAGTACCTCTCCGGTAACTTAGTGCTGCTTCCACAGCAACACCTCCTGCCTCACACTAGTCACATGCAGGGGAGGTGCTGAATATTCCAGGATCAGGGTCTGAGTTCTGCAGTCTCTTGTGACTGGGGGCTGGGGGACAGGAATTGGTACTGACGTGGCTCATCGCCATACCTAGTGAATCTGGAGGGCATAGAGTGCTCGCTCTCCCTCCTAACGAATGTAGGTCACTCTGTCTCCAAGTAACAAATCCCTACCCGGGTGTCCTATAGGCAGGTGGGACCCGACGTCCGTCCGGGACATGAAAATGTCTCTGCTGGATCCGGGCTCATGGATGAACCCTCATCCTTTTCCGTCATGAAAAGCTGTGATGACCCCCTCTAATCATGGGGCCTGATGGGTGGACTGGATCTTACGGGCCTCGGCCTTAGCCGGGATGGTCCCTTCTACCCTCACCTTCTTTTGGGCCCACTTCTCTTCCTCTTCTGCCTCCCACTGGGCAATCCACCTGATTCTATACTCCTCCCATGTGAGGACCTCCACTTGTTTCTGGCCCGCCAATACTTCCCCCGGGAATTCTATCATATCCTCTCCGGGGGTCTCCCACCAACACCACCTCTCCCCCGTGGACCTCCTGGGATGGTGGTTCTGGGGTTAGGGGTTCAGCCAAGCCCTGCACGGGGGCTAGGGTGTCCTCCCAGGCCGGGCTTGTTCTTGCCGGACCAGGGTTGTGGGGGCAAGGCACCAGAGGAGTCTGCACATCCCACCCCGCACTCCGCCATTCTCCCGCCACCTTCCTTGCTCCTTGTGCTGTCGGTTCTCTTTTTTTCTTCTCCTTCCCTTTGTGGGTGATGCAGCCATCTTTCATGCCTTGTGCTGACCTGGCCAATGATGAGGGGCTGCGGCCTGCCCCTTTGCCAGAACATGGTCTCAGTCTTTCAGGGCTGCCATTGTTCAGGCCCAAAAACACAGTCTATCAGGCAAACAAGACCTGGTTTTCCCGGGTCGTCGGATCCTGTTCATGACACCAAGTTGACTTGCCCACCAGGGCTGTGATGTATTTGGAACTGGGCAGCAGTTTCTGCTGTGGGGGTCACGGAGGTCGAGACCCAGCTCCGTGGCCCTGAGCGGTCAATTAATGTTTGGGGGAAATAAATTGGGAATTATCGAGATGCCGTGGTGTGCAGCTATGGATAGCCGCCGCTCTAGTCAGGACCTCTGGGGATGATGGGAGTATCAGTGAGGTTGTTGAGCCCTCCACGGGTAGGGCTAGTTCCAAGGGCAACCATGAAGTCTTTGAATAAGGCAGGAGTGCAGTGTTCACAGTCACAGGCAGCCTCCGGCTGCCAGATTCCCAGATCAGTCTACCTCCTCTCAGGCGCAAAAAATAAAGTCTTAGACAGCAAGGAGCTTTAACCGGGTTTAATTTCTTTTCTCAACAGATGGTACTGAGGTGCCCCCAGGCCGTGGGGTACTCAGGAACCGTATAGCTACTACCTTCACGGGGGAGTCACGGGGGTCGTGACCCGGTCCTGTGGACTGTGCGTCAGTTGAAAAAGGGGATATGTACAGGGGAGGTTGTCGTGACGCCACTCGTGGTATGAGGTCAGTGGGGACCACCGCTGCTACAGAAGCTCCGGGGATGATGGGTAGCAGCTGAGATGGGACGGCTCTCCACAGGTAAAGCCAATCCCAGGAGCAGTGTAAATAGTCTATATGTGGGATGTCTAGCACAAGTAACAGGCAGACTCACTGTTTTGTAGTTTTCTCAGTCCTTTACTGGAGCAGATGATAAAAGCTGTCCACGGAGTCTTGAGAGCAACTTTGGGTTATTCTCACCCAGTCTTTGGCTCCCTTACTGCGCTTGTAATTTGGCTCCTGCTGTTGCGTAAGCTAAGCTGCCGACCCTATCTCTTCCTGTGAGGTACCGGTATGACAGGCAACTCAAGTCCTTTCCTCTGCCCTGTTCCTAGGTGTCACTCTCTCTGAACTCTGTACGTCGCTGTGTCTCTGGTACAGTGTAGCTGGAGAATTTGGAATCCCCAATTCCGGTGTTGACTGCTGGGACATGAGACCCTGCACAATCTCGGACTCCAGTGTCCATTCTATGCACCTTTCCTCTGGGGTCTGCACCGAGTGGCTCAGCCTCCCAGTTGTGTTCTTGCTTCTCCTTTCCTCATACCCTAGTCTTAGGCCTGGAACTCGTCAGCGGACCTTGGGATGGGCCTAGCATAGCTCCTTTACACCCAAGTCTTCTTCACAGTCCTCCCAGGAACTGAACTCTTCACAGTCCTCTCTGGAATTAAACTAAATTCTTCCTCCCCAGACCAGAATATATAGGGGAGCTCACCCTGAATCCGGGCTTGGTCTCCCCCTTCTGACCTGCAGGTGTTGGTATTTGTCGCCTCATGAGAATACCCTTTGTTGCTGTCTTGTGACACCACCACCTGAGGGCAGTGATGACACTGTGACACTTTGACCCAGGGGTGCCACATTCCCCCTTAGTGAAAGACAGTACTTTGGGACTGTGTCAACTTTTCAACAAGGTAAACACAAGGAATGAATAACAATAATATGTACAGAGTCTTAAAATATAAAAATTACAATAAACAATAAAATTCAAAAATTCAAAAAGAGTTCAAAAAGCAGTCTCTCTGGTGATTAGTCCTTTCCCGGGGCTGGTGTTTATTTACAAGGAGTCTCTACCACAACCAGTCCAGTGGCATGTTATGGTCCATTTTTTTTAAAGTAAATAGTTCAAGAATATTCAAAAGTTCTTACAGGAAAATCTCTGTAGGTTCTGGGCTTATTGGTTTCAGGGTTCCACATATATATAAACAAACATTTTCTCTATGGGGGTATCGGCTTAGGAGGCCTGGTTTCACTCTTACCACCCCCAGGCACTTTCTTTCCCTAACTTAATGTGCATGGGGGTTAATCCAGTTCTAGAGATGAGCGATGTTCGACTCGAATGGTTCGCCAATCTCAAATTCGAGTTGTTTTTGGCAGTGTTTGAGTCAATCGCCAAATTCGAACAATTTGGTTCAAATTCGGCAGTTCTAGAAGCTGTTCGATTTTGGTTTAAAAATGCGGCAGATGCGGTCAGAAAAACGCATCTGCTGCATTTTCAGCTAAAATAAACAGCAATTAAGTAAAATAAAGTGTTAAAAAAAATGTATACTCGACTGTCCGGCAGTCCACCGATGGCTCCAGCAAGGTCCTGTTGCTGATAGGACCTATGGTGACGTCAGTTATCGCGGGAACTCCGGTCACATGACGTCACCACAGGTCCTATCAGCAAGAGGACCTTGCCGGAAAGGTTAAAATAGACATTTTTATATTTTGGACACTTTCTTTTACTTAAAGAAAGTGTCCAAAACATTAAAATGTCTATTTTAACATTTCCGGCAAGGTCTTCTTGCTGATAGGACCTGTGGTGACGTCAGTTATCACGGGAGTCTACACGCTACTATTCCCTGAGTTCAAACCGGATTCTCCCGGATTGCCCCGGTCCACTGCAATCCGGCACCATAGAGTCCCATGTTATGGAGCGCTGGATTGCATCAGCCGGTACAATCCGGGAAAATCCGGTTTGAACTAATGGGCAATCCGGGAGAATCTGGTTTGATCCGGTTTTCGCTGCCGGACGCCTTCCAGTCGGGATTTTCAAATGAACAGCTGACTCAGGTAAGCTGTTCAATTGAAGTAGTGCAGTGCTGTGAGGTTCATGTGAGTTCATGCTTGCCTGCATCTTTATTTTTTAAAAAATCCTCTTCCATCCACCGTAGTCCAATCCAGGGTTCTTCTTTAGCTCTGCTACAATTCTGGTAGAGAACCTCCACCAGAGATGTAGCAGAGCTGTGCACCCGGGCGTGGGAAAGTTCATGTGAGTTCATGCAGGCAAGCATGCACTCACATGAACCTCACAGCACTGCACTACTTCAATTGAACAGCTGACCTGAGTCAGCTGTTCATTTGAAAATCCCGGCGGGAAGGCGTCTGGCAGAGAAAACCGGATCAAACCAGATTCTCCCGGATTGCCCCTGAGTTCAAACCGGATTCTCCCGGATTGTACCAGTCCGGACCAGGGCAATCCAGGAGAATCCGGTTTGAACTCAGGAATTAGTAGCGTGTAGACTCCCACGATAACTTACGTCACCACAGGTCCTATCAGCAACAGGACCTTGCCGGAAAGGTTAAAATAGACATTTTTATGTTTTGGATACTTTCTTTAAGTAAAAGAAAGTGTCCAAAATATAAAAATGTCTATTTTAACCTTTCCAGCAAGGTCCTGTTGCTGATAGGACCTGTGGTGACGTAAGTTATCGCGGGAACTCCGGTCACATGACCGGAGTTCCCGCGATAACTGATGTCACCACAGGTCCTATCAGCAACAGGACCTTGCCGAGCCATCGGTGGACCGCCGGACAGGTGAGCATACTTTTTTTTTACTTTTAACACTTTATTTTACTTAATTTCACTTCCTCAATGTGTGAATATACATTGCGGAAGTGAAAGAGCCCCGCATAACTGTTTATTTAGTGTTTCGGGGTGTTCGACGAGCATTCGTCGAACACCCCGCCGATTCGACGAATCGAACACGAACACTAGGGTGGTGGCTCATCTCTATCCAGTTCCTCCACCCTTCTGTACACTATGTTTACCGGGTTCTATTCACATTTCTTAACACTAAAACATATGTACATTTTACTCCTAACTTTACACTTTAATCTGCATAACGGGCTGTGTTTTTTCCTTGGGTACTATGCTGTGACCATCTTACTACCGGTGTACCAGGTGTAGTAAGCGTGAGTAGAGGAGTACCTTGTAAGTGTCTCTGATTCTAAGTGAGACATAGTGTCACACGCTTAGTTGGCGCTGACTTTGCTGGATGCTGCTGTGTATGTGTTTGTCTTTAAGAGCTGCATGGTTGATAGTTATGAAGGTCCTGGACCTCCTGTGTTGTGCTCCAGAACTGCATTCACTATGAGGTTCGGTTGCTGGTTGAGGGGTTAATGTGTGACTCACCTGGGCTCACCTCCCCTGGCCTATGAGTAACCTCTCCTTCCACCAGGTGGTGCTGCTGATAGAGTTTCACTGTATGCCTGGCAGCCGTGGTGTGCTGACCTTTTTTTGTGTTGCTGAAGTCCTTTCCTTTGGAGTTGCTGTATCCCAGTTCTGTGGAGGGAGGTGAGGGGGAAATAGCCCAGTGCTGGTGGAGGAGTTTTAGGGAGAGGCTGGAGGCCTGAACTTTCTCACCTTCAGAGATACCTTACGGGATTAGGGCCATTCAGGGTTCCTAGACTAGGGTCAGACTAGTCTTCCCTGGTCACCCTGCGCATACCTGCCATTCCCTCATCAGAATTCTCACTACACCGTGACATTTTCAGCAGCCCATTCCTTTTTCCTTGAGATACTATGTCTCAGACAGCCTCAGCTGATAAATTTTCTCGCCTGATGCAGACCATCTCTGAAGAGGTAACTGGTCTGCGGACTCAGGTAGTGCAACAGCTGCAACAAGTCGTTGGATTTCTGGCGTCAGCTCATGCTCAGGCCATGCCAGATAGGTTTTCTGGGGGAAGAGACACATTTTTTGTTTTCCATGAAGCCTGTAAGCTGTATTTCAGGCTCTGGCTCCTTTCATCGGGAAGTGAGAAACAGCGGGTGGGGATTATAGTCTCCCTTCTTAAAGGTGACCCCCAGACCTGGGCCTTTTCCCTCCCAGCGACTCACCACTGTTGCGGTTGGTGGACGGGTTTTTTGCTGCTCTGGCTCAGGTGTATGGTGAACCAGATAGGGTGACATTTGCTGAGTCTAATCTCCGAAAACTCAAGCAGGGCACACGAGCAGTGGAGGACTACTGCTTGGAGTTTCGGAGATGGGTGACTGACACCCAGGGGAACGACCCAGCCCTCCAGAGTCAGTTCTGCTTGGTTTTGTCAGCTAGACTGCAACACACCCTGGTTCAGTACTCCGCACCTGAGTCATTGGAGGCTGCGATGTCCCTAGCCATACGGGTTGACAGACGCCTGAGGAAGAGACCAAAACCTACTATGTCTCCTGTACCTATCCCTGCTGAGGAGACTATACCCGATGAACCCATGCAGTTGGGGGCAGTAGATTCTTGTGTTAAATCTCTTGTGGCTACTATTAATGTAGAAAAATCCAGCACTCATAAACTTGCAGTTATGAGGATTTATTCAAACATGAACGCCATCCATCTAATACAGGCAGTATGTGCTAACACCGACGCAATTCGACAGAGAACTGTCTTAGTCGTGGAACCACAGAGACAGTTAAGGAGTTGAGGGATATGGTGGTGGCCTGGACCTCTTCACCGTCAGAGGTACCTTTGGGAACAGGACTAGTAAGGGACCCCAATTCCAGGGCCAGACTAGCTTCCCAGGTGCCCTTGCCCGTTATACCAACCTGCTTCCTTTCCCTTATCCGTTATACTCATGATAAAAAAGCATCCGGTGTGGAGTAACAGCTCTGAGCCCGAGGCTGCCGCTTGCTTTCTCTCTTTCTGCCACGGGCAGCAACTATTTTTGTAAAGCTTTGACTTTCAGATCATTTAAAATTCTCCTCTCATCCTGACAAACATTAGTCTATTTTCCCCTGAAAAGTGTGATCCCATCTCCCACAAAATATAACAAGACATTTACAAAGCAATTTGCTAAATACTAAGGAAACACGGCGAGTTCCTCTGGTGTCATTTGTTGTATGACAGCATTTGAAATGTGTCTGAATTTGAAACGGTGCTAAGAATTTCAACGGCTTTGACAGAAAACATTGCGGCGCTTACGGCTGTGTCACAGGAAATTACAATTAGCCCCGTATTGTGTGTGTGATGAATGTTGAAAAACAAACAGTTTAACATACATTACATTCCTAATTCTCCTGCATGAAAGGTTGAAAGTGTATGGATTGTCAGTCACCGCTGGAGTAATTGAAGGGTTCACCTGCCACTATTCAAACTACTATTAAATTAAGATTTTAAGAAATAAATTCTAGCGGAAGGTGAGAATTTTCCAATTTTTTTTGTGTGTTTAATATATGTGAATGGACTTTAAAAACCTGCCAAGCTGATGGATAATCTGCATATCTACAAGTGCTTCTATCTTCATTCTCCTATAATTGAATCCACCGGTGGTGTAGCAAAAAATGTTTAAAGCTGCGGCACGTCAAGGATCTTTTTCTTTAATTGTTTCTCGTTTAAATGGTCCCTGTATGTTAGACAAGTTGATCTCATTTGATACATAATATGATAACTAGGCAATCTGCAAATCAATTTATTTACAGTTAGGGCCAGAAATATTTGGACAGTGACACAATTTTCGCGAGTTGGGCTCTGCATGCCACCACATTGGATTTGAAATGAAACCTCTACAACAGAATTCAAGTGCAGATTGTAACGTTTAATTTGAAGGGTTGAACAAAAATATCTGATAGAAAATGTAGGAATTGTACACATTTCTTTACAAACAATCCACATTTTAGGAGGTCAAAAGTAATTGGACAAATAAACATAACCCAAACAAAATATTTTTATTTTCAATATTTTGTTGCGAATCCTTTGGAGGCAATCACTGCCTTAAGTCTGGAACCCATGGACATCACCAAACGCTGGGTTTCCTCCTTCTTAATGCTTTGCCAGGCCTATACAGCCGCTGCCTTCAGGTCTTGCTTGTTTGTGGGTCTTTCCGTCTTAAGTCTGGATTTCAGCAAGTGAAATGCATGCTCAATTGGGTTAAGATCTGGTGATTGACTTGGCCATTGCAGAATGTTCCACTTTTTTGCACTCATGAACTCCTGGGTAGCTTTGGCTGTATGCTTGGGGTCATTGTCCATCTGTACTATGAAGCGCCGTCCAATCAACTTTGCAGCATTTGGCTGAATCTGGGCTGAAAGTATATCCCGGTACACTTCAGAATTCATCCGGCTACTCTTGTCTGCTGTTATGTCATCAATAAACACAAGTGACCCAGTGCCATTGAAAGCCATGCATGCTAATGCCATCACGTTGCCTCCACCATGTTTTACAGAGGATGTGGTGTGCCTTGGATCATGTGCCGTTCCCTTTCTTCTCCAAACTTTTTTCTTCCCATCATTCTGGTACAGGTTGATCTTTGTCTCATCTGTCCATAGAATACTTTTCCAGAACTGAGCTGGCTTCTTGAGGTGTTTTTCAGCAAATTTAACTCTGGCCTGTCTATTTTTGGAATTGATGAATGGTTTGCATCTAGATGTGAACCCTTTGTATTTACTGTCATGGAGTCTTCTCTTTACCTTTGACTTATAGACAGATACACCTACTTCACTGAGAGTGTTCTGGACTTCAGTTGATGTTGTGAACGGGTTCTTCTTCACCAAATAAAGTATGCGGCGATCATCCACCACTGTTGTCATCCGTGGACGCCCAGGCCTTTTAGAGTTCCCAAGCTCACCAGTCAATTCCTTTTTTCTCAGAATGTACCCAACTGTTGATTTTGCTACTTCAAGCATGTCTGCTATCTCTCTGATCTATTTTTTCTTTTTTTTCAGCCTCAGGATGTTCTGCTTCACCTCAATTGAGGGTTCCTTTGACCGCATGTTGTCTGGTCACAGCAACAGCTTCCAAATGCAAAACCACACACCTGGAATCCACCCCTGACCTTTTAACTACTTCATTGATTACTGGTTAACAAGGGAGACGCCTTCAGAGTTAATTGCAGCCCTTAGAGTCCATTGTCCAATTACTTTTGGTCCCTTGAAAAAGAGGAGGCTATGCATTACAGAGCTATGATTCCTAAACCCTTTCTTCGATTTGGATGTGGAAACTCTCATATTGCAGCTGGGAGTGTGCACTTTCAGCCCATATTATATATATAATTGTATTTCTGAACATGTTTTTGTAAACAGCTAAAATAACAAAACTTGTGTCACTGTCCAAATATTTCTGGCCCTAACTGTATGTTATATTTTCTTACCACCAAAAAAATCACTTTAAAGTGCCGGCCAGATGCGTAAGGACTGCGGCCGCAACCGGGGGTACCTGCACCTGCTTCAGCTGGATCCCATTGGGTCCCTTCATTGTTATAAGGACTCTAAGGCTGGCTTCACACCACAGTGTGATCCAGTCTGGGCCTGTCCGTGATGACCCTGACAGCCCCGGACCGGATCAGCACACAGAACCAGAGGGCCAAATGTGCCCTCCGGTCCTGTGCGCAGCTGGATGCTGCTAATTGCAGCCGCAGCTGCTGATTTTTCCATGCTAGCCGCGGTCCTGAAACAACAGCTGCATTCAGCCGCTGGTATCTGGTTCCCGGACCTCCGGGAGAATCGGGGCGAATCCGGGATCCGGCAAATTGGGGAGATTTTTCTCCCTGGACAAAAAAATGATGCAAGCATCATTTTTGTGTCCGGAGAGAATAATCCGTATTCTCCCGGATTGTCCCGGAGTGATGAAACCAGATGCAAAGAGCTGCCATACGGCTCCATCCGGCCCCATAGGCTACTATGGGGCAAAAAACAGTCTGGAGCTGCCTGGTTTACACCGGACAGCCCCGGATCAAAAAAAATGTGGTGTGAAGCCAGCCTTAATCACCTATCCGAGACACATACGGTGGCCTTACTTGTTTTTATGGCTTTGATATAATACTTTTTAATTTTTTCTAATAAAATGTGATTTGATCTTTCACTATATTTTGGTGCTGGAGTTCACCTGGTTTTCTTCTTGGGATGATTGTAATCATGCTAGACGTACTATTCCTTTCTTCTGAAAGTCAAAGTACATGAGCCAGTGTTTCGTGTCCCCTTTTGACTGCTAATTTATGGAATGCCAGCTGATTATGGATTGTGTCAGCCCCCTCCGGTGTACCAGACTGCATCATTCAGAGAACTGATTGAACTAGCAACCAACAAGGGAACAGCCATCTCCCACCAATCTTGTGGGGCACAATGCCCTGAAATGGGAGTTGAGGGGTGAGTGTGAATCTACAGGGCTTCAGTCTAGAACCATAGTTCCAGCTAGTGGATTACAGAGCTGCTCTACTGCCCAACACTGAGATCACAAATTTGTTTTGAGAAAAAAAATTGGGACTGTCCAGTCACCTAGCGATATACTTTGCTGCGCTCAGTTGATTCCCTAGGCTTGCTGCTATCTCCTCTCAGTGGGTGCCAGCCGAACGCCAGGTGCTGATGGCTGAGCTAGTTGGTCTTGGATTCCCTGAAGTTGTGGAGGTTTTGATCCCTGATGAACCCGCAGGAGGGTGAGACTCTGTCACATGCACCATTTTGTGCCCTCGCTGGGAATGTGCTGTTGAATCTTGGTGACCCAATAAAGTCTTACACGGGTGTGGATGCCTCACCCTGTGTGGTTTCTGAGTAGTGTTTTATTTAAGGGAAAGGAGTGCAGACATTCAGTGTGATGAACCCCAGCCCTGTGGACAGCCATGCCAGTGGATGAGAGCACCCACTGACCCTCATGTCTCCACACTCCACAGATGCCTTCTAGTCAGCTACACCGATGGCCTGGTCCATGTTGCTGTGGCACCCCGCAACGAGTGCGTCACAAGAGGGTATTGCAGCCATAAAAGCAGCCGCAATATTCTCTGACTCAGCAATGACCTGGTTAATTTAGAAATCCAACCCAGCATACATCACCTAGAATAGAGGGCCAATCCTAGGTCCTGGTGGGCGGAGTGCTAGGGTAGTGCAGAAGAACAAACACTTGGTCTAGAGAGAAGAAGTCTAGAACCTGAGGAGAGCAGACTAGAACTTGGAGAGGAGCGGGGGCTCCGCACCCCGTGCGGGCCCCTGGGCCGTCACCGGTCGGGTGTCAGCACCTGAGGCCTTAACCACCGGGATTGGGCATTTCTACACGGGTTCCCAAAAGACTCCCGTGCCCACAACTCACAGCCGGTTCACTGGTACCGAAGCTGGCAGCAGTTCACCTCTGTCACGCGAACCAGAAGAGTGGAGGATCAGCTTTACAGGAGCACCCACCAACAGCCAATTTCCAGTCGTCTAACCAGCGGTGTACCCACTGAGGGACACAAGGCTCCCCAAAACATCCAGAACGTACAGCATGGATAGGGCATTGAAGCAGCCTCCCCGTACCCGACCTGGTATTCCTGGGCGACGTTGGCGACTACTTAGCTAGAATGGAGGAACACTACGGATTTCTAAGGGACACCATCACTGCTGAGTCCACCCAGTCTACTACTCAACCACTGTATACCATGTATTGCCTGCTGGTTACAGTAAAGACCGTTATAGAGACTGTCTGTGTCCGTGATTCCTTATGAACTGTCCGTCATTAACTAAAAGGTAACCGCAGCTGCCGCACAACATCTTGAGCAGCTCCAGCCCCCAGGGATCACCGCTCAGCCTGTGGGGAGCGTAACATCTTGCTGCTGTCCATCCCCCGGGGGTTCCGCAGCGTCGGTAGCCCTTACCGAACTACTCATAGGTGGCGTCACGAAGAAAACAAATTAAAACCCCTTTAATCTGTTCCCGCAAGACGTCTTCACTTTTGATCTGCACTACACCGGGCCCCACTACCGGCAGGCGCGGTCCACCCGTGACAAGGAAGGAGAAGAATCGCCTGTCTAAACCGGAGTCAGCCGGCCGCGGTGAGTCAGAAAATGGCGTCACGAACAGGATACGAGCAGGCCCGTTACCCAACGGGTATATTGTGCTTAAACTGGACTTTATTGTCTACAATTGGACTTTGTTCGTCCCTAAAAGAACTTTCCCGCCTTATCACCATTGGGTCAAGATGGCGCCCAAGATGGCGTTCCCGCCACAAGAAGCCGCCACGTGCAAGCCCAGGAGTGAGTCGACCCCCCCCCTCATTGTGGGAGGGCTAAAGACAAAAGGCGCCAAACTCTTTGTCCGCCCTGATTGCTCGAATCAACCATGGGGGCGGACCCCAAAGACTTTTCCCACGATTGGACTACGAAAGCCCAGAGGAAATGGGAGTGTGATAGATAGACACACCGACAGAGAGAGAAGACTTCTTCACCAGCTCTACCGGAACGTCTTACCGGTTGAACGGGTGTGGTTTCCCTCCAAGAAGAATGGCCAGCACGAGACTCCAAGACCTAATGCGGGAGGTCGAGGCGGAGGCTAGAACAGCCATAGGCCAACCGGGTCCGGATCCTGCCCTTACTATAGACGGCAGCCCCGACTTCTGGCTAGAGGCTCTACAAGACCTCCGGGTGCGACTACTTGAGACTGTGGAATGGACGATTCGCAGCTGGAGCGCGACCCTAGGCAGAAGACTCCATCATGCGATGCAGCAGAGCCAACCGGGTACAGCTTCTCCAAACCCAGACGACGTCGCCAGCTTTTCAACAGCCTCACCGTCGCCCACCACCTGTCCAGCTTCGTCACCGGAGCCCATAGACTGTGTTATTCCAGTGAGGACCACAACTCGACCCGTTCCAGCGGACAATACCGCAGCCGACCCCGTTCCAGAGCCGGAGCTTCCAATACGCTCCCACGAAGAAGCCGACCTCTACCTGGTTCCACCTGCGGAACCCGCGACTGGTTTCCACACTACCGAGACTGTCTCTTGTTTCTCCCTTGAACCGGAGGCCTCCTCTGCAACTACAGAGGCCTACCGGGTGACCGGGATTGAAACACCACTTCCTGCTGCTACAGAAGAAGAGGCAGGCAGCCTGGAAGTCCTGGACAACGACCCCGAGGAGAACTTTGCAGCACAGCCACCCACCGATCCAGAGGATTCCATCCCATCGTCTTCGCCAGCCGAGCAGCCCGACGTAGTCATCGAGGAGGTCGAGGAGGATGACGAGGAGACCTACAGTCCAGCTGAGGATCTCTACACCGGGTTCGCCTGGGGAGACACAAGAAACCCTTCTGCCGGGCGATCAGCTCGGGTGCACTGGTCGGGTGCCGCCGCAACCGTATCTTCTCCGGTTCCGTTGAACCGGGCTCCACTCCAGACTGCCCACCAAGCTCGAGCGGTTCAACAACCAGCACGCCGTAGTGACTTTATCCACACGCCGCATCACTCCGACGAAGAGGTACGTCGTATCCGGAGAGACGAGTGGCACACTCGACTGCAAGCCAACATGCAGGCTCGTGCCGAGGCCCGCCGCCAATCTCCATTGCCTGAACAATTCCGTAAAACCGGGTGGGTAAGCACATTTAACTTGTCCACCGGGTGGGGATTCGTAAGGGAGGGGGTGTGAGTACCGAAGTGTTTGTGGGGTGCCGTGATGTGGAATCGCACCTACCGCGAGGCCATCCAAGCCGAGACTTGTATAGAGGGGACATTGTAACCTATGAGCGCCATATATGCCGTGATGGGTGGTTCGCTATACGAGTCCGGAACACTGCCATTCATCAGTGACTTAAGTTGTTGTTTGAACTTTGCTATTAAAAGAGACTTCTTCTTGTTTGCACCGTAACACCGCGACTTGGCGGCTACAGCCTGAACTTTTATTCTAAGGACAGCCGACCGCCCGCCGGGTCCGCGCAATGTGTTAACCTGTTTATCTACCTCACTTTTATGCATATATGACCTGTCATTAATAAAAGTGTATTACCTGTTGTAAAATGTAAAATATAAAAACCTCTGTAATGTGAGTAGTGAGACGCTTGGGGACAAGCGTATTCAACCAAGGGGGAGTGTGGCGCCCCGCAACGAGTGCGTCACAAGAGGGTATTGCAGCCATAAAAGCAGCCGCAATATTCTCTGACTCAGCAATGACCTGGTTAATTTAGAAATCCAACCCAGCATACATCACCTAGAATAGAGGGCCAATCCTAGGTCCTGGTGGGCGGAGTGCTAGGGTAGTGCAGAAGAACAAACACTTGGTCTAGAGAGAAGAAGTCTAGAACCTGAGGAGAGCAGACTAGAACTTGGAGAGGAGCGGGGGCTCCGCACCCCGTGCGGGCCCCTGGGCCGTCACCGGTCGGGTGTCAGCACCTGAGGCCTTAACCACCGGGATTGGGCATTTCTACACGGGTTCCCAAAAGACTCCCGTGCCCACAACTCACAGCCGGTTCACTGGTACCGAAGCTGGCAGCAGTTCACCTCTGTCACGCGAACCAGAAGAGTGGAGGATCAGCTTTACAGGAGCACCCCACCAACAGCCAATTTCCAGTCGTCTAACCAGCGGTGTACCCACTGAGGGACACAAGGCTCCCCAAAACATCCAGAACGTACAGCATGGATAGGGCATTGAAGCAGCCTCCCCGTACCCGACCTGGTATTCCTGGGCGACGTTGGCGACTACTTAGCTAGAATGGAGGAACACTACGGATTTCTAAGGGACACCATCACTGCTGAGTCCACCCGGTCTACTACTCAACCACTGTATACCATGTATTGCCTGCTGGTTACAGTAAAGACCGTTATAGAGACTGTCTGTGTCCGTGATTCCTTATGAACTGTCCGTCATTAACTAAAAGGTAACCGCAGCCGCCGCACAACATCTTGAGCAGCTCCAGCCCCCGGGGATCACCGCTCAGCCTGTGGGGAGCGTAACATCTTGCTGCTGTCCATCCCCCGGGGGTTCCGCAGCGTCGGTAGCCCTTACCGAACTACTCATAGGTGGCGTCACGAAGAAAACAAATTAAAACCCCTTTAATCTGTTCCCGCAAGACGTCTTCACTTTTGATCTGCACTACACCGGGCCCCACTACCGGCAGGCGCGGTCCACCCGTGACAAGGAAGGAGAAGAATCGCCTGTCTAAACCGGAGTCAGCCGGCCGCGGTGAGTCATTGCCACCCAGACCTGAGGCCCAGTGAATTCACCTCATGAGGTGAGCCTCACATTAGGTGTCTCCCTTCTGTATAACCTGCTAAAAACTGCCTGTTAAGTGTAATCTCAGTCTGGCAGCAAAAGAAGGAGGTGGATCTTTCAGTCTCTTTGGGCAGTGGGGAGGGTGTTTAACTTTCTGTGGGCAGTTGGGGAGGGTCTTTCACTATTTCCAAGTAGTTGGGGAGGGTCTTTGACTTTCTGGCGGCAGTAGGGGAGGGTCTTCCACTATTTGCAGGCAGTGGGGGATGGTCTATCACTCATTGTGGGCAGTGGGGGGTCTTTCATTCTCTGTAGTCAGTGGGGGTTGGTCTTTCACTCTCTGCAGTCAGTGGGGGGTATTTCACTCTCTGTGGGCAGTTGGGGAGGGTCTTTCACATTCTCTGGGTATTGGGGGGGAGGGTCTTTCACTATTTTCATGCAGTGGTGGAGGATCGTTCTCTCTCTGCAGGCAGTGGGGGTGGGTCTTTCACTCCCTGTGGGCAGTGGTGGGGTCTTTCACTCTCTGTGGGTAGTGGGGGGTCTTTTAATTTTTGAGGGCAGTGGAGGAGGTTTTTCACCCCCTGTGGGCAGTGGAGGGGTCTTTCACTCTCGGTGTACTATGGGGGGGTCTTTCACTCGCCTGTGCGTAGTGGCGTGTGACTGGGCAATTCTACGCTGGTGGAGCGTCGCCTGATTGCCCTGCGCTGCAGTGAAATCAGGCGATATCCACCAGGCAATTTCAGTGGCTCGTGCCGTGTGACAGGGCGATAGCGACGTACACAGCGATCCTGAAATCAATCCCGTAGGCGTGCTTGGATGTGGGTTTTTTTGCGCCGCATCTGCGGCAATTGGTGGGTAATACAGCGTTCCGATTGGCTGGCCGTGTCCGAGGCGCCTTATTTGATGATCCGTGCGTTCACGCAAGGCTGACCAATGAGAACACAGTTCCGTCCACCAATCGCAGTGATAGGGGCGCGGTAAAACACACTCTAGCCTGCCCCTATCAAGACAGTATGGCTACATCACTGCTACGATTGTGGTGTGTGGCGCAGCGATGCGTGAAGGGAAGATCGCTTCCGGTCTTCTGCAGGTGATTTCCAGGACGCAGGATTACCGGAGATTACACGCGAGATCAATACGTGTCACTGCTCCATGGCGATCACAAAAAATTGCCCGAAACGTGGGCGATTTGGAAGCCATATGGAGGCGTGTGACGGTACCTTTAGACTTCTTTCAAAAACTCAGCAGTTTTTCATTTCAGTCAAGGAAAAAAAAAAGCAGTCTAGCAGGAGATTTCTGGATCTCAGATCTTTTGCTGGAGCCCGGAAAATCAGCTTTTAATTTAAATAAAAAGTTATAGGTCTCTGAATGCAGCGATGCCAAAAATTGCAATCGAACCAATCAGCGATTTATAGCAAACGGTACGTGCTGAAAACATAAAATTGACATTAAAACACATTAGAACTAATTTATTTTTACATAGTTGGACAACACAAATTAAACACTATGATAACGCAAAAATACAACTTATACCGCAAAAACAAGTCTTCATATGTTATATTATATACATTTTTAACAGGTCTGATTTATTGTACATGAAAGCCAAGAATAATTCTTCTATTCGCTCATAGCACAATTTTACTCTTTATCATGTCAGTACCGTCATTACATCTACACATGTGACCACTGCAACCAATCACTGGACTCAGATACAACACTACTGAATCCAGAGATTGGCTGCAGTGGTCACATAGTATAAAAGAGATGTCATCATTACAGCCAGACTACACAGAAGCAGTGGAGGAAGCACTGCAGTGACAGGGGCTTTAGGAGATAAGTGCTGCAGTGACAGGGGTTCAGGAGATAAGTGCTGCAGTGACAGGGTTCAGGAAATAATGCTGCAGTGACAGGGTTCAGGAAATAAGTGCTGCAGTGACAGGGGTTCAGGAAATAAGTGCTGCAGTGACAGGGTCAGAGATAAGTGCTGCTGTGAAGGCAGGAATAAGTGCTGCAGTGACAGGGTTAGGTGATAAGCTGCATGACAGGTTCAAGATAAGTGCTGCAGTGACAGGTTCAGGAGATAGTGCTGAGTGACAGGGTTCAGGAGATAAGTGCTGCAGTGACAGGGGTTCAGGAGATAGTGCTTCAGTGACAGGGGTTCAGGAGATAAGTGCTGCAGTGACAGGGGCTTCAGGGATAAGTGCTGCAGTGACAGGGTTCAGGGATAAGTGCTGCAGTGACAGGGGTTCAGGAGATAAGTGCTGAGTGACAGGGGTTCAGGAGATAAGTGCTGCATGCAGGGGTTAGAAGATAGTCTGCAGTGACAGGGTTCAGGAGATAAGTGCTTCAGTGACAGGGGTTCAGGAGATAAGTGCTGCAGTGACAGGGGTTTGCAGGAGATAAGTGCTGCAGTGACAGAGGTTCAGGGGATAAGTGCTGCAGTGACAGGGGTTCAGGAGATAAGTGCTGCAGTGACAGGGGTTCAGGAGATAAGTGCTGCAGTGACAGAGGCTTCAGGAGATAAGTGCTGCAGTGACATGGGCTTCAGGAGATAAGTGCTGCAGTGACAGAGGTTCATGGGATAAGTGCTGCAGTGACAGGGGCTTCAGGACATAGGTGCTTGCAGTGACAAAAGTTCAGGAGATAAGTGCTGCAGTGACAGGGGATTCAGGGGATAAGTGCTCAGTGACAGGGGATTCAGGAGATAAGTGCTGCAGTGACTGGGGATTCAGGAGTAGTGCTGCAGTGACAGGGGTTCAGGAGATAAGTGCTGCAGTGACAGGACTTCAATAGATAAGTGCTGCTAAAAAGCAGTTACCGGATCCATTCTCCCTAACCTCCAATATTAAAAAAACGGATCCTGCAGAAAGCAATTATTTCAAAACGGCCAAAGATTTGTGTTTGCAGAATGGATTGTGCTGGATCCGATCTAATGGACGATAACTGGACCTGGGAACTGAGCCTTAGTGAGACCCAGTGACTGAGCTGATCCTTTCACTGCCATCATCTGTGCTCCAATGAAGACATTTAGATATTAAAGGATGGTGCTGGATCCGATCTAATGGACGATTACTGGACGTGTGAACTCGGCCTTAAGCTTTATATGTATGCGCATGATTTTTTTATGTTCGCCTTTGTGGCCACAGTTTGGGGTTTCTGGATGTTTTTGGTTGATTAAATTGTGACTTTTTTAAAAAGTCAGAAATATTTTGCAGAAAGATACTTAGGCCCTCCCCCACCTGAAGTGATTGTTACTAGGGATGAGCGAGTACTGCAATAATCGGACTCGCTATACTCACAAGAGTAAGTCCCGGCACTCGGTACTGATTGCAAGTATAGCGAGTCCAATGGCAGTGAATGGGCCGGGCGAGTACTTTCGCAGTGTATCTATATATACACTGTGAAAGTGCACTAAAAGTGAATAAAAGTAGTTAAAAAATAAAAAAATATCATACTCACCTCTCCGACGCCTGCACCGGACCGGCAAAGAAAACATCCGATCAACGACAAGGACCTGCGAGTCTGACAGCCAATCAGATGGCTGGTAGCGATCTGGCCAATCAGATGGCCAGACGTCACAAACCATGTGATCGCTACCAGCCACCTGATTGGCCAGATTGCCAGGTCATTGATGCACGTTCAAGACCTGGCAATCTGGCCAATCAGGTGGCTGGTAGCGATCAGGTGGTTTGTGACGTCTGGCCATCTGATTGGCTATATCGCTATCAGCCATCTGATTGGCTGTCAGACTCGCAGGTCCTTGTCGTTGATCGGATGTCTTCTTTGCCGATTCCAGTGCAGGCGTCGGATAGGTGAGTATGATATTTTTTTTTTTAACAACTTTTATTCACTGTTAGTGCACTTTCACAGTGTATATATAGTATACTGCAAAGTGAAAGGATACTACTATCCAAGTAATCACAAGAGACTCGGGGAGTAGGAGTAGCCCGAATATCGTTACTATTCGGCAAGTACCGAGAGTAACATTATTTCTCGCTCATCCCTAAGTGTTACGTACGTCAGCTATTTTGGAGTTTAGTAAAACATGTAACATTTCACGTTAAAAATCACCGTTTAACGGGTAAAAAAAAAAAGAGCATTTTTGTTTTGCACAGTGTTCATTAACAGGACGCCCTATGTTGAAGAATTCGGAGCAAAATTTGTCAACAAATATCGCCGGGAAAAAAAGGAACGCGATTAAAGTAAAATGCAAATGATGAATCAGGCGCGTTTATTTCTTTTGTCTTTTCCATTTTGCAGGGCTGCTCATAGAGAAAAAAATAAAATATAAATCTATATAAATAATAATAAAATGTATACGGTATATAATAAATAAGATAAATTTGAAATAAAAAAAATATATATATATATGATAATAAATTAAAAAAATTAGTATAAATATATATATATATATATATATATAATATATAATAATAATAATTTTATATTATATAACATAAATTAGAAATATATATAAATAATAATAAGATATATATATAATATATCAGATAAATTAGAAAAAAATACAAATTGTAATAATTTATTATCAGGACAAGGAAGTCCGGGCTGTAAAGATTCAATCTGAAAATGCTAAAAGTTTCTGCTCCTCAGTACAGGTAATAACCCCTGAGCTCGTCCCTTTTATCTGAGGGATTTTAGACCCCGCACCATGACGACTCAGCGGCAGCGACGGGTGAGGAGCATTTGTGCTTTTTTTTCCCCTTTTCTGAATCAAACCATAGACATAATCCAATTTCCGTGGATACAGCAAATTCGTGATACAATTTGATGCTGAAAATCTCTGCTATTGTCACCTTATTTTCAAATCTGCAAAACTCTTTCTCCCAGGAAAATGGTTTTACAGATTGTGGACGACATACTCAGTTGCATATTACATAAATGTATGCGGTGGAACAGAAAGGCTTGACAAAGCACCGGAGGCTATAAAATACATTAGGGTCTTGTCAGGTCACAGGCTGGTGCAGGTTCTGCTTCTGTTCACCATCTCCATTTCCCATTTCGACAGTGTTTAGATCTTGCATGGTAATTCAGGTCTCATATTTAATTATCTCATGGCTATTTTATTACTTATAGGAGAAATATCAAAATGCCGCACAGCTGTAGAGCCCCAGAAGGGTGGGCATGTCTCAATTTAGGGGTATGTACCTTTGTGAGTGATGTCTCATGCATTAACCTGTAGTTTTGTTTATTAGATGTGAAGTCTCTAATAAATGTGTCTGCTCTGTTGTTCCAGAGTCTACCTGTAGTTTCAGGTGACTGTGAAGAATAAGCTCTCCTGTGAGTATACATGAAGAATAAAGATGCATCTGACCATTAGGTGACTTATACCTTTCCTTTTCAACAGTTTTCTCCCCTGCAGGCTTTATCTTTAATTTGCAGTTAACGCTGAGCTAGTGAGTGTGGACTACCTGCTATAATGTCTCCCATACGCAAGACAGACAGACAAAAGATATTTCTGCTCTGTTTCTACATGAAGAATAAGGCAGTATCTGACCATTACATGACTTATATTCTTCATTTTTCACCAGTTTTTCCCCATGCAGGCTTAATATTTAATTTGCAGTTAACTCTGAGCTAGTGGGTGTGGACTAGCTGCTATACACAAAACACACAGATAGAAGGGGTCTGCTCTGCTTCTACATGAAGAATAAGGATATAACTGACCATCATGTGACATATCCTTCCTTTTCCACTATTTATGCCCTCAGCAGGCTTTATATTTAATTTGCAGTTGACTCTGAGTAGTGGGTGTGGACTAGCTGCTATAATGTCTCCCATGCACAAGACACACAAATAGGAGGGATTTCTACTCTGCTTCTACATGAAGAATAAGGATATATATCTGACCATTATGTAACCTATATCCTTCCCTTTCCACTATTTTTCCCCTCAGCAGGCTTTATATTTAATTTGCAGTTGACTCTGAGCTAGTGGGTGTGGACTAGCTGCCAAAATGTCTCCCATACACAAGACACACAGATAGGAGGGATTTTTTCTCTGCCTCTACATGAAGAATAAGAATATGTCTGACCATTATGTAACTATATCCTTCCCTTTCCACTATTTTCCCCCTCAGCAGACTTTATATTTAATTTGCAGTTGACTCTGAGGTAGTGGGTGTGGACTATCTGCTATAATGTGTCCCATACACAAGACACACAGAGAGGAATAATTTCTGCTATACTTTTACATGAAGAATACGGTTGTATCTGATCATTAGGTTACACATTCTTCCTTTTTCTCAAGTATCCCATCTGCAGGCTTTATCTTTAATTTGCAGTCGACTCTAAGCTGGTAGGTGTGGACTATCTGCTATAATGTCTCCCATTTACAAGACACACAGAAAATAGGGATTTCTACTCTACTCCTACATGAAGAATAAGGATACATATGACCCTTGTGTGACTTATATCCTTCCCTTTTAATTATTTTTCCCCTCAGCAGGCTTTATGATTAATCTGCAGCTGACTCTGACCTAGTAGGTGTGGACTAACTGCTATAATGTCTCCCCTGCGCAAGACACACAGACAGGAGGGATTTTTGCTCTACTTCAACATGAAGAAAAAGATATATCTGACCATTAAGTGACTTATATCCTTTTTTTTTCATCAGTTTTACCCTCTGCAGCTTTATCTTTAATTTGCAGTTGACTCTGAACTAGAGGGTGCTGACTAGTTGCAATAATGTCTACTATACACAAGACACACAGACAGGAGGGATTACTGCTCTACTGTGTCAGAAGCAGAGGACATTATACAGTTTTCACTGAGCTGTGTAGATGTGAATCCAATTTGGGGGAGAGATAAAACACTTACTAAAAAGCAGCAAGGGTTATTGTGTGTTCTGATGTCCTGCTTCTTTCTTATTCTCACTCTGCTCCTACCTCACCACTTCTCCCCAAAGAGTTCAATAAGCAGCTGTAATCTTAGTTTGTATATAGTTGATTTTGATCAAATGAGCTGGCAGGGAGAAAAGAGAAGTGGCAGATACATTGAGAAAGGTATATTCCTGATGAATAAATTTCAGAGCTCCTTATATTTACTTGTACATGAAGAATAAGGATATATCTGACCACTATGCGACTTATATCCTTTCCTTTTCACCAGTTTCTCCCTCTACAGCTTTATCTTTAATTGGCAGTTGGCTCTGAGCTAGTGGGTGTGAACTAGCTGCTTTAATGGCTCCCATACACAAGACACATAGGAGGGATTCCTGCTCCATTGTGTAAGCAGAGGACACTATACAGCTTTACTGAGCGGTGTTAGCTGAGAATCCAACTTTATTGAGAGATAAAACACTTTCTAAAAAGCAACAGAAGCCATTGGTGTCTGTGTCTCTGCCCTCGCTATACCCCACATTCACCACTTCTCTCCATAGACTTCAATAGGCAGTAATATACTTTCTTAGCGTGCCCACGGTTCCTCTTGATCAAAACAGGGTTCTGAGAATGAAAGATGGCTTTAGTGACAGGGAGACAAGTGGCAGATACGTGGAGAAAAGTTATATATCCTGATAAGAAAAATCACAGCGTTCCTTATATTTGCTTGTACATGAAGAATAAGGATATATCTGACCACTATGTGACTTATATCCTTTTCTTTCTTTCTTTTCTTTCTTTCTTTCTTTCTTTCTTTCTTTCTTTCTTTCTTTCTTTCCTTTCTTGCCAGTTTTCCCCTCTTTACCTCTAATTGACAGTTGACTCTGAGCTAGTGAGTCTGGACTAGCTGCTATAATGTCTCCCATACACAAAGACACGCAGACAAAAGGGATTCCTGCTCTACTGTGTCTATGTAGCACATGTTCAGAAGCATAGGACATTACATACAGCTTTACTGATCTGTGCAGCTGAGAATCCTGATTTGCGGAGAGATAAAAATACTAAAAAGCAGCAGGGGTTGGTGTGTGTGCCTCTGCCCTCCTGTGTATTTCAGTTCCTCCCTCTGCTCCTCCCTCACCACTTCTCACCATAGACTTCAATAGGCAGCTGTGATCTTACTTAGTTTGCCCACAGTTCCAGCTCTTTTTCAGAATGAAAAATTACTTTAGGAGGCAGGAAGAGAAGTGAAAGGGCAGATAGGTTGAGAAAAGGTTATTTCCCTGATAAGATAAATTACAGATTACAGAGTTCATTATATTTGCTTGTAGTAATAATTAATGAAAAGCTTGTTGACAGCTTAACTATTGTTACTCAGGGAGGACATATTGTGAGAACAAACACTTCTTTCCTGTATTGTCGGTACAAATGTGGTGCCCCACCGGATAGGCCGCCACCAGAGGGACTGAACTCCTGCGGTTAATGGGAATAGTGCATCTGCTCTCCAGTTGCTGGAGTGGTGCAGTTGAGCCTAAAAACACACACATAACCGTTGGCCCCTTGGGATGGTGGTGGACCCTGAGGGAGAACCCAGGCTCAAAAAAGGAGGACAGGAGTAGTAGGAGTGTAGGAGATGGAGAGTAGAGACCATCGAGAGTGGAGTGGGAGTCGAGAGTGTAGCGACGGTGCGGTGCCGACTCCTGTGGGCTGGAGCACAATCACGCTGTCCATGGGAGGGAAAGACCGACAGTTGGGAGAAGACAAGAGCCCTTGGGGTGAGGATGAGACATCATCCCCATACACCCAAATCTACGAACAGAGGGGCTGGTGGACAGGGACCCGGCCCTGAACACGGTGCGGAAGCTGTATGCCCGAGCCGTTGAACCGGCTTGGAGAAGGTGGCTGAACTAGGGAGCAGTGCCTGGGAGGGGACACAACAGCACCTGTGGCCGCCGGTACTTGAGCTCTGTGCTGCGGACTCGCTGAGAGACTGGGGGGCAGAGTAGTTTCGCACTTGCCCCAGAAGAGAATTACCCTTTATAGCGCTGGGAGAGAAAGACCACTAGAGACAGGAACACCTAGAGAGGAATGAAAGGGCACCGACTGTGGCTTGACTGCACTAACCCGTTCTGGAGACAACACTGAACCAGAGGTCAAGGTGAAAGAACTGAGTAAAAGTAACAGAATTCCAGCTGTGGTGTGTGAGACTTTTATTAGCGGCGACCACCGCAGCAGAGGCCGTATGAGACATCGGGGTACTGAACTCCCAGTGAACATCTGCCAAGGTACAAATGACTCCTCCATCTCGCTGCCCTGGAGACCGCGCTCCACCTGCAGGGATTGGAACCATCCAAGCTGCTGGTCACCGTCCCAGAGGTTCTGAAGCAACGGTGGACGCTCTGGCGCATACCACAGGTGGCGTCACAAATACACCTAATCCTCTCAGACTCTCCCTGTCATCTTCCCTCGTTTATTAACAATGACACCACCAGGGTCACGGGACCAGGTCTCGGCCCCCGTTTGTCCCCATGAAAAGAACCGAAAGAGGTGAAGAGAACGAGTAACCTCCCAGTTCCCGAGTCTTCCCCGGCCCTGCAGTGGGCAGACATCACAGCAGATGGTGTTTGATTTATGGCAGCTGCAATGAATGCCAATCAGTTGGTCCGCTTCCGGTCTGCAGAGCACAGCTACAACAATAAAACTTTGTGGCTGAGTTGCTGCGGTTCCTTCCACTTCTCAATAATATAACTCACAGGTGATGTGGGAAGATTTAAGAGGAAGAAATGTCAAGACTGGACTTGTTACCCCGGTGACTTCTGTTACAGGACCGCGCTAGTATGAGTGAGCTCTACACCACTAGCCATTCTGTACCACATAATAACATGATAGTTATACCATGGGGGCAATAGGATCAAATAATATGCACTGTGGTCAAGGGGCAGGACATTATACACCAGTGACAATAGGGTTGGATACACTAGGGGGTGATGGGAATGATTGAAAAATGAATTCAATGATTAAAAAATGCTTTTGCTCAGTGGTGTACTGCCAATTTTGGCGGGCCACATGAACACCATGGGTCCCATGAGTCAAGGGGGCCCTGTGCCAGTGTAGGAAACCCCCCGCCCATCATTAAAATCCTCACCTCCCCATCATCTCACTTCCAATTGTATTTGCAACGTACGCTTCCGCTCTCATCATTCTCCTCCTGTGCATGTGATGTCTCAGCACAAGGGGCGCGACGACATCCCTCCTGTGCGCCGCCGTACTGAGATGTGCAGAGCACATCAAGAAATCAAGAAGAGGTGAGAATTTATTTAATGAGCAAGTACACAATGGCCAGTGACTTTGGGGAGTGCATGAAATGATTGGAGGCTGCATTATACTATATTTTGAATTATGAGGGCTGCATTATATTATATGGAGGCTGCATTATATTGTATGAGGACTATGGAGGCTTGCATTACATTATATGGAGGTGCATTATATTATATCTTGGACTATGGTGGCTGCAATATATTATATGGAGGTGCATCATAATATATAGAGTGGCATTATATTGTTATGGAGGACTATGGACGCTGCACTATAATATATAAAGGCTGCATTATACTCTATGGAGGACTGTGGAGGCTGCATTATATTACATGGAGGCTGCATTTATACTGTATGGAGGACTAAGGAGGCTGCATTATATTATACAGGAGGTGCATTGTATTTACATTTTGGACTATGGAGGCTGCATTATATTATATGATGGCTGTATATATTATATGGAGGCTGCATTATATTGTATGGAAGACTATGGTGACTGCAATATATTTATGGAGGTGCATTATATGATATGCAGGCTGCATTAATTATGTTTTGTAGTATGGAGGCTGCATTATATTATGTTTTGTAGTAGGGAAAGGCTGCATTATAATATATGGAGACTAATATTATATTGAGGCTGCATTATAATATATGGAGGCTGCATGATGGAACTTGATGGCTGCATTATATTATATTAATATTTTTTATGTATTTATTCTTTTTGGGGTTGGGGCAATTAGAAATTCTGCTTTGGGGCCCCATGATTTCTATGTATATACCCCTGCTGTTTCCCATTTATTGTCTTTTCCATATATAAAAGCTGGATGATCTCTTAAAAAAAGAACATATTGGTTACTTCCAATCATACCAGATACAAGTATAAGGAATAGACAGTAGTTTGCAGCCTCCTGGCAGCACAGGATGGCTCATAGACTGATATTTACTAGGGAATTTTTCTACTGTAGTGGGAAATGCTGACGTTCTTATACAATCCATGGGGGAATACTTGCAAAATCCTGTTATTTATTCACGTACCGCGGGTAAAATGTGTCAGTGAGATCATAGTTTATGAATGATATATTGGGAAATCTCTCTAGAAATAGCCTGATCAGGCAGCTAACATCCCTGTTTATCTTTGACGTCATTTAGATAAAACTTAAGATATCAAAAGAAGTTTCTATTTTTAGATATTTTCTTCTGCAAAATTATTTCCGCTATAATTTCCATATTAGGGATTATATCCAGATGTGAGATCCGCAGGAAGCCTGGCTCAGGATTGTCTCATCACGGTGTCAGTGAGGAAATAATGTCTGGAAATACCTTTTATTACAAGGATTCCCCTGACTATAATCTGCTGTAATTGATAAGAGAATCCAGCAGCAAATGATCAATCTCCCTACAGCGCCCCCGCAGGAGAAGTGAGAAATTACACAAATCCAATTGCTATTTATTGGCTATCCATGCAGTGTATGGATATATTGAGTCCTCCAGTTTAACGACCTGTAGCTAATAAATGGGGGTCCTGATTAAAGGACCCCTAAATTAATTAATTATGATTTATAATGGTGCTTTAACTATTTTATTTTAATCTATATAGTGCTGGTTTAATTTATATTCATGTATTGATGGGTGAAGAGACAACAAAGGAGCCTTTGACTGTTTAAATTAATCCATTCTAAAAGAAGTTGTACAATGTGATACAATGTATCGCTCGTCTCATGTGAGGTCTGGGTCTAACACAACACACATATACTAACCTATATATTGTCAGGTAAATATTATTTAAAAACAAAAATTAAAAGGATATTCTATTTTTCAAAAAATCCCAAGATTCCTCAGAAAAAAGTACAATGTGCAAAGCAAAAGTAGAATTACTAATTACTAGCTTTTCATCAACCATGTAATAGAGTTTATTGCTGTTTCCATTCTCAACCATCTATAGTGACATCACCACTGCTCATTAACATGTATTTCCTATAGAGCAGCATCATATTATACAGCAATTTACAGAGATTACATCACTGTCCCCATTGGGGTCACAATCTAAATTCCTATCAGTCTTTGGAGTGTGGGAGGAACCAAAGAAGTGGGAGGAAACCCACAAACACAGGGAGAACATACAAACTCCTTGCAAATATTGTCTTTGGTGGGATATGAACCCAAGACCCCAGAACTGGAAGGTAATAGTGTACCCCTGAGCTACCATGCTAACCCCATTGCTACCAGTGCTAACCACTGAGCTATCATGCTAACCCTGATGCTACCATTCTAACCACTGGTACCATGCTAACCATAGCTACCGATGCTAACCCTGAGCATTTAGTGCTACCACTGAGCTACCGTGCTAACCACTAAGCTTTTGCTATAATCAAAGCTACCATGCTAACCAGAGCTACTGCTAACCACTGAGCTACCATGCTAACCACTAAGCTGTCAGCATTAGCTACTCAAAACTACTCAAAATAATAACCTCTGAGCTACCATGCTAAAGACCATCGAGCTAACCATGCTAACCCTGGCTAAGCTGTCATGATAACCACTAACTACATGCTAACCGAGAGCCCTACATCTAATACTGAGCTACATGCTAACCACTGAGCCACCGAGCAACCAAAAGCTACCATGCTAACCCTGGGCTACCATGCTAGCCACTGAGCTACCATGCTAACCACTGAGCTATCATACTAACCACTGTTCTGCCATACAATGCTAATGACTGAGCTACCATGCTAACCACAGAGCCACCGTGCCAAACAAAAAGCTACCATGCTAAACCTGAGCTACCATGCTAGCCACTGAGCTACTGTGCTAAACCCCTGAGCTATCATACTAACCTCTGTTCCACCATACAATGCTAACGAATGAGCTACTGTGCTAACCACAGAGCCACCGTGCTAACCACTAAGCCATCGAGCTAACCCAAAAGCTACCATGCTAACCCCTGAGCCACCATGCTAGCCACTGAGCTACCAATCTAACCAGTGAGCTATCGTCCTGAGCACTGAGTAAACGACTGAGCCCCCTGCTCTAATTGGCTGCAATTGTGTTTTGGCAAAACAGTTGACTTGATGTCACAAATTGGTATCAAGATATAAAACCACCTAGAAGGATCTGAACTGAGAAAAGGAAATACATCAAAATTGTAGAGGATTCCACATGTCTGTGGTAGGGATGTAATGAGCAATATGTAAAATATGATATTTACAATGTCTAATACATTTTCCTACAACTTCCCCCGAAATATTTCAACAGGTGAAATAACCAACATACAAATTGACCACATAGCAACTAAGGGACCATTAAAGGGAGCAAACCAGAATGGTTGGTCCAATCTCCTTAGTGGCTGGGTGTCAAGAACAATGCAGGATACTGGTACCCCAGGCACGGACACAGACAGAAATGGGCCCTGTGTGAGATCAGTATATGGGCCCCTTGCAGTTCAATAATTCTTTCTGATAGTAGCTAATTTGGAGGTGGTCGGGAGGCCCCTTCGTCTTGGGGCTTTGTGCGGCTGGAAAGGCTGCACCATTGATATGTCCACCCTGGCATGCCCAAAGGAACTGCATCAAAGGGAACGGAACTGGTCCAAGAGTCAAGAAAAGACAAAATCATGGGTGGACGTATCATTGATGCAACCTGTGCAGCTGCACAGAGGCCAATAGATAAGTGGGCCACTACCACCTCCAAAGTAGGTGGCATTGTGCATTATATGAGCTCTTGAGCTGAAAAGGGCCCGTATATTGTTCTTATAAAGTGGCCTCTTCGGTCTGTGTCCACCAGTGGGCAAAATACACATCAGGCCAATCTGTCCTTTGTGATAAAACCTAGTACCACAATGGGAGGCTTTACTATGGAGCCCACCATCATTAGAGAAATTAATTATACTCAATTAAAATGTTTATATCATGGTTCATACTAATGCTAAAATGTTATCCCATCATGTCTAGGACTCCAGGCTACCAAGACAAACAACAGCGAGGAAGAAGAAGAAGAAAAAGATAAATAGGTTAAAAAAAATGAAGAGGAGGAAGAAGAAGAAGAAAGAAATAGAAGAAAAGGAAGAGAAAAAGTGTGAAGGCCCAGTTACACACACAGATAATTGTGCAGAGGTTGTTCATTTGTACACAGCCACAACAATGTGTCCATGATTCACTGCAACCAGAGATCTGCAACAATCTCTGCACAATTATCTGTGTGTGTGACTGGGCGAAGAAAAGAAATGGAAGAGGAGGAGGAAGAAGAAGAAAGAGAAGGAAAGAAGAAGAAGAAGAAAAGAAGAAGAGAAAAGAGAAAAAGAAGAAGAAGAAAAGAAGAGGAGAAGAAGAAGAAGAAGGAGAAAAAGAAGAAAAGGGGAAAAAGAAGAAGAAGAAGAAGAAGATGAAGAAGAAGAAGAGAAATAGGTAGAAGAATGTGAAGTAGAAGAGGAAGAAGAGGAAGAGGAGGACGAAGAAGAAGAAAGGAAGGAGAAGAAGAAAAAGAGGAAAAGAAAAGAGAAATAGTAGAAAAATGGGAAGAAGAGAGAAAAAGTTGAAGAGGAGGAGAAAAGAAGAGGAAGATGAAAAAGAGGAAAATGAATAGGAAGAAGAAGAAGAAGAGAAATAGGTAGAGGAATGGGAAAAGAAGAAGAAGAAGAAGAAGAAGAAGAAAAGAAGAAGAAGAAGGAGAGAAATAGTAGAAGAATGTGAATAGAAGAGAAAGGAAGAAGAAGAAGAAGTAAAATAAGTAGAAGAGTAGGAAGAGGAAAAGTGTAAGAAGAAGAAAATAAAATGGAGGAGAAGGAGGAGGAAGAAGAAGACTTCTGACTAACACAGTCTCCTTTTAGAGTGATTCCTCTACTCTTTGGCTGATATATATACTGTATGTGTATATATATATATATATATAAATATAAAGGTTATGAATATATATGCTCATAATTAATGATATATACAGAGATATGCTCATAATTAATGATGTCTGGAGTATCATCATCAGGGAATGTATATGTGATGATATCCTTAATGCCTATAGAGAGTCGGTTGGGTTATATTCACCATCTGTGCACATAAGCCCCATTTTAATAATAATTACTACCCTGAGTGATAGATTCACCATGATCCTCCTGTCTGAATCCAGTTCTACCTGTTAAATATCACAAAAGCAATTCATCTGCTCCCATCTCCAGCACATCCTCACAACCCAAAATCTGCAGTAATAACAGGCCTGTGCCTCAGCAATTGCAGTTAATGTCACTCTTTGTGTCACATTATCATTAAAGGAGGAATAACCCAAAAGTCAGCATCTCCTAGAAGTGTTAGTATCCTCATCCTCCACATATATAGATGTAAATGTCTGTGTGAGATCAAGTTGTGATCATGGATGATGGGGGGTGACAGATATTTTGTAGAACTTTTGGTCAGTAATCCTATTGAAGAACATTATAGCCAGTCTCTGCTCAGCCTGAAATGGCTGATAACAAGGAACAAAAGCCTGTATTCATCTGCACAGCATAGGTGAGATAAGATACAGTTTAGAGGGTGAGTGTCCCTTTAAGACTGTAGATGGAGATCAGCACCTCTGAGCTATCCCCTCCTCTCCTCTCCTATCCTCTCCTATCCCTCCTATCCTCTCCTATCCTCCCCTATCCTCTCTTATCCTCTCCTGCTGTCTGCACTGTGGGGCTTATGATGCAAAGAGAATTTTCTTATATAAAAAAAAAGTCACCTTATATTATTGTCCAGCATTGATCTCCAGGTATGAAACATTATTAAGGAAGAACAAGTCTCAGGATTCTTTCTTTGGAGCATGTGACAATGTGTGAATCTGTTTCCGTGTTATTTGCACAAACTGCAGATCCCAGATCCAATCCAATAAGAATCCTAAACCCCAGCAGCCAGGTGTGAAGATCCCTGGATCGTGCAGTCAGATGGGAGAGTTGGGACAGGTTTAACCCATTAAATAAGAACAGTAACAGTTTATCCCAGCAGGCAGGGAAAGGGTTAATTCCACAGCAACTAATGCAATATAAACAATGTGTGGAAGAAGAAATGAAAAGCAACTGGAAGATATGCAAAAAGGGATGAGCAGACTGGAGCCTATAGATAGAGCAGGGCTCAGAATGATTTTACATGGGACTGCAAGTGAACTGAGGTTAAAGAAAGACAGGATAGAGGATAAATAGATAAATTTATAGATAGGCAGACAGATAGATAGATAGATAGATAGATAGATAGATAGATAGATAGATGCTACAGTAGAGACATATAGATAACAGATACATTAATAGTTGAATAGATCAGTAGATGATGGATGATGATAAATTGATAGGTATATCAATAGGTGATAGATAGTAGATAGATAGATAGATAGATAGATAGATAGATAGATAGATGCTACAGTAGAGACATATAGATAACAGATACATTAATAGTTGAATAGATCAGTAGATGATGGATGATGATAAATTGATAGGTATATCAATAGGTGATAGATAGTAGATAGATAGATAGATAGATAGATAGAAGGATAGATAGATAGTAGATAGATAGATAGATAGATAGATAGATAGATAGATAGATACACAGAAAAAAGGGGGGTTGAGCAGCGATTCTTGATTGGCATATGCCCAGTGCTTAGCAAGCCTTTAAGGTGGCGATCAACCACCAACTCCAGATATGTAATTGTAAATAAGGCTGCAGCACACAAATCTTTAAGATAATTCCAGCCTTTATTGGCTTTCTAAGGCATTGGTTTAGCAACGTTTCGGTCAGCTCAGTGACCTTCTTCCAGCCTGGAAGAAGGTCACTGAGCTGACCGAAACGTTGCTAAACCAATGCCTTAGAAAGCCAATAAAGGCTGGAATTATCTTAAAGATTTGTGTGCTGCAGCCTTATTTACAATTACATACATAGATAGATAGATAGATAGACAGTCCCCACCCTGGATCTGCTCCCTTCCATCGTTCTTACAGTCCATATCCCTATTATACACTTGCTTTGGCATAACTAAGGTGTATTTAGTCCTGACAATAAAGCTGTTTTGAATCTTGATGGATATAGATACATACACAGATAAATAGATAGATAGATAGATAGATAGATAGATAGATAGATAGATAGATAGATAGATAGATAATAGATAGATAGATAGATAGATAGATAGATAGATAGATAGATAGATAGTGTCGGGATTTTACAATGAAACATTCTCTTGAACAGAACATAAAATCCTATAAACTGTATAGTTAAATACAAGCAGATCATACAATGATTTCCCTCTCTATGAATTCCTATTTCTATAAAGAGAGAGGAGCACAAATATACAAACCTGCAGCCAGTTTATCTCTTACATACGTCTCCATCATGACAGCACCAGCCGCAAATTATTATTAATTAATATAAATAACAGCCAGATAGAGCAGCAGACAGTCTACAATCTGTGTCCAGGTTCTGCGCTATTTGTGACTTGTTCAGAAGTGATCAGTACTTGTTCACACTGCGCTTATGTGCGACTTTGCGCAAAACATGTCTAAAATCTTCCGATTTATCTCCACGTTGTCGCTCTGATCTCTCAGGTGTAAACAGCAGCGATGATGATACAATGGAGAGAAAAATAACCCGGGAAGAAAGGGTGGTATTTTTTATTTCTTTCTTTATAATTAACTTTTTTTTCTCCAGAAACGTTGATTGAGGATAATGGCGCTTTTCTCATTCCTCCCCGGAGCAGGTAAATATTAGCATTAGATCTCTGGTATTGATCTCCTCGTTATACAGAGAACGGGATCAGAAGGGGAAGATACAGGAGAAAGAGAAGGATCGATAAAGATAGGAATGAATGGAATAGAGGGAGAATAAATAGAATAAAAATATTAAGAGCAATTAAAAACGCAAAAATGATGTGATCCTCGGATCCAGGATCTCCAGGATCTCCTAAATCTCCTTCTCTGTACAGTTCGCTATTCTGCGACTAAGGAAATTATTAGAATAGAGATGTGGATTACTAATAATGAATCAGAATAATAAGAATGATAACATATGTCTCGGGTTCAAGAAGGATATCTGTATAAACCCGAACACAAAATAAAATATATAAAATACTGAGAAGAAAATCTACTGAAATCTAATGAAATGTTGTAGGATTATTCCTAAACCAAAATGGAGAAAGTGTGAAGGGAAAGGTTTCTATTCTGTAAATATTTTTGTAGCCAAATAAAAAATAAACGCAGGTAAAACTGTTAATAATAAACTAATAATATTTCATAACCTTATTTTCTCCCTGAGAATTAAAGTTTTTTTTTATCAATAGAGTTCTGTCTTGTACAATGCTGTTTGGAATAAAACCTGATACTAATAATTATATGAACGATTATTCCATAATCCTAATACTCTGCGACTTTCACTAATAGGAAAAGGACTTTTAACAATAAGCGCCCTGTGCTCCTAGGTAATGTATTATTGTAAGGGAAAGTCAGAAATCCTGCCTGCTGCTTAAAGCTATGTACCTATCATCTATCTATCTATCTATTTATCTATCTATCTATCTATCTATCTATCTATCTATCTATCTATCTAGCTATCTATCTATCTAGCTAGCTATCTATCTATCTATCTAGCTATCTATCATCTATCTATCTATCTAGCTATCTATCTAGCTATCTATCTATCTATCCATCTATCTATCTATCTAGCTATCTATCCATCTATCTATCTATCTATCTATCTATCCATCTATCTATCTATCATCTCTCTCTCTCTCTCTGTATCTATCATATCTGTCTATCTATCTATCTATCTATCGCCATATCCATCTATCTATGAATAATTCTATCTATCTGTCTACAAATATATCTAATTATAAACCTGTATATCTATTATCCATCCATCTATGTATCTATCTATCTATCCATCTATTTCTATGTATCTTTCTATCCACTTATTTATCTCTCATTATATAGTTTTTTTTAATCTATTACTATATGTTAACTCGTATAAAATCTTATAACTGAGATCTTGAGGTCACGTTATGAAGTTATGATATATGGATGGATGGATAAAAGGGTACGTGGATGGACAAATAGTCGATAGAGGAGAGACAAATATAGATAATAGTATAGGTAGATTTTATATATATATATATATATATATATATATATATATATATATAATATATATATATATACATGGGATAGATAGATGGATGACAGATAGATGATAGATGCATAGACAGATAGATAGGTGGATGGGTGGGTGGACAAGTAGACATAAATGTGAGACAGATAGAGATGTTAGATAATAGAGAATCAAAAGATATATAGGAATATATATATGGGATAGATAGATAGATAGATAGATAGATAGATAGATAGATAGATAACCAAGAAAAACGAAAAAGCACAGCAGTATATAGCGGGTGCAAGGCCCTCCTACCACTTCACTGGTTGTTATTTAGGATGAAAAAATGAAGGGCAGCACTTCCTTTAGTGTATCCATGTGGGTTTATTTTGTCCTAGGACTGCGACGTTTCGGCACACAGCCTTTCTCTAGCAGTGACTGCTAGAGAAAGGCTGTGTGCCGAAACGTCGCAGTCCTAGGACAAAATAAACCCACATGGATACACTAAAGGAAGTGCTGCCCTTCATTTTTTCATCCTAGATAGATAGATAGATAGATAGAGGGGGGACGGGTGGATGGCCAATTAGACATAGATGAGAGACAGATAGAGATAATAGATAATAGATAATTAAAAGATAAATGGGTGGATCATATACATATATATATGTATATATATATATATATATATATATATATATATATATATATAGGATAGACAGACAGACAGATAGATAGATAGATAGATAGATAGATAGATAGATAGATAGATAGATAGATAGATAGATAGATAGATGCTCTCTTCGGTGCATCCAATTAAGCATTAATCTTTGAGTTTACTGGACTTGATATTTGTCTCAGTTTAGACCTTTCATATTAACTCTTTTATAAGTTTGCATCTCATCTTAAGACATTTTACTAAAAGTATAAACAAATATATAACAAAAACTAATTAACCCATTCTAAAATTATCCAATCAAGCCTTATGCTTTGAGCAGCCCGACCTGATAGTGACCCATAAGTTGCATAAAAAAAATAAAATACAGGTAACCAGATTCAAGAATCATTGGATTCATCCCATAATCGCTGTTCTATAACACATCGTCACATCTCTGCTTCAAATGCATCAAATGTATCAAATTACATAAATACCTGTACTTCTTGCTTTAAATCCTGAATATCCATCCATCCATCCACCCATCCATCAGATCTATCTATCTATCTATCTATCTATCTATCTATCTATCTATCTAATCTTTGTATTATGTATCTTTCTATGAATCTATCTATGCATCTATCATCAATCTATATATCTATCTATGTATCATCTATCCATTTAGCTGACATGACATAAGAAGGAGCATACTAAGAGCTGATGTCAGTATTACAAATTTTTACTTTCCAAACAATTAAATAATAATAATAATAATAATAATAATATATTAACTGACAATTTTTGAGACAATCATAATAAAAAAAAATCCAAAGTGCTCATCATCAGTCATTTCCAATGCAGTTCTGCACTGATGTCCCTGGAAGAAGAAGAAACTGCTGCATGCAAGTTGAATGTAAGAAGCCTTGGACAACTGAAGAAAGGAGAACTAAGATACTGTAGAAATGGTGTATTAACATCAACAGTACATACAACACATACAAACAAGGAATGTGTCCACCACACAAGGTCCTGTGTCATCATCAGGGTGGAGTGAATACAATGTGCCTACTTAGAGCTACCAGTCTTTTATAAAATCTAGCAGACTACATAGTGTCTGAATACTATTTATATAATATAGACATTACTGGGTTAGCAATTGCCTATAAGTTCCTTGTGTTTCCAGATCTAGCACTGTATAAACATGCTTTACCTTTGTATGCAATAGTTTTATTTCTCATATGTTTTCTTTTTTCTTTAGCAAACACAAATTGTCATAAATAGGCACAAAATGATTAAAAATAGCTAAACTGTATCTTATACATGTACAAGCCTTATTATTATTATTATGATTTGTTTGTATCCTTCATGCCATCCACTGAACATGTATATCACAATATATTACAGCTTTCTTATACAACAGAGTCTCTTTTAAGGTTTTTAAAAGGAAGGGGTGGGGGATGGGCTTGGTCACCTTAATACTATTGACTGAGGTCATTCCTAGAGTTGTTGATTTTTTTATTTTATTATATTTATTGTTGTTTTTTAAACATAATCTTCTAATGATGTGAATCCTGAAATGCCCCCATCTTCTGTTATTGGCAAAACCTGCCACCATTAGTCACTGTTGGCAACTGGCACACCAAGTGCATATGCTTTAGTTCACAGGTAGAGAGACCTCTTAGTCTGGAAATCGATAAAGTTCTTTGAAATGTCTTGATTTAAAAGGGTAATGTGTCCAAAAAAAGCTTGTCAATGATAGCTGGTGGTGGCACCAAGTCCTCCAGTTTTAGATAGAAGATACGTTGGAGCCCCTGTGTGCAAAGGGTTCTGAGTTCTGGTAATTTCCCCAAAAGTTTGGACAGGTAGTTGGGACGATTCAGCCCCCCATTGTTAAATGTACATGGTCCTTTAAGCAGTTTACAATCTTGTTCTGAAGATCTTCTACTCTTTTTGGTTCCTTCAAGCCATGTCTCTCTGCAGAAGACAATGCAACATTCTGTTAGTAACCATTGAAAATACCACTTCTATAATAGAATTCTATTGATCACTATGGAATAATATGACTTATGTTACATTTTAGGAATTCCCTATCTCACCTGTCACCATGGCCAGTGCAGCAATACAGGAAAAGGCTGAAATGTCAATGTTCATACTCTGCAAATTGGAGGAAAACTCAACGATGGAATCAATCCATTCCCCAAAACCACGAACACATTGTAACCTATGGAGAACTGCCCCATTGCAGAAAATGAGTTTGCCCTCAGATGGGTTAGACCTAGAATTAATGAAATAATAAAAAAAAAAACTAATTAGTATCATTGTAATAAATGGCCCTTTAAAAGACTTCTAATTACCGCAGAGCCAATAAAATGCAAATCAATTGACCTTGAACGAGGGGTTGCTTACATAACAATTAAATCTTAATTTGGTGATAATTACCTGTATGCTAATCTTAACACAAAGAGTTCTAGGAAAGCGGATTCGAAGAGAAGGTCTTGGTCTTGTTTGTGAAGCTCAGAGAAGCCTGGGATCTTCTCAGCCCAACCTCTGATGATCTCCATAGATCCAGTGAGCAGATCATAAAACTGCTGTATGTGTTGAGTGTCATCTCCGTTCAGTTGGAATTCTGGGTTGGCTTGAAACTGTTCAAAAAATAACTATTTTGTTATAGAAATACAATAAGAAAGGAAAATGCATCAAAATCATGAACTTATCAACCTCAAGTTATAATAATGAATGTGTCATAATGTGAATCAGCTAAGGTCTGGAGTGACTCTATACAGTTATTATACATAGAGGGCATTAGAGGATATTAGGGTAAAGCATTTATTAAGCTCAATAATGTCCTAATATGTGCAGAAGAGATAAAGGTTCATAAAGGGAAATGAATTGTATTAAAACAACAAAATGAGGGATATAGTGGTTATAGGGTTCACATAAGGTGTCTAGACAGTAAAGGAATCCAAACTGAGTGTTAAAACCAATCTGATCTGGAATCTAATTTGCGCCCATTATATAAACAATCATATTACAATGTAGGGTCAATACAGAATATGGGGTGACCCCATAGAGGCTGATCTGTGCAGCCTGTGCTCCCACTTACCCTGGAATAGTCCAGGCTGCTCATAGCCGGGTTGGAATCGACGTGGGCTCTCACTAGGGCACTGATCAAACTCACCGGGGGGCTCGGGGGCGACGGCTCCTGGGGGCTCTTGGGTTTGGATGGTAAGCGACCTCTCCGACCTTTTAGACTGTCTGTGCGAACCACTGGATGTGAATACAAGACGAGGACGTTAATATGGTGATCCCACACACATTCCTGGCACACAGCACTCAGCCTGATGACAAAGACCCCTTCACTCCGGCCTGACTGACTATAGGATGGGAACAATGCAGTGATCATCACTACTGGTGCCCAGGACATTCCCTGGCATCAACTCCTCTGCCCCCAATACTCAGCACTGGGCAATATACATCTACAGCTAACATACAGGACAATCACAGCACTCACATGCTCTAGGTGTCTGTCTATCTCTTACAGCAATCTATCTATCTATCTATCTATCTATCTATCTATCTATTCTATCTACGCTATTATCAATTATCTAATTCTATCCAGCCTATTACATTATCATCCATCTATCTATCTATCTCTTACAGCATATCTATCTATCTATCTATCTATCTATCTATCTATCTATCTATCTATCTATCACTACTACTATCCTATTACATACCTACCATCTATTCATATCTATCTATCTATCTATCTATCTATCTATCTATCTATCCTATCATTACATATTTATCTATCCATGCAGTTATTAAAGTCCACATTTTTCCTTATTTGAAGTGCTGACCTGTTTTCTTTTCAATGTCTGGTTGCTTTGGACACAGTATTTTCAGGGCTTTGCATCCACATTCGCTTCTAAGTTTGTGCTGTTCCTTTTTCTTCTTTTTTATCTAGTTATCTATCTATCTATCACTACACATCCATGTATCTATCCATCCTATTGCATATCTATCTATGTATCTATCCATCCTATTTCATATCTACCTATCTATGTATCTATCAATCATCTATCCATCCTATTACATATATATCTATCTATTTATCCATCCTATGACATATCTATCTATCCATCCTATTACATATACACCTATTATGTATCTATCTTATCTATACTATCTATCTATTATCTATCCATCCTATTACATATATATCTATCTATGTATCTGTCTATGAATCTAGATGACTATCTATCTATCTATCTATCTATCTATCTATCTATCTATCTATCATCTAGCTATCTGCCTATCTAGTGTACTCTGCAATTATAGCGCACGATGCAACCTATTTCATGGGACACCTCGCAGCTAAATACAGCTCAGAAGAATTTTGTCTGTCTATTATTCTAGATAGATCTGGGTACATATATGCATACACACATCACATAATACAACATATATATATATATATATATATATATATATATATATATATATATATAAAAAAATTGCACTCATGTATTTATATACGTATACACCGGTATATATTATACATAGACACACACACACACATATATATATACATATACATACACATATATTTATACATATATACACATATATTATATACATATATTATATACATATATAGATATATATATAATATATAATATATATATTCTGGTACACATTCACAATTCACATACATGTATATTAGATATATTAGATAGGTATGCAATAAGATGTCTTCCTTTATGTAATAGGATGGATAGTTATATATATATATATATATTATATATATATATATATATATATATATATATATATAATATCGGAGTATGTGTGTGACGTGTGTGTTTATACATATGTGTGTGTGTGTGTATATGTACTGTATTATGGCTTGAAATAGATACATAATGGCAAAGTGTAAATAGAACGTTCTATCCAATACTACTCTATGTATTCGATCTATGTATATCATGCTTATTTACCTGTCTATATATCATCAATGTATCTGTATGTATCAAATATTTATATTAGCTGTATGAAATGCTCATCTACTAATCTCTTTTTATCCATCCATTTTTAGTATATACTTATTATACATAGATAAAGTAGACTCTGTACCTTCTTTGACCATCCCAACTACAAGGCACTTCTGGAAGCGACAGTACTGACACCTATTCCTACGTCGTTTGTCAACCGGACAATTTTTATTTGCTAAACAAACATATTTGGCATTTTTCTGCACAGTGCGCTGCAAGAAAGAGAGAAGAGAGAAAGCAGGTGAATCCAGGGATCTGCTGCCTCCTGTGATCTGGGGGGATCTGTGTGCAGGGGACAGTGAGGAGCATTAACATTCAGCCACAGAGCTGAAGACAAGGAGTAAACACAGATCCGTGGCCATTCATATTATTTACATCCCTCAGAGACGTCTCTATTTCACATGATAAGATTATTCAATCAGGACGCTGAAATAAAGAGATCACTTAATTTTACCATAGGGAATTCTGTTCCACTTGGTTAGTTAAGACACGGTTCTCTGTCCTAACCAATTTATATCTGCACAGCTAGGAACACAAATAGCAATGTCCTACCAAACACACAATAGGCTGAATTCTTGGCCCTTTCTTCAAGAAGCTTTTATAAAGATTTCCAGTTTTATTTTTATTCCAAAACTACTTATAGAATGGCAGATTATGTTTATATCCTGGATGACAGACCAACATGGATGAGGACATTCCTGGAGGACATCACCTTTAAATTGTGTCATCACCAAGGACTAATAAAAAGTATCAAGTAAAGCTGGTACTAACCTTGAAAAATCCTTTGCATCCTTCACAGGTACGAACTCCATAGTGTTGGCAAGCAGCATTGTCTCCACAGACCGCACAGAGCCCCTCATTGGAGGGGGACCCCCTGGATGGAGGTGAAGGGACTTGACTGTCTATGAGTTGGGATGCATGATGGCCAAGCTGGAGTCCAGGGAAGCCCATAGCTGCCTGTTTTCTGATAGGGTTAGGGACAGCAAAAGTTTGTCCGTCCACTATGTGATGGGCTCCTGATGTTTCAGGGTTCATAGATACATGGTGACCATCAAACCTCATTTGACAACTAGACACTGGTGTCCCAGGTGGAGACTGCTTGAAAGAGAACAAGGAGAGTCTGGAGACAGGACCTTTCCTCTGGTCAATCATGTGGGTGGTGGCCACATAGTTTTGATGGAAGCTGTGGAGGGAGCCAGGGTCATCCCACATTGAGCTATGCTGGACAGGGAAACCTGGAGTGTTAGAACTTGGGGGTGAAGAGGATTTGTAGTAGACTGAGCCTGCATGTGGCATCATCTCCTCGGACTGGGGTGGAAGGTGGCTGTGCTGTTGGTAGCTGTGCATCTGAATATCTTCAACTTTTATTGAAGACTGTTGACCAGAGATTGGCATTTGGTACAAGCAAGGAGGCTTGACGTCGTAGCTTGAGTTGTAGTTGTCCATAAAGGTACTAAAGCTGGGGAGAGAAGTGGTGGCAGTGATTTCAGTGTTGGTCAGGTCCATGCTAAACTTGACAAACTCTGGAGTTAAGAAATCGGAGGTGTATTCTCCTGAAGAGTGGTAACTGTAGCTCTGGGAAGCTGGGCTGGCTCCTTGTGGCGATGACCCATACTGAGCCTGAACACAGGGCATGGCTGTAAATGAAACAATTAAATAGATACCCATACTGTTCAACTGCACTTCTCCAAACAATGGAGTATTGTTTCATTCACCCCCCCAAAAAAAAAACATCTACAAAGTAAAAGGTGCACCCCCTTATAAAACATCAAAGGAACTAGGGTACCCAATGCATGCTTTAAACTTAAAAACAAGGACTACAACCCCCCACACCTGTAGCACTAGATTAAGTAAAGTCCCACTTGTTACATAAAAGGTGTAAACTACTTTACAGGTCAGTGTGGTAGGTAACTATGCAATAATAACCAAGATCTATCCAACTATTCTATCACTATAGAAAGACTATTTTGGATATCACTATAGAAAGACTATCTTTCACTATAGAAACTATAAAAACTATATCACTATAGAAAGACTATATACCCCCCAAATCCGACCCATAATGATCTGAACAAACCTTCAGCCGGGCTGCGGACGTGGTCGATGTAAGTAAAGGATGACAGTGTTATGATTCTTGTTGGCAAGATTTCTCCAAGATATAAAAATGCTCAATTTAGAAAAACCCAGGTCACCAGCATAGGTTTCTGCAATAAAAGAGAACACACCATAAGTGACTTATACACAGATGGAGAGAACTGACATATAATAAACATATAGAACATGTACATGCATTGTGAATTCCAGGGGAGTCATCTCTAAAGGAAAATACATTGATGATTGTCAGTGACTTGTATGGTGCACATGAGTCATCAGTGGGATCCAGGCTCTGGCCACTCACTATAAATCACTGTATGTTCACTACACTGAGTTGAGTCATTTCACTCTTCATTGTGGGTGTTCACTTTATGGACTAACAATCAATTACTGACAACTATGACAGCCATCTCAATAGTGACAGGACACAAATCTTGCAGTCAGGCCTAGCACCTGTCACATGGATTCATTATCTCTGATATCAAAGATCCAACTCAGCTATCGCCCTGTACATTACAGTCATGGCCACAAGAAAAGCAGGGAGAATGAATGGTGGGAAATAAGACATATTTACAAATATTGATGTCATACAGTCACAATGTGTCAGGTGGTGACAATTCTGCACACATGGCACATGCTGAAAATGATTTCCGAATGGAAAGGAAGGGACATAACCCAGCAAAATGGTTTATAATAGGGAAATAGCGCTACATTAAACAAGCCACCAGATCCAAGTGCTTATTAATTGGTTTACATCACCTCTTCCAGCTGATGGCCCCGTGTACAGTAACTAGGAGACCAGAACCTCACCTCCCCCAGAGCCAGGAGCTAACACAGGGCAACTCCACTCCAGAAAGAGAGGAGCAGCACTGGGGAGGGATGGGAGGAGAGGTAGAAGGATGGATATAGATAGATAGATAGATAGATGATAGATAGATATAGATAGATAGATGATGATAAGTAGATAGATAGATAGATGAAAGTAGATAGATACATATATAGATAGATATAGAAGGATAGATGATAAGTAGATAGATATATTCATAGATGATATGTAGATAGATAAGCATATAGATACGTATATAATATCTAGATACATAGGTAAGTAGATAGAGCCACCTTAAAACTGATATAGAGCATATGAAAATAGTAATCAATCAATAGATACAGAAAGTGTGGTAAAGAGATAAATAATAGCTAGCTACATGACCGACAGATAGATAGATAGATAAGTAGATAGATAGATAGATAGATAGGATAGATAGATATTTTAGAACACATGGAACTGGTCACCTATTGTTTTTACTGTCAATTCACTAACAGAAAGAGACATAAGGTGATAGATAGATACATGGATGGATAGATAGATAATAGATGGATGACAGATAGATACATTTTGAGCCATGTGCTCTTTAGCAGTAATGATGTGGCACTGTGTATAAAGCAATCTTCACAACTTCCATAGAACACATGGGAACCTACATAGTGTAACTTCACTTTTACTACACAACATATGGGAGAAGGAGAGATAGACATGTATAGATAAGATAGATCTAGATAGGCAGACAGATCATAGATAGATGATGATACATTGATAGATGAATGGATAGATAGACAGAATGATAGATGATCCCCATTTTCTACTAAGCCATCTCTCCTCTCCACTTTTCTCCAACACAGAGTAAAGTCTCCTGATAAGTTTGATCACTGAGATTTGATACTAGTGATCAGCAGTAAGATCTGATACTAGTGATTAGCAGTGAGATCTGGTAGCAGTGATCAGCAGTGACATCTGGTAACAGTGATCAGCAGTGAGATCTGGTAATAGTGATCAGCAGTGAGATCTGGTAGCAGTGATCACAGTGAGATCTGGTACAGTGATCAGCAGTAAGATCTGGTAGCAGTGATCAGCAGTGATGATCTGGTAATAGTGATCAGCAGTGAGATCTGGTAACAGTGATCAGCAGTGAGATCTGTATAGTGATCAGCAGTGAGATCTGGTAACAGTGATCAGCAGTGAGATCTGGATAACAGTGATCAGCAGTGAGATCTGGTAACAGTGATCAGCAGTGAGATCTGGTAACAGTGATCAGCAGTGAGATCTGGTAACAGTGATCAGCAGTGAGATCTGGTAACAGTGATCAGCAGTGAGATCTGGTAGCAGTGATCAGCAGTGAGATCTGGTAGCAGTGATCAGCAGTGAGATCTGGTAACAGTGATCAGCAGTGAGATCTGGTAACAGTGATCAGCAGTGAGATCTGGTAGCAGTAATCAGCAGTGAGATCTGGTAACAGTGCTCAGCAGTGAGATCTGGTAGCAGTGATCAGCAGTGAGATCTGGTAGCAGTGATCAGCAGTGAGATCTGGTAACAGTGATCAGCAGTGAGAGTGAGATCTGGTAACAGTAATCAGCAGTGAGATCTGGTAGCAGTGATCAGCAGTGAGATCTGGTAATAGTGATCAGCAGTGAGATCTGGTAACAGTGATCAGCAGTGAGATCTGGTAGCAGTGATCAGCAGTGAGATCTGGTAGTAGTGAGATCTGGTAGCAGTGATCAGCAGTGAGATCTGGTAGCAGTGATCAGCAGTGAGATCTGGTAGCAGTGATCAGCAGTGATGATCTGGTAACAGTGATCAGCAGTGAGATCTGTTAGCAGTGAGATCTGGTAGCAGTGAGATCTGGTAGCAGTGATCAGCAGTGAGGATCCCGGTGACAGCTCTGTATCCGCTCAGTTCTCACGTGTGCAGTATAGAATGTGAGGAGTAACACTGTGATACAATGTATCATCCCTGTGCTGTCAGTGAGCGGAGCCGGTGTATGGCTGAGCGGAGCCGGCACTTACTTGCAGGCAGCGCTGTGGAGCAGCCGGCTCCGGTCCGCTGTGTGTCCGCTCCCCTCCGCTGTCTCCTCTAAGCCTCCAGCTGTGCGGCGCCGCTGCCGCTGTACATCCCTGTGCTGCTGCGGACGGAGTGGAGAACTTGCCGGCGGAGCAGTGATCAGCCCGTGCAATGTGCCTTTGTTTATGTGGGCTCAGTACTCCTCAGCGCTCACTCTACAAGAAGCGGCGTCAGCTGACGTCAGCCGCTCCCGGCCAATCAGCGCCGCCCTCCGCTGCGCCGTCTGTGCTGTTGGCCCCGTTCTGGCTTTTGGTAAATTTCCGATGTGACGTCACGCAGTGAGGAGAGAAGAACCCGAGGTGGGAGAGCCGGGGCCACTATGTGCAAGAGGTGGGAGAGCCGGGGCCACTGTGTGCAAGAGGTGGGAGAGCCGGGGCCACTGTGTGCAAGAGGTGGGAGAGCCGGGGCCCCTGTGTGCAAGAGGTGGGAGAGCCGGGGCCCCTGTGTGCAAGAGGTGGGAGAGCCGGGGCCACTGTGTGCAAGAGGTGGGAGAGTCGGGGCCACTGTGTGCAAGAGGTGGGAGAGCCGGGGTCCCTGTGTGCAGCAGGGTGACACTGAGACTGAGTGTCAGTAAGTGTGCGTGTGTGTAAGAGTGTGAGTGAGTGTGTGTGTAAGAGTGTGAGTGAGTGTAAGAGTGTGAGTGTGTGTGTAAGAGTGTGAGTGTGTGTGTAAGAGTGTGAATGTGTAAGAGTGTGAGTGTGTGAGTAAGAGTGTGTGAGTGAATGAGTGTGTGTGTGTAAGAGTGTGAGTGAGTGTGTAAGAGTGTGTGAGTGAATGAGTGTGTGTGTGTAAGAGTGTGAGTGTGTGTGTAAGAGTGTGAATGTGTAAGAGTGTGAGTGTGTGAGTGAGAGTGTGTGAGTGAATGAGTGTGTGTGTGTAAGAGTGTGAGTGAGTGTGTAAGAGTGTGTGAGTGAATGAGTGTGTGTGTGTAAGAGTGTGAGTGTGTGTGTAAGAGTGTGAATGTGTAAGAGTGTGAGTGTGTGAGTAAGAGTGTGTGAGTGAATGAGTGTGTGTGTGTAAGAGTGTGAGTGAGTGTGTAAGAGTGTGAGTGTGTGAGTAAGAGTGAGTGTGTGAGTGTGTAAGAGAGTGAGTGTGTAAGTGAGTAAGAGTGAGTGTGTAAGAGAGTGAGTGTGTGTGTAAGAGTGTGTGTGTATGAGTGAGTGTGTGTAAGTGTGAGTGTGTGAGTGAGTAAGAGTGTGTGTGTGAGTGAGTGTGTAAGAGTGTGAGTGTATGTGTGAGTGAGTGTGTGTATGTGTAAGAGTGTGAGTCCGTGTAAGAGTGTGAGTGTGTGAGTAAGAGTGTGTGTGTGAGTGTGTGTGTAAGAGTGTGAGTGAGTGTGTAACAGTGTGAGTGTGTGAGTGAGTGTGTGTGTAAGAGTGTGAATGTGTAAGAGTGTGAGTAAGAGTGTGTGAGTGAATGAGTGTGTGTGTGTAAGAGTGTGAGTGAGTGTGTAAGAGTGTGAGTGTGTGAGTAAGAGTGAGTGTGTGAGTGTGTAAGAGAGTGAGTGTGTAAGTGAGTAAGAGTGAGTGTGTAAGAGAGTGAGTGTGTGTGTAAGAGTGTGTGTGTATGAGTGAGTGTGTGTAAGTGTGAGTGTGTGAGTAAGAGTGTGTGTGTGAGTGAGTGTGTAAGAGTGTGAGTGTATGTGTGAGTGAGTGTGTGTATGTGTAAGAGTGTGAGTGCGTGTAAGAGTGTGAGTGTGTGAGTAAGAGTGTGTGTGGTGAGTGTGTGTGTAAGAGTGTGAGTGAGTGTGTAACAGTGTGAGTGTGTGAGTGAGTGTGTGTGTGTGTGTAAGAGTGTGAATGTGTAAGAGTGTGAGTAAGAGTGTGTGAGTGAATGAGTGTGTGTGTGTAAGAGTGTGAGTGTGTGTGTAAGAGTGTGAGTGTGTAAGTGAGTAAGAGTGAGTGTGAGTGTGTAAGAGAATGAGTGTGTGTAAGAGTGTGTGTGTGTGAGTGAATGTGTGTGTAAGTGTGAGTGTGTGAGTGAGTAAGAGTGTGTGTGTGAGTGAGTGTGTAAGAGTGTGAGTGTATGTGTGAGTGAGTGTGTGTATGTGTAAGAGTGTGAGTGCGTGTAAGAGTGTGAGTGTGTGAGTAAGAGTGTGTGGTGTGAGTGTGTGTGTAAGAGTGTGAGTGTGTGTGTAAGAGTGTGAGTGTGTGAGTGAGTAAGAGTGTGTGTGTAAGAGTGTGAGTGTGTGAGTAAGAGTGTGTGTGTGAGTGTAAGAGTGTGAGTGTGTGAGTGAGTAAGAGTGTGAGTGTATGTGTGAGTGAGTGTGTGTATGTGTAAGAGTGTGAGTGTGTGTAAGAGAGTGAGTGTGTGTGTAAGAGTGTGTGTGAGTGTGTGTGTAAGAGTGTGAGTGTGTGAGTGAGTAAGAGTGAGTGTGTAAGAGAGTGTGTGTGTAAGAGTGTGTGTGAGTGAGTTTGTGTGTAAGAGTGTGAGTGTGTGAGTGCGTAAGAGTGTGTGTGTGAGTGAGTGTGTAAGAGCGTGAGTGTATGTGTGAGTGTGTGTATGTGTAAGAGTGTGAGTGTGTGTAAGAGTGTGAGTGTGTGAGTAAGAGTGTGTGTGTGAGTGAGTGTGTAAGAGTGTGAGTGTGTGAGTGAGTGTATGTGTGTGTAAGAGTGTGAGTGTGTGTGTGAGTGTGTGTGTAAGAGTGTGAGTGTGTGAGTGTGTGTGTAAGAGTGTGTGTGTGAGTGTGTGTGGGGTGTGTAAGAGTGTGAGTGTGTGAGTGAGTAAGAGTGTGTGTGCATACACACATATATAGATATGTACACACACATACAGTTATGTACACACATATATAGATATATACATACACACATATAGATATATAGATATGGACACACATACATTCTTATATACAGGTACATATACACACAAGCAGTTACACCCTCATTTTAATGTACATACATATAGACATACCTACCTATACTTATGCACAGAACTCACACACAAACACACACTACAACTTATGAAGACAAGAATAGATTGATAGTCACACAAGTCCACAGGATAGTGCAGCTGTGACAATAGCACAACACACACACATGAAATCACTGCAGACACATAGGAGAGGTCTGTATACTGTCATCCTGTGTGTAACTGTATACACTGCTTCCCCTGGGTTTAATGTAATATGAAGTGTGTGGGTCTGGTTTGATTACAGGGTATACTGTATATAGCTGCCCTTTGGTTTGCCAGTTGTGTGTTGTAGATTGGGACATTGTATCTTTATCATCATATTGCAGATATCATTCACCAGTGCATTAGTTCTATGTGTTTGTAAATACATGAAGATCACACACATCCCTGCTCGGTCACTCCAGCTCCTTCATCCCTGAACTTGTATAATGAATGCTGTTGTATGAGGCTGCAGCTGCTGCATAACATCATGTGCACCAAGCTCATTTTTATCCAAAGAGGTTCTGCAGCAGCTGCCCATGCACGTTGGCAAATGAGCCTGTCACTTGTCACAATGGAACACAAACCATTTCCACGTGTGAGAATGTGAGAGCAGAAGACTTTACACCCAAGTAACCTTGTTTCTTTAGCAGCTCCTGAGTCATAAATAACAGAATGACATAACATCTACACACATATGCAGCTTGGATCCTATAATTAGCCATGTGGGTGAGGAGGAGGATGCTGTCTTCTAAGCAGCCAGAATTTTCCTCTTTGCTTCAGAGCAGAATATAGTATGTGCCTGGCCCCCTCCACCCAGACATGGTGCAGTGCTATACACAGGACCCCCCCCCCATCCATTCTCCATCCTTGTAGTAGCAGCTCCTGCCCCCTTGAAGGATCCAACTGTCTAATTCCTGCCTGCTGCTGAGCTGGGCAGACCCCAGTCCTTGTGTAATGATAATAGAGGAGACCTCCTGTTATTTAGGGGGGAAACAAGGCTGATTCTGACAGCTTTCAATGAAAGGACAATTAAAATGACAGAGCTGCTCTATCTGCTGTATGCAAAGGGAGCATTAGCTGCTAATTACAAATAATATTAATTATTACCATTATCACTGTTGCTATTGGATAAAATAAGAATAAATAGACGTGTAATTCAGTTGGACACAAATGTATCATTTTTAATTAAAGAAAAAAAAATCAGATTTATTTATTTACCCAATACAATGTAATCACATGCCCTATATGTCCAAGGATGTATTGGGAATTAATGACTGGTGTATGCTGTGTTAATAATGGTGAGTTATCATTCATATCTGGTTTGTATATTGATGCAAGAAGAACATTGATGTTGTTCCATTTATATAATCAAATTGGTTTGTGATTATGTGTGGAATAGGATATTTTTACATAGATTTAGGAATTTATTTTCAAGTATGTCATTATAAATGGATCCCCATCTGTTCTAGAGTATTTCTCTCCTTGGAGGACCAACATATTTATGAATTACACCCTCTCCTGCTGTATCCTCACCCATCCCTTGTAGACTGTGAACCCTTGTGGGCAGGGTCCTCTCTCCTCACCTACTATCTCCTCACCCATCTGTTGTAGATTGAGCCCTTGTGGGCAGGGTCCTCTCTCCTCACCTACTGTATCCTCACCCATCCCTTGTAGACTGTGAGCCCTTGTGGGCAGGGTCCTCTCCCCTCACCTACTGTATCCTCACCCATCCCATGTAGACTGTGAGCCCTCACTGGCAGGGTCCTCTCTCCTCACCTACTGTATCCTTCCCCATCCCTTGCAGACTGAGCCCTCATGGACAGGGTCCTCTATGCTCATTCACTGTATTCTCACCCATCCCTTGTAGACTGAGCCCTTGCGGGCAGGGTCCTCTCTCCTCACCTACTGTACCTTCACCCATCCTTTGTAGACTGTCAGCCTTCACGGACAAGGTCCTCTCCCCTCTCTTACTATATCCTCACCCACTCCTTGTAGACTGTGAGTCCTCGCAGGCAGGGTTCTCTCTCCTCACCTACTGTATCCTCACCCATCCTCTGTAGAATGTGAGCTCTCACTGCAGGGTCCTCTCTCACCTACTGTATTCTCACCCATTCATTGTAGACTGTACGTCCTTGCGGGCAGGATCCTCTCTACTCACTTACTATATCCTCATCCATCCCTTATAGACTGTGAGACTTCATGGGCAGGGTCCTCGCTCCTCATCTACTGTATCCTCACCCATCCTTTGTAGAATGTAAGCTCTCGCTGGCAGGGTCCTCTCCCCTCCCCCACTGTATCTTCACCCAACCCTTGTAGACTGTGAGCACTCTCTGGCAGGGTCCTCTCCCCTTTCCTACTGTATCCTCACTTATCCCTTGTACACTGTGAGTGCTTGTGGGCAGGGTCCTCTCTCCTCCCCCACTGTATTTTCACCCATCCCTTATAGACTGTGAGTCCTCATAGGCAGGGTCCTCTCTCCTCACGTACTATATCCTCACCCATCCCTTGTAGACTGTGAGCCCTCGCAGGCAGGGTTCTTTCTCCTCACGTACTATATCCTCACCCATCCCTTGTAGACTGTGAGCCCTCACAGGCAGGGTTCTCTCTCCTCACCTACTAGATCCTCACCCATCCCTTGTAGACTGTGAACCCTCGCAGGCATAGTCCTCTCTCCTTCTGTACCTGTCTGTGCCATGTATTGCTCATAAATTTTGTTCTTGTCTATGTATGCCCCTTTCTACATGTAAAGCCCAATGGAATGAATGGTGCTATAATAATAATAAATAATAATAATATTTACAGAGATAGTTCATTCATTTCAATGATATATGTGTAATTCCTCATGTTTCCTGTGGCGGCACTGCAGGAATACTCAGCACTCTTCTTATGGGTTCTTCCACAGCTGATCCCTGTCGATCCCCCGTAATCAGCCAATTATTGGATAATACAGCTAAATATAGGCTTTCTACAAATCATACATTGGGTGTATACATTTGTCAAATTTGTTTTTATTTTCATAAGGTTCTTCAAAGTCTTGTAATGGTTTATGAATTGGTGATTTACCTTTCTCATCTTCCCACATTACAATGTAGACAATGGTGTAGAAAGGGTGAAAAAATGCGCGGCAGCTTCTCAGAGATGAAGGACGGTTCATGGGAACAGGATTTTATTCAACGCGTTTCGGAGAGGATACTCTATCAGAATAACCACAAATACATACAGTATATCAGGAGGGGATATAGTGATGTTATTCAACGCGTTTCGGAGAGGATACTCTATCATAATAATCACAAATACATACAGTATATCAGGAGGGGATATAGTGATGTTATTCAATGCGTTTCGGAGAGGATACTCTATCATAATAATCACAAATACATACAGTATATCAGGAGGGGATATAGTGATGTTATTCAACGCGTTTCGGAGAGGATACTCTATCAGGATAATCACAAATACATACAGCACATCAGGAGGATATATGGTGATGTTATTCAACGCGTTTCAGAGTTGATACTTCATCAGGATATTCAAACACATACTACATATCAGGAGGGGATATAGTAGTGTTATTCAACGTGTTTCGGGGTGGATATATCTTCACCCGGACAATCACAATTACAGCACATCAGGAGGGGATATAGTGATGTTATTCAACACATTTTGGAGTTGATACTTCTTCATCAGGATATTCAAATACATACAGCACATCAGGAGGGGATATAGAGATGTTATTCAGGGCGTTTCGAGGTGGATATTTCTTGATCAGGAAAATCACAAATACATACAATATATCAGGAGGGGATATAGTGATGTTATTCAACGCGTTTCAGAGTGGATACTTCTTCATCAGGATTGTAACAAATATATACAGCACATCAGGAGGGGATATTATATCATTATATATATACCTTACTCATATGTAGTATGTGTCATTATCCTGATTAGGGAGTATCCACTCTGAAACACGTTGAATAACATCACTATATCCCCTCCTGATGTGCTGTATGTATTTGTGATTATCCTGATGAAGGAGTATCCACCTCGAAACGCGTTGAATAAAATCACTATATCCCCTCCTGATATATTGTATGTATTTGTGATTATCCTGATGAAGGAGTATCCACCTCGAAACGCGTTGAATAAAATCACTATATCCCCTCCTGATATATTGTATGTATTTGTGATTATCCTGATGAAGGAGTATCCACCCCGAAACGCGTTGAATAACATCACTTACCCAGGAGCCTGTGTTCATCACTGATTTTAACCCTTTCTACTCCCACTGCCTGCATCTCTACAATGTGGGGGCTGCCGCAGCCGTTGCGTTTCGCTCCTCCAGTGATTGTGTCTGACCCATCCAGGTGAGCAGGTTTTTGCTTCTGATCTTCTTTCCCATCTTATCAGATAAGTTCCGTTTGTCTTCTCTATATCTACTCATTAAAACGTAAAAACCCTGGATGCATCTCTAAATGGGCTTAATTGCTCACACCCAATTGATTCGGCACCACAGACATAACGATTCTAACGAGGGCTCGTTAACGGTTGTAACATATGTAAAATCGTTAAGTTATATGACCGGATTCGGAAGTCTTAAAATTTGATACAAGGGTGGACGCTTTCCCTTTCTTATGGAAGAATGCCCGCTGATGCCTTAGCGGATGTGTCAGCTAGCACAGCAAATGAAGTGTTAATAATTTGTGCAGCCCGCAGTCAGTGTCAGCGCGCAGCAGGCAGACACAAAGGGTTGATGGTGTTTTAGGTTGCAGATGTTTTACCAATATTTGCATAGGTAATACCAAGGATCACTTCAGATTACCTGCATGAGGATGTATTAATTTCGCTCGAGTACATATTGTGCCTGTGTGGAGCGCCCCCCATCCCCCACCCTGGAAATTCAATACACAGGATGGTTGCCAAATGGCAATCTCAAGGTAGTAGAGCATTGTCACGATGAAGGTTTGAGTCACAGTCCCTCGCCACACTGACCCTAAGTGGTGAAGATGAATAGGAGCGCAGGGGGGGGTTGTAATTAGAGCAGTCAATCATATCTTTTCTAAATGAGATAGTTCTCCAATAGGGGAGTCAAGGTGCCTGTCTAATGCATAAAGGCCTGTTTAATCACAGCAGTCACTGGATTCTGGATATGGAAACATTTGCAATATTCCTGCTTTGTTGTATCAATTGCAACATTTCTTGCAACCGGGAACATTAAAATGTACTTTTATATATATCCAATCACCCATAGATAAATTGGGATACAGAGGTACAATAGGAAACCATAGGCCCTGTGGAAAGGATCCATACAAAACAGATCAGTAATATGGCCATGTGCATGGAGCCTATGGCTATAGGTGATGGATGCGCTATCAGATGTGCTGTCAATGTTGCAAGCATCCTAACAATGCTATACGGTAAATATTGCACAATTTTTAGGATATTTCAGAATTTGCAGCGGCTTTAAGGTGAGTATTGCCCAATGCAAATTTGCAGCAATTTGCACTATAATATAATTGAAGGAGCTTTAAGTCATATAATATGAAACAACAATCTGTATGATAATGAGATCATGCTAAGGAGTAGTGTAAAAGCACAGCAAAATCTACATGTAAGGCCAGTCTCACACATACATAGATCACAGACTGCACATGAGTCATCAGTGTGATGCAGCAGCAAAAAGGGTAAAAACAAGCATACAGTCTAGATCATGTGAAGTCATTACCACCCTCTACTCCTCTTTGGTCAGACCTCATCTGTGTCCAGTTCTGGGCTCCACATTTAAAAAAAAAAAATCAACAAACAGGAGCAAGTTCAGAGAAGAGCGACCAGAATGGAGACCGGTCTGTAAGCCATGTCCTATGAGGAACGGTTACAGGATGTAGGAATGTTCAGCTTGCAAAAAAGAAGACTGAGAGGAGACTTAATAGCTGTGTACAAATTACTCAAGGGCTGTCACACTGTAGAGGGATCAGTTTTATTCTCATTTACACAAGGAAAGACTAGGAGCAATGGGATGAAACTGAATGCGTGGAGATACAGATTAGAAAAATCTTTTTGACAGTGAGGGTGATCAACGAGTGGAACAGGCAGCCACAAGAGGTGGTGAGTTCTCCTTCAATGGAAGTCTTCACACAGAGGCTGGACAGACATCTGATTTAGTGAATCCTGCTTTGAGCAGGGTCTGGAGCAGATGACCCAGGAGGACCTTACCAACTCTTCCATTCGATGATTCTATGATGAGAATATTTCTGCACCTTGTGGACATAGCTGTTACGAGTATCTCTCATTCTTGGAAGACCTTTAGCAGATCTGGGATCTGAGGTTCACACTGTCTTGTGTTTTTAAATGTATTTACCATAATTTCTTTCTGTATTGCAGGCGTTAAGGACTCTTATCTGACTTGTTGCTCTTTGCAGTCTACTCTCAGGTGTAGTTTTTTGTGACCACTCCCTTTCCCTATAAAGAGTCACATGTCTTGCAAGCTGACGCCGGTGATAGAATCTCGTTCTTTGCTGACCATTGTGGAAGGAGCCTGTCTCTGGACTAAATTGGAGTGGTCACTATTGAATCTGGAGGCACACTGCATTTGAGGAGTTTTGTTGTATATCCTTTTCTCTTTTTCCCTGTGTTGAATTTATGTAGAGGTGAGCTAGCATCCTTGCCGGCCAGCGCAAGCGAGTTACCATTACTGTTGTGTACAGACTGTGTCTATTCAAAGTTTGATACAGTCGGCACTGATCACCAACATGTCAGGAAAGGTGACAAGGCTCCCTTAAAAGAAACCTGTCACGTGTAAAAACGCTATTAACCTTCAGATAAAGGATAGGATTTGCAGTTTTACCTATTTAGGACTTTAAAGTGAACCAGTCCCATGTTAAAATGCACTTAACCTGCAAATATGGGTTAATCTGCAGGGTAATAGCATTTGAAGGATGTGCGGCTTCTGCACATTGAACGCCACTGCCGACAAGAAAATAACCTTAATCCTTTAGGCAGAATTCAGGTTTTAGTCACGAGGGAGGTGCCAGTGCAGGTTCAGTCACCGCTCAGTGCATGGAAAGTGGCGGCTGCAACCACCCACCCGCACTGACTAACAACCTCCTCTAATGCTGGGTGGCTGTCAGTCAGTTTTGGGAGGGGGGGTTACAAAGCGAACCTGCCCCAGTGCCTCCCTCATAGCTGAAACCTGAACTCTGTCGAAAGGTTAAAGTTCACACCCTCCCGGCAGTGGCATTCAATGTGCAGGAGTCGGGCAGGTTTCAAATGCTATTTAGTTGCAAACTTAAAACTGCAAATTGCTTGATAAAACAACTATGCAATTACTCAGTTTTACATTTGTTTACTGCTCATTGCCTAGGTCACCAGCCACCCGGCAGTCTATCAGCAGTGAGGCTCAAAAGGTTTTTCTCCTAGGCAAAAAACAACACCTACAAGGACATTGCTAAGAGCAGTGGATCACAAACATTTCTGAACCTTTGAGAGCCACATTAAGGCTCTGAGAGAGGGTCACAAACCACATCCAGCCTCGAGAGGGTCAAACCACATCCAGCTCTGAGAGAGGTAACGTGAGACCACATCCAGCTCTGAGAGAGGAGTATCAGTGAGGCCACATCCAGCTCTGAGAGAGGGTCGTGAGCCAATCAGCTCTGAGAAGGGTACACATCCAGCTCTGAGAGAGGTCAAGCCACATCCAGCTCTGAGAGAGGTCACAAACCACATCAGCTCTGAGAGAGGTCCAACCACATCCAGCTCTGAAGAGGGTCAAGCCACATCCAGCTCTGAGAGAGGTGTCAAACCACATCCAGCTCTGAGAGAGGGTCAACCACATCCAGCTCTGAGAGAGGGTCACAACCACATCCAGCTCTGAGAGAGGGTCACAAACCACATCCAGCTCTGAGAGAGGGTCAAACCACATCCAGCTCTGAGAGAGGTGTCATGAAGCCACATCCAGCTCTGAAGAGGGTCATGAGCCACATCCAGCTCTGAGAGAGGGTCGTGAGCCACATCAGCTCTAGAGGTCATGAGCCACATTCACTCTAAGAGGGTCGTGAGCCACATCCAGCTTAAGAGAGGGTCATGAGCCACATCCAGCTCTGAGAGAGGGTCGTGAAGCCACATCCAGCTCTGAGAGAGGGTCAGCAACCACATCCAGCTCTGAGAGAGGTCACAAAGCCACATCCAGCTCTAAAGAGGGTCGACAAACCACATCCGCTCTGAGAGAGGGTCGTGAGCCACCATTCACCTGAGAGAGGGTCGGTATAATGACAGCCAAAGCTTTTCCACCGAAATCACACTTAGGCAGTATACCAAGATCCAGGGCCTTCTACCTTACACCCATTCAGATCTACTCTTCTATGTGGGGATACTCACAAAAGCCTCTATCTGAAGACACTTTCTTTATAGCTGTTTGGAAGACCGCACGTTTATACAACCAAGACAGTTGCAAGCCACACATCAAGGGCCCACGAGCCACATGTGCCTCCCGAGCTACAGGTTGAGGACCCCTGCTATACTGCTGCTTGAAGCTGTAGTACCCCTGAACTCCTCCGATGCTGCAGAGGATAAATTGACTCTGCTTGCAGCAAAGGCAAATGCATATTTTAGGCCAACATGCTGCAATGCCGCTGGTCCGACTGGTAAATCATCAGGGGCACATTGACCTCCGGTAAGCAGTAAGTCTGCAGGCAAAGGAGCGGTGTATTCCTGATGAAAGAATGTGACAACCCTTTACATTGCAACTCCTGAGCGTCTTGTATAATCAGTCAATGCTTCGTTTCAGTACTCGGTGGAACTAAAGATTCCAGCATTCCTTGTCAGCCTGTCATAGGTTGAGAATTAGGTTCCTACCAAAGGTTCTTTCATCCATTCATTATTTTTATAAGATATATTTTCAGGTACAATCAAACGGAAGTTGTTTATTCGATGGTTAATGTAATGTATGAAACCACAAGTTCTCACCTACACACGTCATAGTCACACATACCCGCACCCACCCTGATATACAGTTTCACGGAGAGATGGACAACTATTTCTGTTTTTGGTGTTGGCCCACAGTGGAAATTTGGTAGCCCACCACAGATACATCAGCACAGATAATGCTGTAAAGGCCTGGAGTATAGAAGGAAAGTTCACTCTGAGGAAACTGTTGCAAAATGTTGCATGAATAGCAATTCCCCAAATAATGTTATTATCACTAATGGCCACTTTACACGCAGCTACAGGTAACAGGTTTTCCACAGGTAACTTACTGGTTGCAGTGAAATCATGGAGACAAGGTTCTATCTTGTTGCTGTGTACAAATGGAACTATGTCTCCATGATTTCACTGCAGCCGTAAGTTACCTGTGGAAAACCTGTTACCTGTAGCTGCGTGTAAAGGGGCCATAACACTTTATTTACTTGCACTTAATAATAGCTAGAGCTGTATTGTTCTCTAAAAGTGGCTGTGGACTAATGCCATAGAAAATGAGCATCGAGGAAAGGAAAGCAAGAAAAATAAGACCAAGATATATTTTTGCCCTGAAATTAAAGATCAAGAAATTTAAGAATATCACCAGTAATTAATGGAAATCTCCTGTGGCTACAGGAAGTAGAGAGCAATATTACATTATGGAATCACTGTATATACTCAAGTATAAGTCGACCCAAGTATAAGCCGAGGACACTAATTTTAACCACCAAGGTTAACCATGGCTAGGGTCACACCTGCATTTTTTTTTCAAATCCTGATCCGGTTTTGAGCTTTTAAAAAGCTCAAAACCGGAGCAGGAGACGCTCCTCATAGGAGCCTATTATAAAAACCGGATTGCTTTACAAGCAATCTGGTTACCGCCTCCGGCTCTGCAGCCTGCGTGAAAAATCATGCAGGCTGCAGTTTTCGGAGCGGTTCTAGCCTCCACAATGCGGTAACCGGATTGCTCTGGATGTGTAATCCTGAGCAATGCGGTTACTGGATACTTTGCTAATCCTGGCTGCCGCAGGGATGAGCAAAGTGTTGAACTGTAAAAAAAAAAAAGCTTTAATATTCATAATAATTGTGCCCTTCATGTCTCTAGGGGGTTCCCACCCCCCCTAGAGACATGCTGCCCACTCAGGTCGGCATGTAATGTGTTAATATTGCCTGTACGGTAAGCCGGCTCCTGTCGGCTCTGTACAATTTTCTGAATGAAGCTGAGGCTCCACTGACAGCTGTGCGCATACTATACCTAATGTACGTATAGTATGTGCTGCTGTCCGAGGTCCTGTAGGCTTTTACAGTAGATGTATGGCGGGGCGCAGCCCATAGATCTACTGTAAAAGCCTACAGTACCTCGGACAGCGGCACATACTATACGTACATTAGGTATAGTATGCACGCAGCTCACAGGGGAGCCGCGGCTTCACTTAGAAAATTGTACAGAGCCGACAAGAGCCGGCTTACTGTACAGGCAATATTAACACATTAGATGCCCACCTGAGTGGGCAGCATGTCACTAGGGGGGGTGGGCAGCATGTCTCTAGGGGGGTGGGCACCCCCTTGAGACATGAAGGGCACAATTATTATGAATATTAAAGCTTTTGTCACAGATTTCACAGTTTGTTCAAACTGTATGGTAACCGGATTGCTCCGGATTACACATCCGGAGCAATCCGGTTACCGGATTGCAGCTTCAGCAACACATTTTTCCTGAAAATGTGTCTGAAGCTAATTCGCGTTCACCGCATCCAGATCTGGATGCGGTGAATGCAATTCTCTTACAAAGTGTGACCCTAGCCCATGTTGCAAATCCGGTGCTGTAACTTGAAGCTCGTGAGTTTAACTGGAAAATCCCCACCAGGACCCCCAACTACCGTATCACAGATCTTATATATTGGTGGTCTTATATTTGCCAAATGTATCTTTTAGGCCCTCCATGACTCAAGGGCCCGGGAGAGAATGCTTCTCAGCAGCACCGTTACGTCAAATCTGCAGATTGTTTTTATAAGGAGATTGTTGGCCACATACCATAAAAATGTGTTTGACTTCTAAAAACTAATGTAATTGGCCAAGCGTCAAACCTGCAACATTTAATCTCTACCTGAAATGTGATTTATAAAGCCAAAAAAAAAAAACTTTTTTGTAGGCTTGGATTTTTTTTGAAAGGAGGTATAATCACTTTCCATGAATCCCATGGATCCACCACATTACACTTTGGAGGTCTCTATCAGCATTGGAAGCACTGAGTCCCATCTCCACCAGAACCTTCTTCTGGAACATCTGCTTTTGTCATCAAGTGCCGCCGCATACTGTAGGGTGGTGCTAATTATTGAGGAGAGCCCAGGCTCTGCCCATCCACTATGGTTAGAGTTGCTGGGACCTGCAGTACTCTGACGGAGTGGGTGCGTGTGCTGTCCAGCTGAAGTAGTCAGCTCCGTACTTCATCCTATTAGATGGCACCACACCCTACTAAAGCCTTTGGCTTTCTGCTGGGAACTGCCTGATATAGCTTTTGCTTTTCTGGTTTGGTTTGTTACTTCTGCTCTGTATAGTGCTTTTTCTGTTTGACCACAGCTTGTTATTAGACACTTCTCCTGCCAGCTGATTTTCTACCTTGATGCCCTCTCAGTTTTTGACCTGGCTCTATGACTACTCTTATGGATTCTGATTTTGTCTTTTCGTGACCTCCCGGCTTTGACCCTGCTTGGCAACTATTCAGTCTCTGGTTCACACCGCTGGATGGCCGCCCATCCATAGGCAGCAATCTCCTGGATCCCGTTGTAAATCAACTGTTTACAGTTAGGGCAGTGTTTCTCAACTCCAGTCCTCAGGAGCCACCAACATATCATGTTTTCAGGATTTTCTTAGTATTGGAATCATCTCCTGTGCAGGTGATTGAATGAACGCCTATGCAATACTAAGGAAAGCCTTTGAGGACTGGAGTTCAGAAACACTGAGTTAAAGGGTATCAGAGGATTTCAGGATTCTGCTAAACGAGGGGCTTGTGCCATGTCTAACATGTCTGGATCCTGTGACGTTACATAACGTTGGTGCTATGTGGATGATATCAGGACAGCTGAAGTCTGTTGTTAGCGGCAATAGTCATGAGACTAGAAGAAACAGCCAATGATGCACCCTTCTAGTCATCTGACCACTGCAACCAATCACAGGTTTCAGCAGTGCAGTTGATATTTAGTTGGCACAGTCCTATGGAGTGCCCTGTGATAGATCCACATGGGTAATGGAAGGTGGAGGTCCACAGCTGTTTCAGAAGCGGTGTCTGCACCATCCGGATATCAACAGGACCGCTCAACTCTGTGGTTGTCTGCAGTGGTCAGGTGAATAGAAAAAGATGTCATTGGATGCTTCTACAGTCCACTGTATTATTCTTACCTGACGACCACTGCAGCCGATCACAGCCTTGCCTAACGCTTCTCTGATGACATGATCACCTGACTGTTGTAGTCAATCACAGACTTTAGCAGTAGCGTTGAAACCCAAATAGTGCAGGCATCGTACAAGAGTTGGCTCAGACCTCCAGCATTGTATCTTCAACACCATGTGTTTTTTTAAAAACATTCATGTCTACAAATAATGTTGAACAGCCCCCTTAAGGTGGCCATCCATATTGAATTGCCCCCAGCCTATTTAGTTAAGTTATTCTCAACAAACGTTCCAAACAAATGCATGAACAACTCAATGTAAAGAGCGGAATATGCCGATGCTGAACACTAATAGGGAAACTTATCTCCCATGAAAACAAAGGATGGGACATGTTGTAATCCAATATGGCTCACTCTTCATTTGCCTGAAATCTGTCATTTGGAGAATATCAGGGAACAGGAGGTAGTTGGTGGTTTCTCCAAAATATATGGGCTCAGTTATGATCTATGAAATGTGCGTTGGGACCTCACAAATTTCTCCAACTGTTCCATTCATCTAGATAAGTCTGTGAAAATCCATATATTATAAGTAGAAAAAATTGAACATGCAGTCTGAACGGGTGCATACTGAACATGACATATTATAACAAATTAAGAGACAGTTGCACACTGAAATACTAATGCATGCAAACTATGAATGTAAGAATATAGACATGCACTACTGCTAATGAAATATGAACAAAATAGATACTAAGCATATAAAAATGCCCAGTAGCCACATCACAGTGTACCTTTTTACTAGGTTCCTACACTAAATTAAAGCCTCTGTCTGGGTTTAAAAAAGCACAAATTTTTATGGGTGAATAGGAACTTGTTAAGGCTGGGTTCACATTTGCGGACCCCTCCGCAGCGTTCTGCGGAGGGATCCGCAATGTGACCGCAGCGACCGCCAGCTCCATGCGCTCCCATTATAAAGATAGGAGCTGGCAGCCGCTGCGGTCACATTGCGGATCCCCTCTGCAGAATGCTGCGGAGGGGTCCGCATATGTGAACCCAGCCTAATAGAGAATCCAGTAAAGAGGTATGGCATGATGTGGCTACTGGGCAGATATAAACCCAGAGAGAGGCTTTAACTTAGTGTAGGAACCCAGTAAAGAGGTACGCCATGACGTGGCTACTGGGCAGATATAAACCCAGAGAGTGGCTTTAACTTAGTGTGGGAACCCAGTAAAGAGGTACGCCATGATGTGGCTACTGGTCAGATATAAACCCAGAGAGAGGCTTTAACTTAGTGTAGGAACCCAGTAGAGGTACGCCATGATGTGGCTACTGGGCAGATATAAACCCAGAGAGAGGCTTTAACTTAGTGTAGGAACCCAGTAAAGAGGTACGCCATGACGTGGCTACTGGGCAGATATAAACCCAGAGAGAGGCTTTAACTTAGTGTAGGAAACCAGTAAAGAGGTACGCCATGATGTGGCTACTGGTCAGATATAAACCCAGAGAGTGGCTTTAACTTAGTGTAGAAACCCAGTAAAGAGGTACGCCATGACGTGGCTACTGGGCGGATATAAAAAAGGCAATTTTTATGTGCTAAGTGTCTAAATATTTTCATGTTAAAGCGATAGTCACGGTCCGGTGGGCGCTCAGAGATAGATCAAGGATCCTGTTCAGTAATAAGTCCTTTATTCCAGAAAACCTCCTTCATTCCACTTGAGAAAGACGGCACTATACCGTCGAAACATGTTGTGATGAAGCAGGTTTTCTGGAATAAAGGACTTATTACTGAACAGGATCCTTGATCTATCTCTGAGCGCCCACCGTACCGTGTCTATCGCTTTAATATTATCTATCTCCCCTGGAGGACACGGCTGGCGCTGCTCGTAATAGCTATAGGACCTGCGATCACCGAGGCAACGCTTGCACGCAGCGAATCTAGGACCTTTCCGCGTCACCGCCTTCGATCACATGGGACGCGAGGGGGCGGAGTCCGGAAACTAATAGGAGGTGAGCGCGGACGCTGCGAGTGCCTGCAGCTGCTCGCCTCCTCTCATAACACTTGGCTAGGAGGAGGATTTCTAAATCAGGCTTTAACCATAGTTGTGCATGGACAGCGCAACTTGTACAGGTTAGTAGGTTATCTTGTGTCTCTACAAATTAGCCCGTGGATACCGCACCATTGCGCCCCCTATTGTCTTCTTTGTCTTCATAAATATTTTCATGGATTTACTTAGCAGTAATTATATTTTTACATTCATGTTTGCATGCTTTAGCAGTTCAGAGCGCAACGTTCTTCTATTTGTGAAAATCCATGTACATGCTGCAGAAACTATGTCATGCAGATGTATGAAAGTAACAACTATTTGCAGAAATTTCTGTAATCAAAAGTGATGAGCGAGCAGTGAGATATTCGGGTTCGGAGAGCTCTAAGGGCGGCTTCAGACTGCGGCAGCGTCCGGTCCGGGGCTGTCAGGAGTGACAGCCTGGAGCTGAGTTTTTCTGCATAGAATCCTGTCGGGCTGCACGGAGCTGGATTGCGCCGGGTGGTAATTAGCTGCTATCCGGCTGCTGTGTCGCCGGATGTATCCTGCAGAAGTGGGGATTTGTCTGCCGATTCCAAAACCGGTGCATGCATCGGTTTTGGAATCGGCAGACAAATCCCCACTTCTGCAGGATACATCCGGCGACACAGCAGCCGGATAGCAGCTAATTACCACCCGGCGCAATCCAGCTCCGTGCAGCCCGACAGGATTCTATGCAGAAAAATTCAGCTCCAGGCTGTCACTCCTGACAGCCCCGGACCGGACGCTGCCGCAGTCTGAAGCCGCCCTTACCGAATACTTTGAACACTTTTAGTATTCAGATCCGAGTGAGTTCCCCATTGACTTGTACTGGACTTGTTGCTCGTTCAAAGTATTCGATTAGAGCTATCGGAACCCAGAGATCTCACTACTCGCTCATCAACTAGTAATTAAGAATATTCCCTTTCACATCAGATTTTATTATATGCCTCTATAGGTTCAATTACACGAAACATGGAAAGGATTACCTTCCTCACTCTTTGACCTTTGGATCTATTTTGTGCCTTACGATCCTTTGTAGAACGGTGTAGGGAGTGACACTTGTTCCACCGGGCTTTAACGTGATAATGAAGAAGCGTATTATGGATCACAATACAACCTTCCACTTCAGTTCCTCGGAGGGGCTCTCTCTCTCAGGCCTGATCGTCGCTCTCCGGGGACGTCGTCCACTTCTCGCAGCCAACAGGTGTATATTTAGAGTAATGGGACTGACTGAGTCTCCATTCCCATTCATGTCTGAAAAGCACAAAGCTCTATATACATCTTAAGTCAAAATCAATATCTTCCCTGAAGACAAGGCCATAGATCTGTGTACAGTGCGTAATGTCTTCAGGAAAAAAAATAAATAAAAAAACCAAAGTCTTCCATTTTATAGCTAATTATGATGTATGAAATATACCGGCGGGGGCTCGTTGTATGTGCCACCGGCCTAATGAGGAGGGGTTAAGGTTATTAACATCTAGGATCAAAGGACAAAGCTTAGGAAATAGAGATTATTTCGACATGGGGGTGGGGGAGCCATTTGTGAGAAGCTTCCCAATAATAAGAATAATCCCGCTCACTGATAAGAGCAACATTGTATACTTAACCCATTACTTGCTCATAATATTGGTTTAATGATGAACATGACCTGAGGTTGTTCCCATTATCCACAGCCGGAATGAACCGTCGGTGCAGAATATGCAAGTGCATGGCGTCTGAGGAATTACTCTATTTGTTCTTATTAAGTCTTCATCTGGAATTGTTTACACGGGAAAATAATTATACTCAAACGAAAAGCTCCAAACACATATACCAAGGATACATTGTAGCCGTTGTGGGATGGGGAGAGGGTGCGTCTACTGTAGAAACTGCTACATATGAGCGTCCTGGGGGGGCTAATCCTTCATAGAAATAGTCAGGTGAGGGGGACGTCGGGTCACTTGCAACCAAAGGTGTAACTACAACAGTTGTAGGGGAAGCAACTGCACCCCTGAAGCCTAGGGGGCCAAAAAAGTCCCTTTGGCCTATAGAGAAAGGCTAATGCTATCAACGATTTGCAATAATTGGGGGCCCCATTGCAGTTCTTCCATTGGGGCCCTTGAGCGTCAAGTTACATCACTGCTTGCAACCCTATTATCTCCCACACATTTGAGTATTAATGAGAGTGCATTGGGAGGTAATAGGGTTACAACCAGAGGCGTAACTACAATAGGTGCAGGGGTTGCAATCACGCCCGGGCCCTGGAGCCTAGGGGGCCCAAAAGTCCCTTTAGCCTATAGAGAAAGGCTAATGCTATCAACGATTTGCAATAATTGGGGGCCCCATTGCAGTTCTTCCATTGGGGCCCTTGAGCATCAAGTTACATCACTGCTTGCAACCCTATTATCTCCCACACATTTGAGTATTAATGAGAGTGCATTGGGAGGTAATAGGGTTACAACCAGAGGCGTAACTACAATAGGTGCAGGGGTTGCAATCACGCCCGGGCCCTGGAGCCTAGAGGGCCCCAAAAGTCCCTTTAGCCTATAGAGAAAGGCTAATGCTATCAACGATTTGCAATAATTGGAGGCCCCATTGCAGTTCTTCCATTGGGGCCCTTGAGCGTCAAGTTACACCACTGCTTGCAACCCTATTATCTCCCACACATTTGAGTATTAATGAGAGTGCATTGGGAGGTAATAGGGTTACAACCAGAGGCGTAACTACAATAGGTGCAGGGGTTGCAATCACGCCCGGGCCCGGAGCCTAGGGGGCCCCAAAAGTCCCTTTAGCCTATAGAGAAAGGCTAATGCTATCAACGATTTGCAATAATTGGGGGCCCCATTGCAGTTCTTCCATTGGGGCCCTTGAGCGTCAAGTTACACCACTGCTTGCAACCCTATTATCTCCCACACATTTGAGTATTAATGAGAGTGCATTGGAAGGTAATAGGGTTACAACCAGAGGCGTAACTACAATAGGTGCAGGGGTTGCAATCACGCTCGGGCCCTGGAGCCTAGGGGGCCCCAAAAGTCCCTTTAGCCTATAGAGAAAGGCTAATGCTATCAACGATTTGCAATAATTGGGGGCCCAATTGCAGTTCTTCCATTGGGGCCCTTGAGCGTCAAGTTACACCACTGCATGCAACCCTATTATCTCCCACACATTTGAGTATTAATGAGAGTGCATTGGGAGGTAATAGGGTTACAACCAGAGGCGTAACTACAATAGGTGCAGGGGTTGCAATCACGCCCGGGCCCTGGAGCCTAGGGGGCCCCAAAAGTACCCTTTGGCCTATAGAAAGAGACTATTGTTATTAAAGATTTGCAAAAATTGTGGGCCCCGTTGGAGATTTTGCATCGGGGCCTCATGAGCTTCAAGTGACACCACTGGTTGCAACACCCCATTGCTGGGAACAAGCAGCCATCTTTGGGATCCCGTTGTATGGAAACTTCAAATGTGAATGTTATCAGACCACTTTCCTACATATACACCCAGGAGGGCAAAAATATATATACTTTTTTTTTAGCAGTGGCCATCTGTATATGACAGCACAGTCTGCTATGTTTAACTATACAGTAAAATAATTGGTATGCAGATGCCAGACGGAGGCCGAAAGAACAAACTTTTGGCCTCTGTCTAGTGAATCGTGGTCTAATGTACCCAAAATTAGTGAGTTAAAATATAACTTTTATTTAAACTTGATGAAAATTATGACCTAAGATGCATAAATTAACCTAAATGCTTCCCAGTCTTTGTGTCCCCATATACCATGTCCAAAGTGGCTATGGACCGATAGTATCAGAATCTCGGTGCACAGTATGTGGCCATTACCAGGTCGTCAGTGGTCAAGAGTAAGTACCCGTTACTGACAATGGTCAAAGTAACATGTAGATGTAGATCGTATACCCAGGGGCGTAACTATAACCGGTGCAGGGGTTGCAATCGCATCCGGGACCAGGAGTCTAGGGGGCCTCAAAAGTTTCTTTGGACTATAGAAAAAGACTGACGCTAGTAAACATTTTCAACATTTGGGGGCCCCATTGGAGTTTTCGCATGAACTTCAAGTTACGCCACCATATATACCTGCCCCATAACAAGGCAGACAATAACACATGTAGTGCCTAGCCTTGTACACAAAACATGATATGACTAAGGACCAGGGCGGTCCGAAACGCGTCATCTTCATTTTCATGGTTTTTTACATTTTCATAATAAATTTCTCTTTTCATTATTGGGACTGAAGGATTGCCTTTCCACAATCAGAAAACACTTTGATTTGATCTCACCGGGAAAGGTTGTTTAGGATCTTCATAATCCATCTTTCCATCCTACAAGGTTGGGGGGGTGCTCACTCTATTTTTGTCCTATGGACTAAACTGACCCTGGTACCTCAGAGCCCCCATCCTACAAAGACAGTCCACAGCTATACTTTGTAGAAAGTCCCTGTCAACACCCTACACCCTTTCCAACGCGTTTCTTGCGTTACAGGTTTCCTCAAGGGAGTTCAGGTTATAGATATTCCAAGAAGTGAGAAAATCATAGCTCCGGTGGTGTGTACGGCTGTCTGCTCAGCAACCATGGTGGTTGGATGGTGGCGCCCTATGTTATGTTAAGGAATACACTAAAAAAAGCACAGAATTTACACTTTAGGGTAAGATCGGTCTCACATATATGCATTTCAAGGTCCAAACAGAAACAGCAATGGACGGATTGGACACAAATCTTCTAACTCCTATGAGGGTTCTTAAAGGGGTTCTCTACTACTAGGACAACCCCTTCTTATGGTAATCCCGGGTTCACATTGAGACATTGTGACCTCCAATCACCGCCGGCTTCGGTCTCCACGCCTTCAGACCCGACAAGCAATGAACAAGAAGTGTGAGCGGCCGCCGATGTATCACTTCCTGTTGATTCATTTGGTTCGAAGGCAGGGAGACCAAAGCCGTCGGTGATTGGAGGTCACAATGTCACGTGAACCCCGGAACCGGGATTACCGACACAGTTGGAATGGCACCGGCAGAAGGGGTGAGCACAGGGTGTTTTATTCTACCAGGGGAGACATGTGGAATCAGAAGGGGTTGCCCTAGTAGTGGAGAACCCCTTTAAGCCTTTCTTATGAAACACTTATGAATTGGACCGAACCAGGATGGTATCAGTGTCTTATCCGACCTCTAGTTTTGCATTGAAGAATTTCTTCCTAGACTAGGATCAAACACACATGGGCTGCAAAAAACCCTCTAGAAAGGTAAACATCCACAAAGACTATAATGGGTAGGAGTTCTTTCAATGAAAAAAACAGCACAAATATTACGGACGTCGAAATGAGGCGGCAACAGGGTCTGCAGCGAACAAGGACCAGCAGCAGATCGAAGCTCATCGTGGATTCACACACAGATTTTAATGCAGTTTTAGGCTGTTTTGACATATATGTTTTTATTGCTAAGTTGAAGGGTTGGAACACAAATGTTGTTGGGATAACAATATTCTTTATGATCAAATGTGGCCACAGTAAAGCGCCCGTTACACACAACGATATCATGAACAATATCGTTGCAACATCACTGGTTTGGTGACGTTGCAGCGATGTTGAAACAACATCGTTGTGTGTGACATGTATCAACGATAAGTCGTTGATCATAGCTTTATGGACAGGACCATAAATCTATCGTTGGTCTCCCGCTGGGCAGCCAGCATCGGCGTGTGTGACAGCGTGAGACCAACGATGAATGAGCTCCCAGCGCTGCACAGCAAGTGCTGGGAGCTCGTAACCAGGGTAAACAGCGGATAACTAAGCGCCGCACTCAGTTGAGTTACCCAATGTTTACCAGTGTTCTCGCTGGTCCTGATCGCTGCTGAGTCTGCCTGTGTGACAGCTCACCAGCGATCATTTCACGATGTGGCAGTGATCCACATTGTTGGTCGGATCGCTGCCATATCGCAGTGTGTAACCCGGCCTCAAGGCTGCATGTGTACGAATAGTAATAACAGCGTATTTTTACTGCGTCCAAAGCACTGCGTTGTGCACTACAAACACAGTGGACTATTTTCTAGAAATCCCCTGCTCACTGTGCTTCTCCCCTCCACAGCGTTATTTCATCCACGGTGCCGGTTACTACTCTTCAGCACCTCTACATCATGTTAATTTACTGCTGCGGAGTCGGGAGTGATCTCCAGTGTGTGATTACAGGGAAAAGCCACACTGCACCCAACACAGATTGCGGGCACAGGGCAGCTGAGCTCACCCACAGAGATTACCGGCTTCCCTCAGGTCCACAGTGTCTCCGGATCGTGTGCACATAACCTAACAGTGTTTTTTGAGGAGAGTTTAGAACAGGTCCACTCCAAAAAACGACTAAAAAAGGTAACCCCCCCCTGTCCCCGATCTTATACTCACCATCCGGTGGCTTCACCCTTAATCAACGCCGCTCCGGTCCCTCTGTGCCATCTTGTACCTGTAATGTCTGACTGGCCGGAAGTCACAAGTTATGACACAAGAGTTCAATGTATCTCTATGAGGGCTAGAACACGAACGAGGTCCTCATAGACTTCTATTGAGTTATGTCATCGAGTGCACTCCATGAAACACTGGTCACGAATCACTGTAGAATGACCAAAGTGACGGTGCTAGAAGATGAAGGCGCCGGACAGTAAGTATCAGAACGAGGTCAGGGGACTTAGATTTAAAGCATCACTCCAGAGGAGCCATAACATACAAACAATGGAGCAGTGCCTTAATTATTATAGTTAATACACTTTGCTACCCAGGGGCGTAACTACAATAATTGCAGGGGTTGCGATCGCACCCGGGCCCTGCAGCCTAGGGGGCCCCCAAAAGTCGCTCTGGCCTATAGAAAAAGACTAATACTATTAAAGATTTGCAATAATCGGGGCCCCTGGGCCTGAAGTTACGCCACTGTTGCTACCAATACTTTCAGTCTTTTGAGTGGCTTTTTTTTGCCTTGATTTTTGAATAATCCCTGGTGATAATAAAATGCGCGCGTCATCACTGTTAAGTGGCTCCTGTGCAATAACAAAGCTGCCAAGGCACACTTTGGTGAAAAAGGTGCTGCACGTTTCACCCTTGTTCCTGCACCCACATCGGAGGCATAAATGGACGTACCGCAGGCCTCAGATATGCAGCTTCTGTCAATTTCCACTGTGGATATTTTTTGCAGCGTATCCATGGGATTTCTGAAGATCTCATGCCCTGTGTTGGCATCGTAAAACATAGTGGATTCAACACAAGCAAAGACGCAGGGGAGAATCGTCTGTATTTTCAGTCTGTGGCAATTTAGCATGAAAAAACCCTCCAGGAACCAAAAAAACAAGCGAGCAAAATTAATGCACTTTTTCAGGAGCAGTAATGGCCACTTTACACGTCCCAACGTCGGTCCGATATTGGATACAACGCACGGGAGCGCGCTTTTTCTGGGCAGAATTCCAAGATCGCATATGAGATGTTACACAGCGCGATATTGGCATACAACATCTCTACGATGTCTACACCCCCCTTGTACGGGGGCGACCCAGGAACGACCATTTAACATGGGACAGGATAGGGGAAGTTGTACTCCACATCATTGTTGGGCTGTCACACAGCACGATCCGGCCACATCGTCCATCCAATATCGGGCCGTTGGAGAGCATGCTCATTTGATCCCCGATATCGTTTTGGCTTCGTTCGTACATCATATCGGACATTTACACCATACACGAGCGATATCGGGGCCAACGCACGAACCACGTGACTTTTTATCGGAGTTGGACGCCGATAACGGGACGTGTAAAGTGGCCATAAGACCTTGCGCAGACGCTGCTTATTTATGCTGATTTTGAGATGATGCAGATCTATCATGAAGCCAGCAAAGCCTAGGAGAGATCACAAGTGCTGTGGAAACATTGCTATTTTTTTCCTTGTGGATTTGGCGCAGATTTTGGCACAGATTTTGGCGCAGATTTTGGTGCAGATTTTGGTGCTCTCTCCTCAGAACAGACCTCCTCAAGTTCGGATATCTGAAAGTAAAATGAAGACAGAAAAACACTGTGATGTGTGTAATGCATTGTGGATTTTGGTGTGTTTTCTGCCAAAGGATTCTGAAAATTTCTGCACCAAAAAAGCAGTGCTGGCGCATGCCCTAAGGATGTCTGCAGACAATCCGGAGACAGTGAGTGCTGGACACAGCGCGACCTGCGGGAAGCTGGTGATCTCCATGGCTGAGTGCAGCCACCCTGTGCCCATAATGTGTTCAGTGCAGGGTGGCTTCTCCCTGCAGTCACCCGCTGGAGATCACTTGCTGCAGAGATGCAGAAGGCCGGCAACCCGCACTGCAGGTGAAGTAACGCTGCAGTCGGGTGAAGCACAGTGAGGAAGGCATTTCTAGAAATCATCCCCTGTGCTGGTACAATACAACGCAGCGTTGTGGACACAGCGGTAATAGACTGCGTCCAAAATGGTGCTATTTCGGATCATGTACATGCAGCCTAAGGCCTGGTTCACACATCTGTGCAAAACACCCACGTGAGACAGGCCGTTTTTGAAGGTCTGAGCGTCTGTGTGACACGCATGGTGTGTCATGCATGTGCTAGCTGTGTGACATCCAGATAGCACACGGATAGCCTGTCATTGTATACTCGCATGTCTGCAGCGCTGCCTGTTCTTCTCGTTTCTGGGTCAGTGCAGTGAATATTCATGAGACTAATCAGCGGCCCCAGAAGTGAGAGGAAAAGGCAACGCTGAAGACAGAGAAGTACAAAACTCTCGTTTTTACACTTTAAACTTCTGGCTCTGGACCGTGCACACAGAGGTCACACAAAGGTGCGGGGTGTGTTTTCAGCACAGACCCATTCACTTGAATGGGTCCGTGCTTCTGTGCAGATGCTGAAAAACTGACATATCTATGTGTGGAGCAACATGGACACACGTCTGCTCCACACGGGCACACGTCTGCTCCACACGGGCACACGTCTGCTCCACACGGGCACACGTCTGCTCCACACGGGCACAAGTCTGCTCCACATGGGCACACGTCTGCTCCACACGGGCACACGTTTGCTCCACACGGACACACGTCTGCTCCACACGGGCACACGTCTGCTCCACACGGGCACACGTCTGCTCCACACGGGCACACGTTTGCTCCACACGGGCACACGTCTGCTCCACACGGGCACACGTCTGCTCCACACGGGCACACGTCTGCTCCACACGGGCACACGTCTGCTCCACACGGGCACACGTTTGCTCCACACGGGCACACGTTTGCTCCACACGGACACACGCCTGCTCCACACGGGCACATGTCTGCTCCACACAGGCACACGTCTGCTCCACACGGGCACACGTCTGCTCCAAACGGGCACACGTCTGCTCAACATGGAGACATGGTCAGTGCGTAATCACGGACGTGTGAAAGGGGCCATGGTGTATCCTGTGGCTTCATGTCTCCGGCATGTGTGTAAGAGGCCAAAAAGGAATTCTGCTGGATCTGAACCCGGAGACCCCCAAAATCACCCGAATAGGGGTCCTGTGCCCCTCACTGGAATGCAGTGGGAGGTGGGTAATTCTATAGGACTCCCATAGTCTCAGAGCTGCTTCATTCAATGGGGGCACCTGACCCTTATATCCTTCCTCCAGCTTTTAAGGGGATACTCCTCAGACCCCTGTGAACGCCATCACTTGGAATTACTGTATTGTCCCTTTATCTCTCCCCATTGTCCTAATGTTAAATGTCCCCATTATCAGTGGATTTCCCGGATCTGATCACTTCTCATGCAGCCCCTGTCCCCCCTGTGATCCCATCCCCCAGTGATCTCCCGTCCCCCCAGTGATCCCCTGTTCTCCAGTGATCCCCTATCCCTCCAGCGATCCCCTGTCCCCCAGCGATCCCCTGTCCCCCCCAGTGATTCCCTGATTCCTTGTCCCCCCAATGATCCCCTGTCCCCCTCAGTGATCCCTGTCCCCTTCCAGTGATCCCTGGCCTGTCCTCCAGTGATCCCCTGTCCCACCAGTGATCCCTTGTCTCCCCTTGTCCCTCCAGTGATTCCCCTGTCCCCCCCCCTGTGATGGCCGCTGCTACCCCGGTGCGGGGGTCCCCGGTATCGGGGGATGGTGCTCCCGGCTGCAGTGAGTTGGGGCCCGGCTCCTGCCTTTCCCAGGCTGCGCACACGGAGGCTCCGGGGTGACGGGCGGACCCGCGGCTCCAACGAAAGGGAAAAAATGATCCGGGGACGGAAGAATGGAGCATGACGCAGGGGGCGCAGCCATTGACGCAACCGGGTGTCTGGGCCAAAAATAGCAGCGCGGCCGCCCCCTCACCCTCCACCCCCGCCCCTGCTCCACACACCCGGAGGACGAGCCCCGGGCGGGGTCTCCCTAACTCCTGCACAGCCTGAGACTGCACGGAGAGCACAGGGAGCAATACAGCCGGCACCAGACAGTACAGGGGGACACAGATACAGCCGGCACCGGACTGTACAGGGGACACAGATACAGCCGGCACCGGACTGTACAGGGGACACAGATACAGCCGGCACCAGACAGTACAGGGGGACACAGATACAGCCGGCACCAGACTGTACAGGGGACACAGATACAGCCGGCACCGGACTGTACAGGGGACACAGATACAGCCGGCACCGGACTGTACAGGGGGACACAGATACAGCCGGCACCAGACAGTACAGGGGGACACAGATACAGCCGGCACCGACTGTACAGGGGGACACAGATACAGCCGGCACCAGACTGTACAGGGGGACACAGATACAGCCGGCACCGGACTATACAGGGGGACACAGATACAGCCGGCACCGGACTGTACAGGGGTACACAGATACAGCCGGCACCGGACAGTACAGGGGGACACAGATACAGCCGGCACCGGACTGTACAGGGGGACACAGATACAGCCGGCACCGGACTGTACAGGGGTACACAGATACAGCCGCACCGGACAGTACAGGGGGACACAGATACAGCCGGCACCGGACAGTACAGGGGGACACAGATACAGCCGGCACCGGACTGTACAGGGGGACACAGATACAGCTGGCACCGGACTGTACAGGGGTACACAGATACAGCCGGCACCGGACAGTACAGGGGGACACAGATACAGCCGGCACCGGACTGTACAGGGGGACAGAGATACAGCCGGCACCGGACAGTACAGGGGGACAGAGATACAGCCGCACCGGACTGTACAGGGGGACACAGATACAGCCGGCACCGGACTGTACAGGGGGACAGAGATACAGCCGGCACCGGACAGTACAGGGGGGACAGAGATACAGCCGGCACAGGACTGTACAGGGGGCACAGAGATACAGCCGCGCCGGACTGTACAGGGGGACACAGATACAGCCGCACTGGACTGTACAGGGGGACAGAGATACAGCGCCGGACTGTACAGGGGGACATAGGTACAGCCTGCACTGGACTGTACAGGGGGACACAGATACAGCCGCACCGGACAGTACAGGGGGACACAGATACAGCCGCACCGGACTGACAGGGGGACAGAGATACAGCCGCACCGGACAGTACAGGGGGACACAGATACAGCCGGCACTGAACAGTACAGGGGGACACACAGATACAACCGGCACTGGACAGTACAGGGGGACACAGATACAGCCGGCACTGGACTGTACAGGGGGAACAGAAACAGCCGCACCGGACTGTACAGGGGGACAGAGATACAGCTGCACTGGACAGTACAGGGGGGACTGAGATACAGCCGCACCGGACAGTAAAGGAGGACAGAGATACAGCTAACACTGGACTGTACAGGGGGACACAGATACAGCCAGCACCGGACTGTACAGGGGGACACAGATACAGCCGCACCGGACAGTACAGGGGGACACAGATACAGCCGCACCGGACTGCACGGGGGACAGAGATACAGCCGCACCGGACAGTACAGGGGACAGAGATACAGCGCACTGGACAGTACAGGGGGGACTGAGATACAGCCGCACCGGACAGTAAGGGGGACAGAGATACAGCTACACTGGACTGTACAGGGGGACACAGATACAGCCGGCACCGGACGTACAGGGGACACAGATACAGCCGCACGGACAGTACAGGGGGACACAGATACAGCCGCACCGGACTGCACAGGGGGACAGAGATACAGCCGGCACCGGACAGTACAGGGGGACACAGATACAACCGGCACTGACAGTACAGGGGGACACACAGATACAGCCGGCACTGGACAGTACAGGGGGAGACAGAACAGCCGGCACCGGACTGTACAGGGGGACAGAGATACAGCCGCACCGGACTGTACATGGGGGACACAGATACAGCCAGAACTGGGACAGTCAGGGGGACACAGATACACGCCGACGTACGGGGGGTCACAGATACAGCTGGCACCAGACAGTACAGGGGGACACAGATACAGCCGCACTGGATAGTACAGGGGGTCACAGATACAGCTGGCACCAGACTGTACTGGGGAGCACAGATACAGTCGGTACCAGACAGTACAGGGGGGTCACAGATACAACCGGCACCAGATAGTACATGGGGAGCAGAGATAAAGCTGGCACCGGATTGTACAGGAGCACAGACACAGCTGCACCAGACTAGTACAGGGGAACACACGATACAACCAGCACGGACAGTACAGGGGACAACACATGATACAGCCGGCACATAACCGTTACAGGGGGGAACAGATACAGCCGGCATCGGACAGTACAGGGGGCACAGATAGAGCCAGCACAGGACTGTACAGGGGGACAGACATACGAGCCGGCACCGGACAGTACAGGGGGAGCACAGATACAGCGCACCGGACTGAACAGGGGGTGCACAGGATAAGCCGCACCAGACTGTACAGGGGCGCACAGCGAATACAGCCACACTGGACTGTACAGGGGTGCACAGTGTATACAGCTGGCACCAGAATGTACAGGGGGCGAACAGCGATACAGCCGCACTGGACTGTACAGTGGGCACTGCATTACACTCAGGTACTGGACCATTCAGGGGGTGCACTGAAGTATACTCGGGTACTGGACTGTACAAAGGGTATACTGCACTACACTAGGGCACCAAACCATACAGGGGGCACTGCACTACACTAGGGTATCGGACCATACAGGGTGCACATTGCACTATACTTGAGCACCAAACCATACAGCGGGCACTGCACTACACTCGGGCACCAAACCATACAGGGGGCACTGCACTACAACTTGGGCACACATTCATTTTAGAGAATGATGTTTACAGGGCTGGTTAAGAAGTAAGGAAGGAAATTTTGACTTGAAAATGTGATCTCTGTTGGCCTGGAGGAATAAGAGACCTGACAGGTTCCCTTTAAAGTTAAGAGATGGAACTTCTAAGCTTTCTAGTTATGCACTGGGAGTAAAGCAGAGTCAATCTCACTGGTGAAAGTGATAGGGAGACCACAAACCCAAATGCTCTTGCATTTTTGTATTATATCCTAGAAAATATTTTTGGATTTTACCTTTTTTAAGTGTTCAAAAATAAGAGAAAAAAGCAATACTCATCCTCCATGGATGATACAGGGCAGACACTCTAGTGTTCTCTATAGCAAGGTAACTGGCAGCCTCAGCAATCTTATGCCAAACAGACAACATATTGCCATCATGGCTGGGTGGTGACACCTGTCGCATGCCTTGTGACCGATGTAGCCATGATCGGCTGCTTACAAACAAAAACTGGTGACCACGATAGATCAGCAGGGAATTCAAGAGTTGATTACTTTAGATCATCTGCTGTCCTTATTTTTCAAGGAGTTGGAAAAACCCTTGAAGGGGCGGTGCGAAACCAAAGGTTAATATCCATTTAAACTAGTAATCCAATCACTATTCTATTAAAGTTCAATCAAAAATTCCCTACCGTTCCCTCTCTAACTTCCCATCTGACTTTTTATTTTTTTCAACTTTTGATGAAGTTTTGTTTAAGTAATCCAAATGCATGCTGGGGTATTCAAAACGGGATGTCATCAATTACCGGGGCTGTAGTCAATGGAATATTTCTGGCGTAAATTGCATATTTTTGGTGCAACTCCTTGAGTCTGTGCTAAATTTTTTCCCATTTTGGTGTTCTCACGCCACCTACTCCGAGCTCCGACAAATTCATGATAAGCGGCCTCAAATCCTAATCCCAGTGGCTGTAGCATAGCAGAGGGTGCTGCTGCCCCGGGGCCCCGCTTTCTGAGTGTCCCCCCAGGAGTTACTCTACTTTCAGCTGCATCTGTGAGTGCGGCGTACGATACAAGTGGACTCCGCGGTACAGTAGGGGGACTCAATCTCCCTTGGTCTACCACTCTGTGAGCGGCAGGTCGATTCGCCAGCAGTCTACAGGACAGCAGGGAGATGGGGCAGGACATGGAGCAGCATCACGCCGGGACTCTGCGTGCCCTGGCGTGATGACATCACCACGTTGGTCCTCTCTGCTGGTGGACTGCTCTTTATTACAATTATGTACAGCACGACGCGTTTCCACAGCGAACCTGGGGAAGTATGGGGGCTGCATTATAGTACTGTATAAGGAGGCTGCATTATGGAGGTTGCATTGTATTATATGGAGAAATACAGAGGCTGAATTATAATATATGGAGAGTTCATTTTATTATTAGGATGTATTATAATATTAATCTATGAAGGCTGCATTGTAGTATATGAAGACTGCATTATAGTATGTAGAGAAATATGTGGCTGAATTATAGTCTATGGAGGATACATTGTTATCCGTGGAGGCTGTATTATAGTAAATTAAGGCTGCATTATAATCTATGGGGGTTGCATTATAATACATGGAGAATTGTACTGTAAAGCGCTGCGGAATATGTTGGCGCTATACAAATAAAGTTTTATCATTATTATTATGGGGGTACATTATAATAAAAAGACAACTATGAGGTGCATTATACTATATGGAGGCCATTATAATTTTTGGAGGGCTATGAGGGAGCCTTTATACTTTATGGAGGGCTATTTGAGGGCTGTGTTGGGGGCCATTATACTACATAGAGGGCTTTGTGGGGGTCACAGTTGGGTGATCATACTGTGTTGGGGTTACAATGCATTGCCGGGGTAGTTGAGGGGAGTACAATAGGGTCATCATACTGTGTGTGGTGGGTACTTTGGAGGAAGTCATTGTGGGGGATCATACAGTGCTTTTGGGGCCATTTAATAAATGTAGCAATCCTAAAAGTCATAATTGACTCTTTAACAAGCCTTTTAATATGACTTAGGATTTGTGCCAGATCAGAACCCCAAACTGCAGATGCTGCATTTCGGGGTGACTGCCCCTCATCACTGCAGTGTGTGGGAATTCTGATCTGGCTGAAACCCAACATCTGCAGTTTGGGGTTCTGATCAGGCACAAATCCTAAGTCATTAAAAGACTTGTTAAAGAGTCAGTTATAACGATTAGGATTGCTACCTTTATTAGGTGACACTAGAGTTCGTCTACTTCCTCACTGAAGTGACAATTTGGATATTTCCCAGAGGAGCATTGCGGCTATAACAAAAAACAGAGATTAGGGCACCACTCCCCAAAAGCCATGAAGCTGCTGCTGTCGGTGGGCATAGAACACTTAGTCCATGGGGTGCCAGTCAAATAGCAGAGTCCAAGTTCAAACAGAAGAAAAAAGACGGCACTCACCAGGTTAACGATGAAACAGCGGTGTCCTTTATTTCAGGGACATTGCACAGATACAGGGAGGGGGTGCCGAGGGTGACGACGGGCCATTTCGGGCGTTTGCCCTTCGACTGGTCACAGTCGAAGGGCAAACGCCCGAAACGGCCCGTCGTCACCCTCGGCACCCCCTCCCTGTATCTGTGCAATGTCCCTGAAATAAAGGACACCGCTGTTTCATCGTTAACCTGGTGAGTGCCGTCTTTTTTCTTCTGTTTGAACTTGGGCATTGCGGCTATAAGTCTCCTCAGTCGGCAGGCAGAATACTCTCCACAAGGAGAATAGCAATTAGCCATATTGTGGAATACTTAGACAGTAGATTCGTAGGCTAATCAGCCTCTACTTGTGGCAAATGTATCATAGTGGATCACGCTGCTTGAACGATCTTTAGAAAGTCTAGTCGAAGTTCACCCCACCTATTAGTTGGCTCAGTTTGTGGCACAAATGTGCGCCATAATTTTGGAGCACACTGTCACACATTAGTCACAATCAGAAATTCACATGTTGCAGATTTCAAAATGTCGCTGCCAATTTTTCTAAGGCCGAAGACACACAGGGCGAGATACATGCCTCACCCTGCACTGGACAGGAGCGTGTCAGATGCTTGTGTTTCTACACGGCTACAGGCTACTGTCTAGAGAGCCGGCGGCTGTGCTGGGTGAGGCATGCAAGACTTGTGCTAGTATCTAGCATGCATCTCGCCCTGTGTGTCTCCGGCTTAAGGGTTTGCTCCCACTTGTGTATAAAAGATTGGTCCAATTCTCATCCAGACTAGTGAAATGTATTTAGTATACTACAGTATATGTCATGTGAGTGTACAATTCTTTTACTCGTCTAGAATCCACATGCCATCCATTTTGTTTCTTAGCACTGTAGTCTTTCAACATTGGGGTCCTGGATTCAAGTCCCACCAGGGATAACATCTGCAAGGAGTTTGTATGTTGTCCGTGTGTTTGTTGGGTTTACTCCGGGCACTCTGGTTTTCTCCCACACTATAAAGACATACATAGGATGTTTAGATTGTGAGCCCCAATGGGGACAGAATTGTTGATGTATGTAAAGCGGTATGGAATTAATAGCTCTATATAAGTGAGTAAATATATATTTATTAGGGCTATTAAAAGTGCATTACAAAGTGAACAGCATTCACATGACTGGTGCATTCCACGCGTTTCAGGTGTGGCACCCTTACTCCTTTATCGGATTGCTCTTGGTGTATTTATACGCAGGTGTGAGCAAACCCTAAATCTCATTCACTTTACTGCAAGTGTAATAAGCTGCATTTTTTGCATAGCAAAAATATACAATGTCAAAAATGCTAAAAATACTCAATGCGGGAACTCAACCTAAACAGTCACGTTTGCAGCACCTGGGTGAACGTGCGCAAATTATGGATGATAAACAACAACTCTACCTTGGGGTTTCGCAGGCTGAGCTCACCTTTCTAGTAATCATCTGTTAGATTGGATCCAGCAGAAATCCTTTGTGCAAACAACTTTTTTTGTCTGTTTTAAAATAATTTCGACAGGATCCTTTTCTTTTAACGTTGGAGTCTATGGAAAACATCTTGAGGACTGGAGTTGGGGAGCACTGGTCTAACGGCTCATTCCGATGTCTGTTTTTTCCATGTATGAGAAAATTGGTCTTGGTTTGTTTTGTTTTTTTATCAGACCGAGTGTCATTGTTTTTTCTTGTACGTGGAGTGAAACGTTTTTGTCCGGGAAAATGAGACTGCACTAAAGTCCCCGTTACACGCAACGATATTAATGATATCGTTGCAACGTCACCGGTTTTGTGACGTTGCAGCGACGTCGAAACAACATTGTTGCGTGTCATGTACCAACGACCAACGATGAGGTCGTTCATCGTTGATCGTTGGTAAATGACTAGGACCATTTTTTGATCATTGGTCTCCCGCTGGGTGACCAGCATCAGCGTGTGTGACAGCGGGACACCAACAATCAACGACCATCCAGCACCGCACAGTACACGCTGGGAGCTAGTAACCAGAGTACACATCGGGTAACTAAGTGCAGTGCTCTGCTTAGTTACCTGCTGTTTACCCTGGTTACCACCATTCTCGCTGATAGCTGGTGAGTCTGCCTGTGTGACAGCTCACCAGCGATCAGAAAACGATGTCCCAGTGACCCACATCGTTGGTCGGATCACCGGGACATCATAGTGTGTAACGGGGCCTTAAGGGTGTGTGCTCACGATCTGGAGGCAGTGTGTCTTGGACGCAGTGGATCCGGACGTGAGGGAACCCGCCGGTGAGCGCAGGGAGACCGCAGCCGCCCTGTAATCACCATCTGCGGTAGGTGAAGGGTGGCTGCTCCCTTTAGTCACCCAATGGCAGCAGCTTCCGACTCCGCAGCATGAAATGAACATTCTGCAGAGGTGATTAATACCGGCAAACCCCGCCGAAGGTGTCAAAACACTGCGGTCTACAAATCCCATCCACTATGCTTCTACTGTACAAAGCAGCGTTTTGGACGCAGCAAGAGGCTGCATCCAAAACGTTACATTTACTTATCGTGCGCACACAGCCTAATGGCCACTTTACACACACCAACTTATCTGTCCAACTTCTGACCAACTTACTGGTTGCAGTGAAATCATGGACACATTGCTCCATTTTGTGGCTGTGTACAAATGGTACAATGTGTCCATGATTTCACTGCAACCAGTAAGTTGGTCAGAAGTTGGACAGATAAGTTGGTGTGTGTAAAGTGGCCATAAGGGTACTGTCACACGGTGCGAAGGCCCTGGAGATGGCAACGGCCGGGAGCGCGCTTGTTTTTGGCGTCCCGCCAGCGTCGCCGTCTCCCATTTACATGGGGAGACACCTCCGGCAACGCACCGCCGATCTGACAGGCGGCATCACCGCCGGGGTGTCTCAAAGCCCCAGCGGTGATGCAGTACAATGGAAGCCTATGGCTCCCATCGCCTGTCGGATTGCCGTCGCCCTTTTACATGGGGCGATGTGTACACATCGCCCCATATAGGCCGCCTGGTTTCAGAGCACTGCTGTGAAACCAGGCAACCACTAAAAGGCGTTGCCATCACCTATTTACATCAGGCGATATCGGTGCCGATAGACTACGCCCCTGCATTGCCTAAGAAATCAGCGGTCCCGTCGCCACGTGAAGGTACCCTTAGACGTTATCTGAGTACGGTCTGATTTTTTTCGACGGATCCATAGACTTAAATTATGGATTTTTAGATCAAAATGGGACATGTGAATGTAACGGGCTCCATAGACTATCACAGGTACAAGAGATATCCGTTAAAACCACTGATGAGAACATCGGACATCTGAATGAGCCCAAACAGGGAGTTTGTGACCTTTTTTTTGTCGTTTGTTTTCTGAGTTTTCTGAGTTCTTCTCATGAATGTGCAGGGAAATAAAGAACCTGTAAAAGTCAAACTGTGCAAATGTTATAGTGAAATACATCCATTTTAGGCTGCTTTCACACAGCGTTTTTGTGCTGTCCGAGGGGATCAGACTTTTTGCTGCTCCCCTCGGACAGCATCGGATCCAAACTGATGACTGCAATCGGATGCCAAATAAGCATCCGATCCCGATATTTTGCAGCATCAGCTGGATCCTGTCCCTGCTCCTCCTGTCATCTCGTCCCCCTTCTCTCTCCCTCCTGTCACCTTTGTTCCCCCGTGTCTCCCCTCTTTGTCCCCCTGTGTCTCCCCTCTTTGTCCCCCTGTGTCTCCCCTCTTTGTCCCCCTGTGTCTCCCCTCTTTGTCCTCCCTCTTTGTCCCCCTGTGTCTCCCCTCTTTGTCCCCCTGTGTCTCCCCTGTGTCTCCCCTCTTTGTCCCCCTGTGTCTCCCCTCTTTGTCCTCCCTCTTTGTCCCCCTGTGTCTCCCCTCTTTGTCCCCCTGTGTCTCCCCTGTGTCTCCCCTCTTTGTCCCCCTGTGTCTCCCCTCTTTGTCCCCCTGTGTCTCCCCTCTATCTCCCCCCTCTTTGCTCCCCTGTTTGCAGACCTTAAAAAATAAAAAAATCTTCATTCTCACCTCTCCGCGACACCCGCGCTGCTTCCAGCTTCTTCTGATCAACAGGACCTGGCGTGATGTCACAGTCACATGACCGGTTACCGCGGTAACCCGCCATGTGACTCAACTGTGACGTCAGGCCAGGTCCTAGAAGCACAGAGCGCTGGAGGCATCGCTGGATCGTGGAGAGGTGAGAATGAAGTTTTTTTTATTTTTAACCCTTTATTTTCAGAAGATGTCACTTCTGCAATGTATGAATATACATTGCAGAAGTGATATTAGATGGCACAGAGCGATTTTAGTGTACTGAGCATGCTCAGTACACTAACATCGGGTCCGAGGAGACATGAGCTGTTTCCTCGGATCCGCGCTCCATAGGCCCCATGTTATTTGGCACGGATCAGGTCGGATCCAATTCGGTCCGATCTGACCCGCTGTGCCAAAAATCGCAGCAGGCTGCGATTTTGGGCACAGCAAAAAATCGGCCAGGATCGGATCCGACCAAAATCGGATGCCAATAAGGCCAAATCCGATGTGATCCGTGCCCATAGGATAACATGGGGCCAAAATCTGATCCGTGGCTGTCAGTTTTACAACGGACAGCCACGGATCACAGAAAAACGCTGTGTGAAAGCACCCTTAAGTAAAAAAAAAAAAACATCCCCAGAGGTGGACTGTCCCTTTAAGGTTAAATTCCCACGAGACTGAACTCACAGACCCATCTCATTGACTGAATGAGGATGTGACTGTCTCTGTATACTCATCTGCAAACTGAACAAGAGCAGGATCTTGCCCAGGGACGTAACTACAACAGGTGCAGGGGTTGCAATTGGACCTGGGCCCTGGAGCCAAGGAGGGCCCCAAAAGACCTTTTGGCCTATAGAAAAAGACTATTGCTATTAAAGACTTGCAATAATTGGGGGCCCCGTTGGAGCTTTCACATTGGGGCCCATGAGCTTCAAGTTACACCACTGATCTTGCCTGTTGTTTACATCCACTACACTGGACTTGTGCTTGCGATATTTTCATGTGGACCTGACGTACAAATTACTAGTACAAATAGTCTGTAAGCTGTCCATGATCGGTCCTTTGCAAAAAAGGATAGCATACACTTGTCTGAATGTAGCCTTAAATAGAACCAACCAGCAGGATTTAAGGCTATAAAGTGAAACCAGTGCCGTACAGGCTCGGGGATACTGGATGCAATCATACCTTTACTTGAATGATTGCAGAGAAAAGCATCCTAAAACCTTTGGAAAACAGGGCAGCAGACGACTGATATGTTCAACACTGCATCACTATTCTGGGTTGTTGATTTTTTCCCTCCACTGTGGGCATGCCTATCGGCTGTAGCCAAACCCTCCCCCTCTCCCTTTCCTCTCTACTTTCAGTTTTGTCAGGCATCCTATGGCTGGAGTATAGATAAGAGGGAGGAGGGAGGGTTAGGGTTACAGCCAATAGGCACACCCACAGAGGAGGAAAAAAATAAAATAACCCTAAATAGTGACACAGTACTGCACACCAATCATCTGCTACCCTGTTTTCCAGGACTTTTATAACACTTTTCTCTGCAATCAAACATGGAATCATTCAAGTAAAGGCCATGGCTTCTTTTTATAGCCATAAATCCTGCTGCTTGGTTCCCTTTAAGGGGTATATCCGGGATTTATATATATATTAAAAAAAATGTGACCAAGCACTAACATGCAGGTAGTTGCTACCTACCTACCTGTTGCGCCGTTCACTGCAGCTACAGAGAAGTGAGGATAACATGGCTGTGTCAACAGCAAGGTGGCTTTTTTTTCCCGCTCTGCTCTGTGGAAGGGGCGGGATGGACGTCATCATGCTGATTGACAGCTGCAAAATTTCCAACAGTAGTGGTCCAAGACCCTCCATGTCAGCAGTGAATGGAGCCGGGCACAACAGGCAGGGAGGGGGCACCTACCCACCTGTTTGCACTTAGGCACATACAGTATATTGTTTTCTAAATTCCAGATAACCCCTTTAAAGTGGAAATATGTTTATATAAAGGCAAGGGATACCCATTGCTTGTGTCCTCCACGCCTGGAAGGGGAATTACTCAGGATAATCTAACATTATTGTATTATGGATTTACTATAGATATAATTCCCTCATATATCTTAAAGTTCAGTGTAGTTCTACCAAAGATGATCCTACCAGTAATGTGATAGGAGAAGGATGTTTTTTTCTTCTAGAGAAATAAAAAACAAAATTAAAGCGGTGACATTTTGCAATGAGGGAAAAAGTAATTAGCGTCATAATTAGTACAACTATAGTGGTGTCACTTAGGGCCTTGTGGGAGGCAGACGTCTGAACCGTAACGGGGTAATTAAGTATAAGAAATGGGTCAAATACTCAAATTGGGATATAAAAAGCTCAACTGTTCAGTAATCAGCCATATCATTGTACTAGACGGGGGCCCGATTCTATCGCATCGGGCGATTCTAGAACTAAGGGGTTGTCCACAATTCTATAAACCTAGCTGATTTCTTACTAAAACAGCACCACCCCTGTCTACAGGCTGTGTGTGATATTGCAGATCAGCTCCATTTAAGTGAGTGGGTCTCTGCTGTAATACCACATGCAACCTGTAGACAGGGGTGGCGCTGTTTTTGAAAGAATGCAGTGAAGTTTTATCAATCTTGGATATCCCCTTTAATGTTTTAGGCTATGAAATTAAATTTAAAAAAAATAATAACTCAGCGACATCAGTAGAATTGTATAATATGCAAATAACAAAGTAAGTACGGGTGCATCTCAACTAATTAGAATATCATCAAAAAGTTAATTTATTTCAGTAATTCAATACATTAAGTGAAACCCATTTATTATATAGAGTCATTACACACAGAGGGATCTATTTCATGTGTTTATTTATGTTAATGTTGATGATTATACTTGAACAACACGTCCACTCCGAACTGTCCTCTCACCTCTCCTCCTGCTCCCACTTCGACCGCCTACAGTCCGGCTTCCGACCCCTCCATTCCACCGAAACAGCCCTGACCAAAGTCACCAACGACCTACTGACCGCCAAGAACAAACACCACTACTCCATCCTGCTACTCCTTGACCTGTCTGCCGCTTTCGACACGGTTGACCACTCCCTTCTTCTCCGGATCCTGGAATCCCTTGGCATCACCCACCTTGCCCTCTCCTGGATCTCCTCATACCTAGCAGACCGGACCTTCAGCGTCTCCCACTCCCACACCTCCTCCTCACCCTACCCCCTTTCTGTCCGAGTCCCCCAAGGTTCGGTCCTGGGACCCCTACTTTTCTCCATTTACACTCTCGGCCTAGGGCAACTCATCGAGTCCCATGGCCTCCAGTACCACCTCTACGCCGACGACACCCAAATCTACCTGTCCGGCCCTGACATCACCTCCCTACTCTCGAAAATCCCTCAATGCCTTTCCGCCATCTCATCCTTCTTCTCTGCCCGCTTCCTTAAACTCAACATGGACAAAACTGAATTCATAGTCTTCCCCCCAAGAAATTCCACCCCACCTCCCAACCTATCCATCTGCATCAACGACTGCGCCCTCTCCCCAGTCCCCCAAGCCAAGTGCCTCGGGGTAATCCTCGACTCCTCCCTATCCTTCAAACCCCACATCGAGGCCCTCACCACATCCCTCCGGCTCCAGCTCAAGAACATCTCACGGATCCGCTCCTTCCTCACCCACGACACCGCTAAAACACTCATCCATGCTCTTATCATCTCCCGCCTTGACTACTGCAACCTCCTTCTCAATGGCCTCCCAGCTAACTCCCTCACACCTCTCCAGTCTATCCTCAACTCCGCTGCCCGACTCATCTATATGTCCTCCCGCTACTCCCCTGTCTCCCCCCTCTGCCAAGCCCTTCACTGGCTCCCCGTCTCCAAGAGATCCCAATTCAAAACACTAACCATGACGTACAAAGCCATACACAACCTGGCCCCACCATACATCTCCGACCTGGTCTCCCGATACCTACCCTCACGCAACCTCCGCTCCTCCCAAGAACTCCTCCTCTGCTCCCCCCTCATCACCTCTTCACACAACCGAGTCCAGGACTTCTCCCGGGCATCTGCCTTACTCTGGAACTCCCTACCCGAACACGTCAGACACTCTCCTACCCTGAGTAACTTCAAGTGTCACCTGAAGACTCACCTGTTCCGTCAAGCCTACAACCTGCCATGAGACCCAGGCGAACGCCCCATACCTGACATTCCCCCATCCTACTGTATCCTAACCCACCCCTCATAGACTGTGAGCCCTCGTGGACAGGGTCCCTGCCCCTCCTGTACCTGTACGTCCTGATCGCCTAGAGTTAGTGTACTTGTTCTTGTCTCCCTCATCCTCATGTAAAGCGCCATGGAACCCAATGGCGCTATATAAATAAATAATAATAATAATAATAAATAATGATTATGGCTCACAGCCAATGAAAACCCAAAGGTCATTATCTCAGAAAATTAAAGTAGGGAGGATGAAGGGTCTGAGAGATAAAATATGACCTAAATAGGTATCAGAGGCTTCACCTTGCGTGGTTCTGAGAGTCACAACCACTATAAAAGCGGATCACGGCTGCTGCAGTCCCCAGTGTGGTGCATATAGAGTAGGGAGGATGAAGGGTTAAACACCACGCTGCCGTATTCCACTAGACATCAAAGGGTGAATATAATATTGCTTTATTAGTCAACGCGTTTCAGAACTCCCTGGCCCCTTTCTCAGGTCAAATTAATGTCATATTGCCATGTTGACTAATAAATCAATATTATAGTCGCCCTTTGATGTCTCGTGGAATACGGCAGCACGGTTTTTAACCCTTAATCCTCCCTACTTTAAATTTCTTAGATAATGAGCCTTGGGTTTTCGTTGGCTGTAAGCCATAATCATCAACAGAAACAAACACATGAAATAGATCACTCTGTAATGACTCTATATAATATATGTGTTTCACCTTATGGATTGAATTACTGAAATAAATTAATGTTTTTGATGATATTCTAATTCATTGAGATGCTCCTGTACATTGCTCCATAATGCTGGTATGGATATACTGTACATCACCATTATAACACCGACTGGCTGACATTGTTCTTTTTAGTACTATGTATAGATTCTCACACATACGTTGTATTATTCGATGACCGACGTTTCCTTCAGTAATGTCCTTATGAAGAAGAAATGCAGAAGTCTACCGCAGCACCGCAACGTCTTATAATGTGACTGAAAAAGGAGAAGAAACGCCCACACAGTGATCCAGTGACAGGGGAACACCACAAGGAAACCGAGAGCCCAAATACACTTTTCCCTTGAAACTCGATTTATGCAGAATTTTTCGATATTCCTTTGAAGGGAGTCATTGGGTCAGAGTGTGTTATATAATGCACATGTGATCTCTGTCATAAGACAGAGTCTGTTATGTTCATTCATGAGTGATACAAATCTACACTGGTTTTAAGGCCTTTCAGGAACCTTCATGTCAGCCAGTTTCCAAATTTCATAGCAGCGTCCTCATTGTACAATGTCCCTATAGTGTCTCAGATATCTCACAAGGGGCCTATGGACCGTCAGAAGTGGCACCATATAGTCTTAATGTTCATAGACACAAAACAGTTACCCTAAAGAGAATTTCTGTTTTCAAGAACTCTTGTCCCCCAGCCATGATGTCTGGACGAGCCGGGGTTCTCCTGTCCTAAGCACTATAGACTCAGTGGCAAAGCTTCAGTCTATGATGATGGGGTCATCATCTTCATGCAGTATCACCATCATCCCTATGCAGTATGTACTCCCATCATCCCCATGCAGTACCATCATCTACTTTCAAATAACCCCATCACCCCATGCACTAACCCCATCATCTCCCTGCAGTATCTTCATCATTCCCATGCAGGATGTATCCCGATCATCCCCTTGCAATACCCGCATCTTCCCCATGCAATATCTCCATCTTCCCCATGCACTACCCCCATCATTCCCATGCAGTACCCACATCATCCCCATACAGTACCCCCATCATGCCCTTGCAATACCCTAATCTTCCCTATGCACTACCCCTATCATCCACATGCAGTACGCCCATCATCCCCTTGCAATACCCCCATCTTCCCTATGCAATACCTCCATCTTCCCCTTGCATTACCCCCATCATTCCCATGCAGTACCCACATCATCCCCTTCCAATATCCCCATCTTCCCAATGCACTACCCCCATCATCCCCATGCAGTACCCCCATCATCCCCTTGCAATACCCCATCTTCCCCATGCAATACCTCCATCTTTTCCATGCACTACCCCCATCATTCCCATGCACTACCCACATCATCCCATTCTAATACCCCCATCATCCCTATGCAGTCCCTTGCTTTCCCCACCATGGTGCCTGCAAAAAAAAAAAACACACACACATATACTCACCGATCCTCCACGCTGTACGGTGTTCCGGGTGCCGCTCTGTCCCTGCTGCCGTGCAGGCGGCTGCGGTTCAATCCGAAACCAGCAGCTGGGTCCCAATCAGAGGCCGAAATCGGATTGGACCGCAGCCGCCTGCATGGCAACAGGGACATAGCGGCACCTGGAAGTGCATATGTGGCGCCCCTGCGACCAGGTGGCCACAGAAGGGTACTGCAGCCAGGCAGTTAGGACTTAGTAAACACTACACCCTCACAGCCCACATCCCCACGCATAGAGAGGGTTCACATCCAGCTCTGAGGTCGGACACTATATGAGACCAGAAGGAGTGGTGGACGAGGAGTGGGTTGGGCACACCAGAAGGTCAGGTGACTGACAGTATATAGAGAGGGGGAGGAGTAAAGGAAGTTAGTAGGCTGAAGTAGCTGAGATGCAAAGACCTAAGAGTAAGCCATGGTGCTGAGCAGCAAAGACAAGGAGAAGCTGAGCTGAGACAGAAAGACACATGCTGCCTGGAAGTGCCTAAGCTGAGGAGCGCTGACCCGTACTGAGCCAATGCGAGCCAGATGGGGGGGAAAAGCCCATCCAAGATGCTGAAACCACCAGGAGTGTGATAGACAGAGAAGGGACGGTGTAACCCGTGCCCTAGACAGCAGCAGAAGCTACTAACAGCAGGTGGAGAAGCCCTCCTAGATACCGAAGGAAACAAAGGAAGGAGCCTGGTAGTTTAATGCTGTGGACTACTGCAGGCTGGGCTAAGGCAGAGTGTCAGCTCTGAAGGGGACCGACGATTCACCCGGTATCCCCAGATTCACTGACGGGGAGCTTTAGTTTCAAGCTGGAGTTCCTAACCCAAAGAACAGGCAGCTCAGTGACACACTAGGACTCACAGAAGCCCGAGTCACCGCTATACTGTCCAGCGTCCGCATACACCCGTGTAAGACGGAGAGAGAGAGTAATAGCCCGGAAAGGCACACTTAAAGACTGTGTGAGGGGTCACAAGGAGAGAGGAGCCTGGCTGCAGGAGAGAAGGGAACCCGGAAAGGGAGAATGCAACCGAATGTTAAGAGCTGTGTAAAGAATTGCAGATGACCTGTAAACTGCTTGAAAGAACTTAAGTAAAGCTTTGGAAACCCTGCATTGTCTCCTGCCTGCTTCCATCTGCAGACCATTCCTCCCATACAGGCTTGCACTGGAAAGATCTCAACCTGCAGAGCTACAGCCTGTCAGCACCAACGCTGAGGAGAGATCCCTGCAGCTGCAAAGTAAGTGTGCTCCACTACACCAAATAGACTTTAACTCCTTACTGCCCCGGGGGATACAGTTCTCCCCACTAGAACTATACCATCCCCGCTGCCATTCCATCACCCCCGGAGGTTCTGCAGCAGCCGCGGCCCCCATTACTGGCCGCATCAAGTGGGTGGCGTCACCCGTGACAATATCCCTTGTAAATAATCCCATTTTATTGTGCTGAGCCAGGGACACGGTCCGGACCAGGCCACCAGTGACATCCCCAGCAGCAGATCGGTCCGGTACCGAGTACCCCACGTCCCTTGGGGCTCCACAACTTGGCGTCACGAACAGGATCTACCCGGTCCAAAAGAATTGGACCTTGTGTGCCTAAATCCTGTGTTCTGGACTTTTCCCGCCAAATCTGACCCTAATGGCGGCCATCAGGGACTAGCGCCATGTGCAGGGGAGGCGTTCCTAAGACTCCCATCGTGGGCCGGCCCGGTCCAAGGCGCGAAAAGAGGGTCCCGCCCTGGCTCTCCTTAACTCCGGGAGAGCCAGCTGTCACTCTAAAAGAAGAGCCGCCGCCCCTAGACCCTCCTACCAAGAAGCTGGCGCGAACTGAGCCGGAAATCGTCATCAGGAGGGGGCGGAGCAGGCAACCGGAAGAGAAGCAGTCGCCATTCAGAGACACGAGGACGGAAGCGGAGGACGCAGCAACCAGCACTCCACCCGGAAGACCACGCGTGATCCCGGAGGGCCCACAGAAAGATTTAGTGGAGGAACCCGGCCGAGGAGAGACCCCGTGTGACCGAGAGGAGATGGCTGAAGGAGGAAAAGAGCGTTCCCACGTCCTAGACACCCGGAGGGGTGTACGGCGGCTGCCCCCAAGGATGACACGGGCCCAGGAGGAGAACAGGACCCGGATACAAATAGACATTGACCACTGCCAGGGCTATGAGGCCCAAGTCCAGCGACGACCCGGCTGGGTCGAGGAGCACGGACGTGCCGCAAGCGACGCCGAGGCCTATACGGCCATACTAGTTGATGTATCCACCCCGCCAGCTATCCTTAACCAAACTTGGAAAGAAGTAGATCCACTCGGAGCTTTGCCAGAAGGATTTCTGAAGCTGCCGCAGATGTTGCCTTGGAAGCAAGCAAAAGAAAGAATAGAAACGCAGGATCTGCATCCAGAAGGGAAGGCATCCCAGATGATCCAGAAGATGGAGAAGAAGGATCAGGAGTAAGACCTGTGTCCTGCATCAAGAAGAAACAGATGAAGAAACTGTAAGTGTGAATGTACATTGTTCCTTATTGATCCCCCAACCTTACCTGAATGAATGCTAGCATTCCCCTGTCTGTCTTATGTGTTTCAAACTGAACATTTGCATCATGAACAATGACGTGATACTAACTTTCTTGTAAATAGTTGAGCGCACTTGTGTGCTCCCCTTTGGTTTTAAGACCAGATGCAAATGCGAAGTAATGCACGAACTCTGCATTTTGAACTTTGAAGCTGCTTTTTGAGACTTTTGCACTTTCTGAGAATTTTTGAAAGTTTTAGCACTTTTTGAAAAGAAGAGAGATTTTTATACTTTTATACAAAGTAATGTCTATAATGTCTTTTATGGAGAAAAGAGGGTAATGATGAGTATAAATACCCATGCACTTATGTTTATAGTTAATGTAACGTTCCAAGAATCGTGCCTCCCGGACGGGAAGAAACAAGAATCCATAATGTTTATTGTTGTATAATATAAAAATGTTTTCAGGGTAACCAATGTCTAGTCGCGCGCGGACGCGCTGTTTAACTCCGGGAGAATGTGGCGCCCCTGCGACCAGGTGGCCACAGAAGGGTACTGCAGCCAGGCAGTTAGGACTTAGTAAACACTACACCCTCACAGCCCACATCCCCACGCATAGAGAGGGTTCACATCCAGCTCTGAGGTCGGACACTATATGAGACCAGAAGGAGTGGTGGACGAGGAGTGGGTTGGGCACACCAGAAGGTCAGGTGACTGACAGTATATAGAGAGGGGGAGGAGTAAAGGAAGTTAGTAGGCTGAAGTAGCTGAGATGCAAAGACCTAAGAGTAAGCCATGGTGCTGAGCAGCAAAGACAAGGAGAAGCTGAGCTGAGACAGAAAGACACATGCTGCCTGGAAGTGCCTAAGCTGAGGAGCGCTGACCCGTACTGAGCCAATGCGAGCCAGATGGGGGGGAAAAGCCCATCCAAGATGCTGAAACCACCAGGAGTGTGATAGACAGAGAAGGGACGGTGTAACCCGTGCCCTAGACAGCAGCAGAAGCTACTAACAGCAGGTGGAGAAGCCCTCCTAGATACCGAAGGAAACAAAGGAAGGAGCCTGGTAGTTTAATGCTGTGGACTACTGCAGGCTGGGCTAAGGCAGAGTGTCAGCTCTGAAGGGGACCGACGATTCACCCGGTATCCCCAGATTCACTGACGGGGAGCTTTAGTTTCAAGCTGGAGTTCCTAACCCAAAGAACAGGCAGCTCAGTGACACACTAGGACTCACAGAAGCCCGAGTCACCGCTATACTGTCCAGCGTCCGCATACACCCGTGTAAGACGGAGAGAGAGAGTAATAGCCCGGAAAGGCACACTTAAAGACTGTGTGAGGGGTCACAAGGAGAGAGGAGCCTGGCTGCAGGAGAGAAGGGAACCCGGAAAGGGAGAATGCAACCGAATGTTAAGAGCTGTGTAAAGAATTGCAGATGACCTGTAAACTGCTTGAAAGAACTTAAGTAAAGCTTTGGAAACCCTGCATTGTCTCCTGCCTGCTTCCATCTGCAGACCATTCCTCCCATACAGGCTTGCACTGGAAAGATCTCAACCTGCAGAGCTACAGCCTGTCAGCACCAACGCTGAGGAGAGATCCCTGCAGCTGCAAAGTAAGTGTGCTCCACTACACCAAATAGACTTTAACTCCTTACTGCCCCGGGGGATACAGTTCTCCCCACTAGAACTATACCATCCCCGCTGCCATTCCATCACCCCCGGAGGTTCTGCAGCAGCCGCGGCCCCCATTACTGGCCGCATCAAGTGGGTGGCGTCACCCGTGACAATATCCCTTGTAAATAATCCCCTTTTATTGTGCTGAGCCAGGGACACGGTCCGGACCAGGCCACCAGTGACATCCCCAGCAGCAGATCGGTCCGGTACCGAGTACCCCACGTCCCTTGGGGCTCCACACATACGGCGACGGCGGGACATAGATTTGGGTGTTAGCCAGATGCGGCCATAAAAGAGCCACAAGCCATAGGTTCCCGACCCCTGCCCTACACAGATTGGCTGGTGACCACTCACATCACCCTTATCTATTCCACATTTCTTCAAGATGGCCGGGCCATTATTGTAAATAAACACCTTTACTCTGGGTCACCCCCACCCCATTGTAGATTGTAAGCTCTTACCAACATGGTTGTCATTATTTTGCTTAAATTATTGTATTGTCTATAACTGTCATTTGTATATGAACCTCGGAATATGATGGCGCTATATAAAGAAAGATTATTATCATTAGAGAGGAATTCAGAAATAGCGCCACTTGTTTCATCTGGTTGTATCTGTAATTGCAGTACTTCTGGCTGAGTTGTATCAGAACCAGCTCACGGGCAGGATTAGCACTACTTTTGGGGGGGGGGGGGAGAACAGACCCTTTTATCTAAGCCCCAAGTTCTGTAAATTCCCATTCGACTGTAATCTTATAAGTGTTGAGTGGAATTAATATAACGAGTCTTACGCTGCGATAAATAAGCTGCCAGCCACCCTCCAACCCTACAATACATCCAATTAGCAATACCTTCATTTAAACAATTCCACGCGGCTGCAGAAAATCTCCATTGTTCTATTGATTCCAATCCCACAACCACTTATTACATGTCTTCAACGTAAAGGAAACCATGAGAATGAGCGGGACGTGTAATTATGCATTGTGAACCTGGAAAATAAAACTGCTGCACATTAATAATAACCACCAGGAAGAGGACAGGATTTCTGCAAATGAAATAATGCAAATGCGTATGAGAGTAATTCAGCATTTATTTCCTATATCACTGACAACGTTCATGATAAATGTGTTTCCTATAGAGTTTATTTAGTGTAAGATATGAACTGTACTCAGTATTATGGAACGTGTTCACCAAACAGACACATATTGGTTGGATAGAGCCTAAAGGAAACCTGCAGCCCCCGAATCCCCCCCCCCCTTCCAAAGTACCAATTAAACAGATGGAAAATAGGACGCAATGTATGCTAATGAGTATAGGGTGCTTCACCTCTGTGGGGTCTCTTCTCCTTTCTTAACGGGGATGGGAAGTGTATATGCAACTTTAAACATTATTTTACAGACAAAGGAAAAAAAAGTAATTTTATAAATACTGTACGTCACTTATGTACTAAATCTTTGTTACAGGTTACAACGCAGTGGCAGACACAGACAGAAAAGGGCCCCTGTGCTAGAACAGTATAGGGGCCCTTTGCAGTCCAGTGACAGTTGCTGTGTGCTGATGTGGAAGTAAAAATGGGCCCCCTTACCACTTGGGCCCCGGGGCGGCTGCCCCGGCTGCACCGATGATATGTCCGTCCCTGGTCCAAAGCTAAATACTTGGTATTTTCTGCAAGTCTAGGACTGGTGGTCTTTGTTCTGAACAGTAGTTACCACCAGGACTGAACCACCTGTGAATCAGTGCAGCAGGTGATTGACGTGTGTGCAGCATGACATGACACTATTTGGGTTTTTTCTTTTTTATTCCTCCCCTGTGGGTTTGGCAGTCTGCTGTAAGCCGAACTTCCTCCCTCTCATCCAGACTCATCCAGGGTTTACAGCAGATTACCAAGCCCACAGGGGAGGAACAAAAAACAAACAAACACAAATAGTGATGTGATGCGGCACACGTCAATCACCTGCTGCACTGATTCACAGGTGGTTCAATCCTGGTGGATGGTTCCTGCTAACCTGCTTGTTGACTGGTTCCAATGAAAATAAGTAACATTTGGGTAAAGTCTGAAGCTCAAGAACAATTCAAGATCAGCAATGTTATCATTTATTTTATTCACTTATATAGCACTATTAATTCCACAGCGCTTTACAGACATCATCATCACTGTCCCCATTGGGGCTCACAATCTAAATTCCCTATCAGTGTGTGTTTGGAGCTAGTATACACACATATCTACTAAAAACGTGCGCGCTCCCGTGATATCTCCGGCGAAGTCACCTGGTGTGACTGTACCCTAAGACTTTTTCTAACTATACAAAAGGCCATTTTCTCTCAAATGTTCAATAATTTGTGAAAATCTGTGTTAGTGGTCACGTCTCTGCTGTGATAATCCATCTTCCTCGCAGGTGGGACATATCAAGATGCTGATTAGATATGACTCACCGTGGCCGGGACTCCGAGGGACAGGCGTTTCTATCTTCCTCCTTGTCAAGGGAACCGCACCTGCCGGTAGTGGGGCCCAGTGGTCCAGATTCAATAAAGACGTCGTTGGTTAAACAGATTAAGGGGTTAATTTGTTTCGTAACGCCACCTATGAGTGTTCCTGTGATGTCCACCAGCGCTGCTTGGGCCTCCGGGGGATCGAATGCAGCAAGATGGAACGCTCCCCACAGGCTGAGCGGTGATCCCCGGAGCCAGGAGCTGCACAAGATATTCTGAGGCAGCTGCGGTTACCTTAGTGTGCGGAGAGAGACAGTTCATAAGAAGGCACGGACACTGAAAGTCTCTGTAACGGGTACTTTACTGTAAACAGCAGACAGTACATGGTATACAGTTGCGGGTAATGGACCGGGTGGACTTAGCAATGACCAGTGTTTCTCAGAGCTCCGCGGTGTTCCTCCATTCTAACTAACTTGTGTTGCCGGGGTCGCCATGGAATGCCAGATCGGGTACAAGGAGGCTGCTTCAATTGCCCTACCAGGGAATTCTGGCCGGATTTGTGGGGAGCCTTGGGTCCTTTTAGTGGGTACTCCGCTGGCTAGACGACTTTGTGTAAGCGGCGGTGGTGGGGTGCTCCTGTAAAGCGGTCCCTCCACTCCTGGTTCGCGTAGCAGTGCTGAACAACTACTAGCTTCGGTACCAGTAGACCGGTTGTAGATGGGCACGGGATGATCTTGACCCGTATGCATTCGCCCAGAGTCCGGTCGTTGAGGCACCGGGGTAATGGCACCCAACCAGGGGTGATGGCCAGGGGGCTGCACGGGACTGTGCAGGCCCCCTGTCCTAGGTTGCAGAGATTGTTCTTTTTGCTCCCTTCTCCTACGTTGTTGCAGATAGTTCTGTTCTAAACTTTTCCACTACACACTACCTCTACACTCCGTCCACCAGGACCTTATTGGCCCTCTATGCTGATGATGCATGTAGGGTATGGATCTCTGAGTTAACTGTGTCATTGCTTAGTCAGAAAATATTGCTGCTGCTGTCTAGGCTGCAATACCCTCCTGTGACGCACTCGTTGCGGGGCGCCACAGATACATGATCATCGTCCTTACTTTGAGTCTCCACCTTGACTGTAGCTCGTCGTCCTCATCAGGGTCTCCACCTAACTGCAGCTCGTTGTCCTCATTGGGCTCTCCACCTGACCACAGCTCATCTTCCTCATCGGGGTCTCCTCCTGACTGCAGCTCATTGTCCTCATCAGGGTCTCGACCTGATTGTAGCTCATCATCCTCATCGGGGTCTCCACTTGACTGCAACTCATCCTCATCAGGGTCTCCAACTGACCGCAGCTTATCTTCCTCATCGGAGTCTCACTCGCCTACAGCTCATCATCCTCATCGATGTCTCCACCATACTGCAGCTCATCATCCTTATCGTGGTCTCCACTGACTGCAGCTCATTGTCCTCATCGTGGTCTCCACCTGACTGCAGCTCATTGTCCTCATCGTGGTCTCCACCTGACTGCAGCTCATCATCTTCATAGTGGTGTCCACCTCACTGCCACCATCGTACTCATCAGGTCTCCATCTGACTGCAGTTTGTTGTCGTAATCGACTTGAGTGGGCAAATTCTCACATTCTATGGCATCTGGTACGTTGGAAAGGTTTACTAATATGGATGAATCCACGTTTTCCGGTAAGGGAATTGCAGACTGGCAATTGTGTTCACATCAGATACTGACTGGTTTTCTGACCCCCTCATACTGTAAAACTGCACATTTTAGAGCAGCCTTTTATTGTGGCCAGAAGGAGGCGCACCTGTGCAATAATATTGTGTCTAATCAGCATATTGATATGTCACACTTGTGAGACGGATGGGAGAAGAGATCACTATAACACAGATTTAGACAAATTTGTGAACAATACTTGATAGCAAAAGGCCTTTTGTGTAGATAGAAAAAGTCTTGGATCTTTGAGTTCAGCTTGTGAAAAAGGGGAGCGCAAATGTTACAGTGGTCTCCCTTACCTGGGAGACTTAAGACGGGTTTGTGCCTTCTATCTCATGTCTATATTGAGACTTCATATTAAACGTCATTTTTTTCCTTTGGCACTTATGGGGTTAATGTCAGTCTGCTGCCAGCAATCTAGTTAGGTCTTGTCCAGGTGTGGCCATTCTGTATTACTCCTTCCCCTTTATATATACCATAGTCCAAGCATGCTCTGCTGATGATTGAATTCATTCAGGCCAAAGCTCCTGAGTGAAGGGAGCTCTCTGAATAACCTCTTGTTGCCAAGCCGTCTGCTGTCTGGAGAAGTGACTGCAGGTGTGAAGTTGCTGCCTCTGTTGTGCTTTGTTTGTCTTCCCCTTCCCTCTTGTCTCTTTTATTGTAGTGGATGGGACTAGCGTTTCCGCCTGCCATTCCCTATTGAGGACTAACGTCAGGGCTAGCGGAGGGCATAGGTATCCTGCTCGGCGACGAGTTGAAAGAACTCGTATAGGGATGGTAGGGAGATCAGGGCACAGCTGCAGGTGAGTGCAGGAGGTCACCTCTCCGCTGTTCCCTATGAGCAGGGCCATCCTCTGTCTGTATCCCTCTGGTGCCTCCCTGTCTGTTGTGTTACATTGTGCGGCAGACATCGTAGGTCACTTTCACGCACGGTAGTCGGACATTCCCCTTAGTCCAAGTGTGACAGAAAACAAGTGTTGGAGACAACTTTATGATCACTGTGATCCGGCCACTGGGATGTCCACTAGCCCATCTGAAGGAAGTGAAGATTGAACACCTCTTCCCGGTGCAGACGGGGTTGCAGAGATCCGCTCTTGGGATCAAGGAGGTCCCAGCAGTCCTTTAAAGATGGCTAACCCATCTGATCAGTCAGTTGAATGTACATGCACTCTAGTGACTATAGTCACTCTATTGTAGCTCAGACTTGAATATATGAAGTGTTTATATTGCTAGCTATTACATGAATGGGCACTTTTAGCTTTTTTTGTACATTGCATCTCTATGTTGCCTGTATCATCTCATTCACTTTGATTTCTCAGTCTGACGCGCTCCTGACTTCCAGGAAATCCAGATGTAGACTTTGAAGATGTGTGGGCAGTAGCCTCTGCAAATTCCGGACCACAGATGGGTTCTCCCTAGGCTTCTGCTAGGGGAGTACACCCGTCACTGACCCTTACAGGCGTCTCTGGCTTGGAGTTACTTCTCCTTTTGGAGGATGATTGTGATAAGGTACACAACTGAGTCACCAATTGGGGTTAAATGAGTTTAAGTTTTACTTATGTTTGCAACCAGCCACCGTACAGCTCTTCTGAAACTACATATAGTCACTTGCTTGTCTTTGGCTTTCATGGCATGCTGGGACTTATAGTTCATAACAGTTATGGTTTTTCAATGTTTGGAATTTTGATTCTTCACTAAGATACATTTTTTGATGTTATGCACTGATTGTGGGAAGGAATATGTGATATATGAGTATCTGCACCTGTTCTCTTCTTCACTGCATACAATTACTACATATTATTTAATTCCAGTAGTTGCCTAAGCATGTAAAACAGGATGAGGAGAGGAGAACCGTCTGAAAGCTTAAGAACCAAAATTGTAGACAAATATCAACAATCTCAAGGTTGCAAGTCCATCTCGAGAGATTGTGATGTTCCTTTGTCCACAGCACACAACATAAATCAAAAAGCTTACAACCCATGGCACTGTAGCTAATCTCCCTGGATGTGAATGGCAGAAAAAAATTGATAAGAGGTTGCAATGCATGATTATCCGGATGATGAATAAGCCCAAATCAAGTTCCAAAGAAATTTAAGACGTCCTGCAGGCTCAGGGGACATCAGTGTCAACACAAACTATCTCTCCACATGGGAATGAGGTGAAACGCTATGGAGGAGACCCAGGAGGATCCCCCTGCTGACACAGAGACAGAAAAAAGCTAGACTGCAGTTTGTGAAAATGTACAGATGTAAGCCAAAATCCTTCTGGGAAGCGTCTTGTGGACAGATGAGGCAAGACAGAGCTTTTTGGTAAAGTGCAGCATTCTACTGTTTACCGAAAATGTAATGAAGCCTACAAAAAAAAGACCACAGGACCTACAGTCACATAAGGGGGATTTACAGAGAGGTTTTCAGGTTGTTTTGCTGCCTCTGGGGGCATTTTCTGTGTGCTAGGCATCATGAAATCTGAAGACTACCAAAGGATTTTGGGTGACAATGTAGAGCTCAGTGTCAGAAAGCTGGGGGCGTCCTAGGTCATGGGTCAGAGGGCCCTGGTGCAGCCATAGTTAGAAGCGGGGGGAGGGGGTACTGGCAGCCGTTGGTGAGGAGCGGGGGGGGGTGGCGGGGCTGGCGGCCGTCGACGGTGTAGTGGCTCTCCTACCTGCGCTGAGCCGCGCCAACTGCATGAATTCTTGGGAGCTGGTGCAGTGGGGCAGAGGTGAGGAGGGGCGGGATCAGGCAAGGGATGTCTCCTATGACATCGGGTTACAGGGGTCGGCTGGGGGCCCCCCTGCAGGCTTGAGGGGCCCCCTAGCCGGTCGGGGCCCTGGTGCAGCTGAACCAGCTGCACCATGGTAGGTCCGCCCCTGACCCCAAACATCAAGAAGCCCCAGAAATGGATGGAAACAAAGCGCTGGACAGATCTGAAGTGGCAGCAATGAGTCTGGATCTAAATCCCATTGATCACCTGTGGAGAGATCTGAAAATTGGGAGAAGACGCCTCATGTATGAGAGACCGGGAGCAGATTATAAAGAAGAGGAGAAACTCCAGGAGAGAAGAAGCTTGTGGAGGTTATAGGAGGAGACGGATTGCAGGGATTTATTCCAAACGGGGAAACCAAATATTAAATTGAGGGGCCAACAATGTTGTCTGGTCAATTTTGGGGGTTTTGTATGAAATTACGTCCAATTTGCCTTTTTTTCCTCAGTCTCTTTTGTTGTTCCAATACACACAAAGGAAATAAACCTATAACAAAAGTATAATTGCAATCATTTTCTGGGAGAAATACTTCATTTTCTGGAACAGTTTCCAGAGTGACAACACGTTCCCCCATGTCGCTATATATACAGTATATACATTCACATTGTCATGTGCTGGTCAGTACAATAGGAATGACGGCACTCACCAGAAGGTGGCCACAGACGGCGTCACACAGGACAAGATACTGGATCCACACACCGGGTGACTGTACACACAGGAGCAGGACGGACACAAGGTCATCACAGGATATTATAACTACACGGGGCCCCATTGTATCATATCGGGAGATTCTACAACTTGTGCAATTATATTAATAATGTGCTAGGTAACTAAATGCAATAAAAAATACATGCATGTGAAACTGCAATAGCAATAGAATTAGTAGTTACATGTATGGAAAATATGATGGATGCTGGTATTGATTAAATTACTGCTATTTATGATGTAGTAATGAACATTAAGTGATAATATGATGATAATGGATCAATGTTTAGAGGAAATGAAAATATTGCACATTTAAATGTATTAATCATTAAAATCAGCGGGAGTGGTAATATGGAGGCGCGTTGCCTGATGGTAGATGCTAGACTGTATGTGTTCCTTACAGGTCTGACGTGACTTGCGTTGAGGGGTGGTTGGAAGGCTGCACTTGCATGATTCTAGTGGACAGGAGGTATTGTCACCACGCCTAACAAAGAAGCCGTTCACTCCCATCAGTGAAGCCGGTCACACCTACTGAATGTATGGGGTGCTTTGAGGTGACCATGTTAGTTGGTGGGTGTAGCGGTGTAGCCCATGCAAGGGGGTCTTGGCCCCCTCCTCTTCACACTCCTCTACAATTCTAATAAAGTCCATAGCCATGTCTCTTCGTAAAGTAATAACCAGGGGTAGCAATATGGCCACCGCTACTGTGCATGACTTGGTGTCTAAAATAGCGCCACCTAGAGGACACTGACCGCAGCACAGGCAGACCCAGGTATCTCCTGATTGGCCAGATTGTAACAAAAATGTCTTTCCATGCTCAGGCGCAGTAACTGATGCGGCTGCCATCTTTCTACACCTGGTCATGTATATGTAGTAATGTACTTGGTGTAGCGGTGACCATATTGCATTACTTTAGGAATTACCATAGACATGGACTTTATTAGAATTGTGGGGGGAAAAGCGGCAGAGTCTGAGAGTAAGACCCACAGGTGTGGGGATGCATGGGGGGCCAAGATACCCCATGCACTGTTATGCCCACAAACTAAGGGTGCCTTCACATTTGCGTATGGGAACGCAGCGTATGCTGCGTTCCCATACGCAGTCAAACGCATGCGCACTGCGTTCCTATGTTTAACATAGGAACGCATAGTGCCTGCGTTTGCTGCGTTCGGGTGCGTATGCGGACGATATCTGCTCCTTCCGGTGTCCAGCATCCGCACCCGGGACGCAGCATGTTGCATTTTTTGTGCGGTCGGGGAGCTTGGACAATCAGCAAGTGTCCCCAAGCGTACAAAAAATGCATTGGCTTCAATGGGTCCGCAGTGTTCTGCGCTTGACAGTGCGGGAGAACGCTGCGGACCCATTGAAAAATCTCCCGGTGGCCGCCGGTGATGTCACAGGAGCTGACCGACGGCCACCGGGAGATCAGCTGACCCTCTGCTGTCCTCCTTCTCCCCGCCGCCTGTAATCTCCTAGCGATGTCGGCGGGGAGAACAGCTGATCTGAAAGCTGTTTGAATCTTCCCGCGCCGACATCTCCTCACAGTGTCGGCGCGGGAAGATTCAAACAGCTTTCAGATCAGCTGTTCTCCCCGCCGACACGTCCCGGTGCTTACCGGCGGCCGGGGGGGCGGGATCTCCGGCGCTGATCTCCACCCCCGGCCCGCCCCCGGACAGCACCGATTGGCTGCCGGGCTCCATAGTGACATTATCCGCTGCGGACACATCATTTGGACCCTGCTTTTGACAGCGTTTGTGTCTGCATGCCATCAGCATGCAGACACAAACGCTAATGTGAAGGCACCCTAACATGGTGACACCCACCTTGAAGCACACTATACATTCAGCAGGCATGAACGGCTTCTTTGGTGGGTGTGACGACATTTCCTCCCATCCATTAGAGTTATGCAACAAGACAGAATGCTGTAGGGGTTAGCACAGAGATTACAGCCTTGTGTCTCTCATCACAAAATGTGTTGCTGTTTACCTGCTGTTTGCTTTAGCTTCAGTAGCTTATCATTTCTGTGACTAAAGAGCGTGTGACACCATGCTGTGTTTAGCAGCTCACTGTGTATAGACTTTGTATACAGAGCCTCTCTCAGCTTTGCTAAATCTACAAACTTCGATTGTGCCAGAACCGCTGCACCAAGTAATCTACGGTAAGTGATACATCGCTGGATTCAGAATCTCTTTGCCGACACAATGCTGCTCTCAGATGAAAAAGCAAAAACCTGCTGACACATTCCCTTTAAATGACTGAACAGCAAACAGTTGCAGTACCGGGCATGGCCACCATATAATGTGTGGTGCTGTGCCTGATAAACAATAAAAGGTCAACAGAAAATAGAATGGAGGGCAATGCATGCCACTTCTCCTCCTTGGCTCTTTCTTATGTTCTGCACACCTATTGCTTACCGAAATAATCATCCTCATATTTTAAGAATGTTCTTGATACGATCTTTAGATGAATGTCTTACCCCAAACTTCCGGGGTATCACATAACTAACGTCAGTAATGCATTCATTCCACTTGTGTAAATGGCTGCGAGCGTTCACAGTTTACGTAAATGCCTGTAGTATGACAGTGAGGAGTCCACATTTAAACTACATTGATTTCACGTCTCATTTTTGTAGTCAGCATCAGCCTGTCTGTCACGTATTGAAGAATCTTATCTATGAATGTGCGAGCTGTCAACCGAATTACAGAGACGATTGTATAAAACGTGACGACGCCAGGAATATACTAACAAGAGAAAAAAGCTATATAAAGAACGGGTAAATTATGTCAAGGTAAAAGCTTTAGACTTTTTATATATATATATTTAGAGAACATTTATTTTTACACCTATATGTAATAAGCCCAGATTATAAATTCCATTGAGTAATAATGAGACTTTTTACATTACAGGTGCAGCTTCATACAGCTCCTGTGTAAGTGACCCGGCTCACAGCCAAGTGATGGACACTATTTATGACCACTTTAATGGTGGCCAAAGAAAGGAAATAGTGTCTGTTCCACTGACACCTCACCGACGACTCGACAAGCCTCTAGTTGGCTGCTGAGCTCCCAATGGTTCCCTGAAAAATGCCCACAAGGAAAAATGCCCACATGAAACCCGATTACCTAACCCTAACCAGGGGCGTAACTACAACAGGTGCAGGGGTTGCGATCACACCCGGGCCCTGGAGCCTAGGGGAGCCCCAAAAGTCCCTTTGGCCTATACAAAAAGACTATTGCTGTTGAAGATTTGTAATAATTAGGGACCCCATTGGAGCCTTCAGATCGGGGCCCATGAGCTTCAAGTTACGCCACTGCACCTAGCCATTTTACCTGACCCTAACACCTAACCCAAACACGCAACCCTAACACTAACCATAACCCTAACACCTAACCCTAACACCCACCTTAACCCTAACACCTAACCATGACCCCTAACACCTAACCATAACCCTAATACCTAACCCTAACACCTACTTTAACCCTAACACCTAACCATGACCCCTAACACCTAACCATGACCCCTAACACCTAACCATAACCCTAATACCTAACCCTAACACCTACTTTAACCCTAACACCTAACCATGACCCTAACACCTAACCATGACCCCTAACACCTAACCATAACCCTAATACCTAACCCTAACACCTACTTTAACCCTAACACCTAACCATGACCCTAACACCTAACCATAAACTTAACACCTAACCCTAATACCTTCCTTAACCCTAACACCTAACCATGACACCTAACCATAACCCTAATGGCCACTTTACACGCGGCAAAAGGAAGATAGAAACCGGCAGGTGTCGGAGACAATTGTACCTTTTACCTTCAAAACACCTTGCAGATACCTGAATTACACGCAGTCACTTCAAGGTGTTTTGAAGGTAAAAGGTACAATTGTCTCCGACACCTGCCGTTTTCTATCTTCCTGTTGCCGCGTGTAAAGTGGCCATAACATCTAACCCTAACACCTACCTTAACCCTAACACCTAACCATGACCCCTAAGAACTAACCATAACCATAACACCTAACCCTAACACCTAACCCCAAAACCTAACCCCTAACACTGAACCTTAACCGCTAACACTAACACCTAACCATAATTTATAACCCTAACCATAGCCTTGTAGGCTTTTTTCTTTTGGGCATTCTTGTGGTCATTGCCCCCAATACGTCCTTCACAAGAAGAAGAAGCCAGGATTGTGATGGCAAACACAAGGCGGAGTATTTTTCCACAATCCTGGGACCATTGAGGGAATCTGTCAGCAGGTTTTTGCTACCTGATCTGAGTGCAACATGATGTAGGCAAAGAGACTCTGACTCCAACAACGTATCATTAAGGCTGCCTTCACATTTGCGGACCCCTCCGCAGCGTTCTGCGGAGGGGATCCGCAATATGAGCGCAGCACCACCAGCCCCTATCTTTATAATGGGAGAACACGTTGCTGCGCTTGACAACGCAAGACCGTGCACACCCATTCACTCCCATATGTGATCTGTGCACAGGCGGATGCCTGCGCACAAATCACACACTCTCCGCCCGCACCAGGGACACAACATGTTAAACGCTGCGGAGGGGTCCGCAAATGTTAAGGCAGCCTTAGTTTACTGGATGAGGTGGTTCTGACACAATTAAAGTTTTCAGATTTAGCAATACAGCTGAGCCGAGAAAGCTGCCCTTGCCCACACTATGCTCTCTATAGACTTTGTACATTGACAGCGAGGTGCTAATCACTGAAGGGGGTGCCCCGGACTACCGTGCACGAAGCAATGTAGTTCAGCAATGATAAGGTCCTGGTGCTTAAACAATCAAGTAAATAAAACCATTGCTTAATACTTAGAGCATGTTGTCTTCAGATTAAATAACAAAAACCTACTGATAGATTCCCTTTAATAAGCCCTTATTTACATGAACAGAATGTGTAATTGTAAAAACTCCTATTGTTTATATCAGGTTTAATGTTAAATTTATTTTTGGTAATTTTTCATTAGATGATCTGTATTTACAAAATAATTAGAAACCTTGCAATGTTCACACCGGCCATTAGGACTATTCTAGACTCATACTTCCTGCTCTTAGGAAATCTATATGTACCATAGCAATAATAGACTGACTCAGACCCTATCCTATGTATTGAAGCATCTAATGAATGGTGGATCCTGGGTTATCTACTGTATATAGAGGTGTTATCAGTCATTGTACAGGAGGAGGAGGTGAGCTGTGATATCACCTATTGTGAATGGTGGATCCTGTGTTATCTACTGTATATAGAGGTGTTATCAGTCATTCTACAGGAGAAGGTGAGCTGTGACATCACCTATTGTGAATGGTGGATCCTGTGTTATCTACTGTATATAGAGGTGTTATCAGTCATTGTACAGGAGGAGGAGGTGAGCTGTGATATCACATATTGTGAATGGTGGATCCTGTGTTATCTACTGTATATAGAGGTGTTATCAGTCATTGTACAGGAGGAGGAGGTGAGCTGTGACATCACCTATTGTGAATGGTGGATCCTGTGTTATCTACTGTATATAGAGGTGTTATCAGTCATTGTACAGGAGGAGGAGGTGAGCTGTGACATCACCTATTGTGAATGGTGGATCCTGTGTTATCTACTGTATATAGAGGTGTTATCAGTCATTGTACAGGAGGAGGTGAGCTGTGACATCACCTATTGTGAATGATGGATCCTGTGTTATCTACTGTATATAGAGGTGTTATCAGTCTTTGTACAGGAGGAGGGAGCTGTGATATCATCTATTGTGAATGGTGGATCCTCTGTTATCTACTGTATATAGAGGTGTTATCAGTCATTGTACAGGAGGAGGAGGTGAGCTGTGATATCACCTATTGTGAATGGTGGATCCTGTGTTATCTACTGTATATAGAGGTATTATCAGTCATTGTACAGGAGGAGGAGGTGAGCTGTGATATCACCTATTGTGAATGGTGGATCCTGTGTTATCTACTGTATATAGAGGTGTTATCAGTCATTGTACAGGAGGAGGTGAGCTGTCATATCACCTATTGTGAATGGTGGATCCTGTGTTATCTACTGTATATAGAGGTGTTATCAGTCATTGTACAGGAGGAGGAGGTGAGCTGTGATATCACCTATTGTGAATGGTGGATCCTGTGTTATCTACTGTATATAGAGGTGTTATCAGTCATTGTACAGGAGGAGGTGAGCTGTGATATCACCTATTGTGAATGGTGGATCCTGTGTTATCTACTGTATATAGAGGTGTTATCAGTCATTGTACAGGAGGAGGAGGTGAGCTGTGATATCACCTATTATGAATGGTGGATCCTGTGTTATCTACTGTATATAGAGGTGTTATCAGTCATTATACAGGAGGAGGAGAGCTGTGATATCACCTATTGTGAATGGTGGATCCTGTGTTATCTACTGTATATAGAGGTGTTATCAGTCATTATACAGGAGGAGGAGAGCTGTGATATCACCTATTGTGAATGGTGGATCCTGTGTTATCTACTGTATATAGAGGTGTTATCAGTCATTGTACAGGAGGAGGAGGTGAGCTGGGATATCACCTATTGTGAATGGTGGATCCTGTGTTATCTACTGTATATAGAGGTGTTATCAGTCATTGTACAGGAGGAGGAGGTGAGCTGTGATATCACCTATTGTGAATGGTGGATCCTGTGTTATCTACTGTATATAGAGGTGTTTATCAGTCATTGTACAGGAGGAGGTGAGCTGTGACATCCCCTATTGTGAATGGTGGATCCTGTGTTATCTACTGTATATAGAGGTGTTATCAGTCATTATACAGGAGGAGGAGAGCTGTGATATCACCTACTGTGAATGGTGGATCCTGTGTTATCTACTGTATATAGAGGTGTTATCAGTCATTGTACAGGAGGAGGAGGTGAGCTGTGATATCACCTACTGTGAATGGTGGATCCTGTGTTATCTACTGTATATAGAGGTGTTGTCAGTCATTGTACAGGAGGAGGAGGTGAGCTGTGATATCACCTACTGTGAATGGTGGATCCTGTGTTATCTACTGTATATAGAGGTGTTATCAGTCATTGTACAGGAGGAGGAGGTGAGCTGTGATATCACCTATTGTGAATGGTGGATCCTGTGTTATCTACTGTATATAGAGGTGTTATCAGCCATTGTACAGGAGGAGGAGGAGAGCTGTGATATCACCTATTGTGAATGGTGGATCCTGTGTTATCTACTGTATATAGAGGTGTTATCAGTCATTGTACAGGAGGAGGTGAGCTGTGATATCACATATTGTGAATGGTGGATCCTGTGTTATCTACTGTATAATAGAGGTGTTATCAGTCATTGTACAGGAGGAGGAGGTGAGCTGTGATATCACCTATTGTGAATGGTGGATCCTGTGTTATCTACTGTATATAGAGGTGTTATCAGTCATTGTACAGGAGGAGGAGGTGAGCTGTGATATCACCTATTGTGAATGGTGGATCCTGTGTTATCTACTGTATATAGAGGTGTTATCAGTCATTGTACAGGAGGAGGAGGTGAGCTGTGATATCACCTATTGTGAATGGTGGATCCTGTGTTATCTACTGTATATAGAGGTGTTATCAGTCATTGTACAGGAGGAGGAGGTGAGCTGTGATATAATCTATTGTGAATGGTGGATCTTGTGTTATCTACTGTAAATAATGGTTTTACATGCCATTGTTATGTGGTTTGCTATTATAATGAGACTGCTGAAAAGTCTTCTGAACATAGAGCAGAAAGTGTGAGCTTGTAATCACATTAGTGGTCAATGTGACAATTGTAAGACTTCTATTTGTTTTTTTAATGCAGATCATGATAGAAAAACAAAATATTGCAAAAAAAAGTATAAAAATCCATATAAGACAAAAACGTAATTTAAACTAAAGGTCATTTTCTGATTAATTTCTGTTAAAGGGGTTTTCCATGAGCTAGGTGGATTTCAGAAACCCCCTGTACTTTGCTACAATGTATAAAAACAAAATGTTTCAAATTTACTTAGGCTGTGATCACATCTTACACAGACTAATGACTATCCGAATTTTCCAGCTTGGAGTTATGTCAATTTTAATATTTACAGCTTGAAGGGTGAATGGGGTGTACCAGAGTCTCACAGCCTGTTGGTTGGGGTGGAATGGGTTAATGCCGTGCTGCTGTTATATTACAAATGATAGTGTAATCTTTAAAGGTAAAGGTGATGCTCCTGATGAAGAAATACACTCCGAAACGTGTTGCATGAACCACATTGTTTGAAGATTTTTCATCTTTAATATAACAACAGTGCAACATTAATCCATTCCACCCCAACCTGCTTTCATCTAAGTATCCACGATACTGGGGCTGCTGCAGCTATTCATACCAGACTATTCATGGTGGGTGTGTACTACACAACCCGTCCAAGTGAGATCAACCTATCTCCTAGGTTTCACCCCATACTCCATATAAGACCCTATTGTGTTTTTTCTTTTTTATATAGTACTTACAGCCTGTTTTACTTTACCATTCAATGTCTTGCATCTAGTGAAAGGGGCGGGGGGGGGGGGTGCATCTTTGCTCCTCTCTGTAGGGTGTTTCCCCAATAGACTTCAACATGTGGCTTGTTGTTCCAGAAGCCAAGTCTACAGGGCAGGAGACTTTGCTTCTGGAACAATAAAGGGGGTGTCACACGCGTCAATGTCGTCAGCGATCTGATCGCTGACGACATTGACGGCTGATCGCTGGTGAGCTGTCACACAGACAGACTCACCAGCGATCAATTGACCAGTGACATCATGGAAACGATTTAAATATCGTTTCCACGATGTCCTGCTCCCGCTGCCAGCCTGCTGGAAGCGGGAGCAGCCTGGTCTCCAAGGTACACTGCGGGTAACTAGGCAGCGCGCGCTGCCTAGATACCCGACGTGTACCTTAGTTACCAGCCTCCTCCGCTCACCCGGTGAGCAGAGGAGGCTGGTAACTAAGGTACACGTCGGGTATCTAGGCAGCGCGCGCTGCCTAGTTACCCGCAGTGTACCTTGGAGACCAGCTCCCAGCGCTTGTGACAGGCGCTGGGAGCTGGAATATCGCTAGTCCCGGTGTCACACGCAGCGATGCTGCGTGTCCACCGGGCGACAATCGCCAGGTTTCAGAGCTGGTTCTGAAACCTGGCGATCATCAACCAGCGATTTATCGCTGGTTGATTCAGTATGTCACACGCGTCAATATCGCTGCAACGTCACGTGCAGCCGATATCGTGCAGGCGATATTGACGCGTGTGACACCCCCTTAAGGCTGGTTTAACACCATGGTGTGATCCGATCCGGGGCTTTCCGGGATGACCCTGACACCCCCGGACCGGATCAGCATATGTGCACTCCGGTCCTGTGTGCAGCCGGATGCTGCTAATTGCAGCCGCAGCTGCTGATTTTTCAAGATCGCAGCTAGCATGGAGCTAGCCGTGGTCCTGAAATAACAGCGGCGTGCAGCCGCCAGTGTCTGGTTGCAGGATCCTCCCGTTCCGGGGCAATCCGGACTCATAGGTCCCCATGTTAGGGAGCGCCGGATTGCCCCGGCTCCGGGAGAATCTGGCCGAATCCGCGATCCGGCAAATTGGGTAAATTTTTCTCCCCGGACAAAAAATGATGCAAGCATCATTTTTGTGTCCGGAGAAAATAATCTGTATTCCCCCAAGTGTCCCGGAGTGATAAAACCGGATGGCAGAGAGCTGCCATCCGGCTCCATAGGCTGCTATGGGGCCAACAACCGGTCTGGTTTACACCGGACAGCCCCGGATCAAAAGAAAACATGGTGTGAAGCCAGCCTCAGCCACATGTTAAAGTCAGTCAGTTGGTGCTGTGAATTGTAAGCGAAAGGATCTGTTGCTACGCCATGTCCTGATGCCCTTGGATGGACTATTGAAACTAGAGCTGTATAAAATGCTACAGCCGTGATATCTTCCTAGATGGCTGATTCCAAGAAAAGGTAAGAAAAGAAAAAGACACGTGTTTGCTGAAGTTTAGTTAGTGCTGTGAATTGGGAGGGAGAGGTCAGTGCTGAGGCTAGGTCCTAAGCTTATGGATGGACTATAGAGTTTGAACCTGAATGCATGTGCTGCGGTTGTGATATCTACCTTTTGGATTTTATGAACTATTCTAAGGACTATTCTTGCCAACTGAACCTGGATACATTTATTAAGGTCATGATATCTACCTTCTGGATTTTAAGAACTATCCTAAGGACTATTCTTGCCGACTGAACCTGGATACACGTGCTACGGTTGTAACATCTATCTTCTGGAATTTAGGAACTATCTTAAGGTTTATTGCTGCCAGCTGTTTTCTGACCTTGTGGACTGGGGGCATCAAATTGTGGACATCTACCTAGAGTTGCAATAATATTATGTGTGGATAGAAATAAAATTGTTGCATCGTTAATATGCCTAGGTGATTATTACAACCCACAACTTCAGATCTTCACACCCAGTATGTGACCTCCCTCCCAAAAACTGGAATCACTCCAATGCAAATGATATACGTCAAATAAATCTTTATTGAAAAGCCGTATTGTGAAAAATCACCATGGTGGCCATTTGGAGAATTAGAAAGCTCCGTGTTATGGTAACGGATATTAGCTATTTCAAGACTATGATCTGCCATGAATCTTATGAAGGTAAAGTGATTAATTAAAAGGAAATGATCACTTTATCTATCACCCCCCCAAGTGAGCACATACGGTACTAAGGCTGGCTTCACACTGCAGTTTTTCACTGATCAGTGTCCATCCAGTTTGGGTGCCAAAACCAGGAGAGGAACTTGCAGAGAAGAAGTATAATTGAAAGATTGACACCTGTTCTGGATTTTGGAGACACTCCTGGTTTTGGCACCCAAACACTGATGGACACTGATCAGTGAAAAACTGCAGTGTGAAGCCAGCCTAAGACTGCCTTCATATTGCGGTCAGGTCTGATCGGACCGGATCAGCATACAGAACCGGAGGGCTAATAATCCGGTCAGCTGTGCAACTGGACGCAGCTGCCGCTGCTGATGATTTAGGGCTGCGGTTTGCAGGGAGCTAGCCGCGGTCCTGAAATAACAGCGGCGTGCAGCCGCAGGTCTCTGGTTCTGGTTCCCGGATCCTCCCGGCCCCATAGGCTCCCATGGTAAGGGAGCGCCGGATTGCCCCGAAAGGATGGGGGGCATCCGGGAGGATCTGGGGGAATCTGGGTGGATCTGGGAGACACCAATTTTGGGGAGATTGCAAGCAACATTTTTGTGTCCGGGAGAAAAATCTGAATTCTCACGGATTCTTCCGGAGTGATGGAAGCCGGATGGCAGCTATCTGCCATCCGGCTCCATCCGGTCCTATAGGATACCATGGGGCCAAAGTCCAGTCCGGGGCTGTCACCCTTGACAGCCCCGGATCGGCCCTGACCACAGTGTGAGGCTAGCCTTAGTCTACAAACGTTCATCTAATCTAAGATCATTGCTAATCTATTGGGTTTGTCCTGTCTATTTCAGAATATTACCGTTATACCAAAATGCTAATTAAAAATGTTCTCAGACTCTCAATCCGAAAAAGCTCAGATACTATTTGCCCACAGTGATTCTTTATACGATGGTTAAAAAAAAAACATGTTAAAGTATGTTTTCACCTCAATTTAAAGTTTAGGTGAAAGGCATATGCATGAACTTAAGCAATTAAAGCGTCCTTATATAGACACTTATTAAAGTATTTATACATATTATCTTAAATCTACATCTATCATTTTGCCAATTAAAATTAGGACCGTAATTGCAATTAAGTAATTTAATTGCCAATTGAACAGCAAAATTGCTAAGTGACTAATTTTAATGCCTATTTTAATTACCAATCATGACTGGGGAGGGAGCTAATCAAGTTATATCAAGCAGTACCTGGGTAATGATGTGAGTAAAATGAAGATCAAACACACAGAGCTAAAATCCTGAAAATGCCTAGTACTCAGTCCTGATGAACAGTTAGAACAAGTTGAATGTAGGAAATCCTATCATAGAGGGAGGTTTACATATACCGGCATCACGTCAATTGTTTTGTGCTATCAGAAATCCTTACTTTTTCAATTGTTCATGTTATTCCATTTGTGTTTTCTCCACTAGTCTTCATTTCCCTTTAACCCTCACCATTATCACACAAAAGCAACATAATTGTTATGCACATAAGTATTCCAACACGGGGATAAGGGGACATAAGTCTATCTCAATGCACCTTTCTGGTTCCTGTACAGACTAGTATCCCTAGCTGCACCGTCCCTATTGACTCCTGCACAGGCTGTGATAGCCATAGCTGCAGCACTAGAAACCCACACACAACTTGGACCTGACTGCCTAAAAGGCTGTCGAGTTGTTACTCACACCTCCTGAGGAACCAGAGGAGAGATTGCTACACACTATAAACCAAGATAGGAAAAGTGTGCAGAGATAGGCAGGGACCCAAGGTGAGGTAACACAAAAAACACGTGCACAAATGGAAAAGGTGAAATGGTTAATGCAAGCAAGAGGTAACTGCCAACAGACGTAACCGCAAGCGAGAGAAAAAAGTATAGGTGAGAGAAATGATAAAGAACAGAACAAATATCACACTGGTCTTTCTCTAAGAGAATAAAATCTCTATCAGTGAAGCAGAATCAACACAGGAATATAGTCAGCATAGACAGCTGGTATCAGGAGGGTATAAATAGCCCCACCCAGAATGTGATAGGACAGAGGAAATTAGCAAGTGAGAACACCTGATAACCACAAACCAAAAGAAGAGAAGCAAAAGTAAAAAAGTTTCAGCATTTGAACAGGGACTGACCAGGCTGTGGATCAGTGGAGAAGGAAACTGACCCTGGATCACAAAGTCACTGGATCGAGTCCTGAAACCAAGGCATGACTTCTCCTACTGATGTCATCATTCCAATCGTCTGAAATTACCTCTTTTTTACCTTGACCATCATATGATAAAGATTGGGGAGGAGGACCGGTCATGACAATTAAGGGAGTTATCCACCACTAGTGAAATCTTTGGTAAGGACTGTGAATTTACCAGTCTTAAACGCACTCTGTCAGGTCATTTTTCAGTATGATACTAATATTACCCTTGAATAGGGCCTGGGCAGACCTTTAAAAACATGTAAAATCATTATTCTACCCTTTGTAGTTTCCATGTTATCAGCATTGTCAGACCCTGCAGGGAGCTCCTGGATTAGTCCTGTCCATTATAAGCAAACAGGAATAGTCCGGCTGCTGTAGAAACTGTCATTTAATTATGCACGCCCTCTCAGCAACCCTCTTCTCCCTCTTCCCTCCTTCCTCCTTTTGCTCTCAGTGCAGGGTAGTTTCAGTTCCCATAGGAGCTTCTGTTCTGATGAGGACATGGAGGGTGAGAGCTATTGCAGATCTGACCTATCTAGACTCTATTTGTTTCTGTAAGCAGGAATCCCTACTGTGACAGTTTCTGTGTTGTATTTCACCTCTTTCTTGGCTGCAGAGAGGAGGATGTAGCCCCCTCCAGTGATCTCCTGAGCACTAATATGATGTGAATATGTCATGCATATTCATCTTATGGGATGTGGACAGCAGAGAACTAAGTGGATCATTCACTGTGATTGACAGATGGAAGTAATCTCTGTATTTGAAGTTCACAGAAGATAGGAGGGAAATATAAATAAACAAAATACATAAAGAGTTTAGAGTGAGGAATTAGAAAATGATAGCAGTTACATATGGATTTTTGACCTGACAGTTTTCATTTAATGGTATATAACGCACACACCATTGAGATTTGGTTATACTTGCCAGTTCCAGTGGTCATCACGTGACATCAAGCTTATGATATGTGATTCACCCAAGGGCCTATGGGGACTTGGTACCTGGGCGTAGCCCTAGTAATCAGCCTAAAAATTGGGGGAGTTGTGGAAAAGGGAATAAAGTTTAAAGTTTGTCATGACGTCACCTGCAGATTCTAGTGATGGGCACCAGCGCCGCTTCAGACCTCTGGAGAAAATGGTATTGCAGCTTGGATGTTGCAGCTCCCTGCAGGTAGAGCTGAGTCCCCGAGGCAGGTTAGCATTTGTGGTGGTGGTGGTGCTGGATATGGTATATGGAGTAGTGCAGTGGTTAGGATGAAAGGAGACGCTGAGGCGGTATGACTCTGTACGGGTAATTTTACTGGAACCTTTTCAGATGGCAGTTTAGGTTACAGCTTTTACAGTCTTTAGACGGGGTAGCTGGCCGGGTAGTCGCAGAAGAGGGTAAAGTCTCTTTGAGGTTCCTGTGCACACCTTCTTTTGTCAATCCCACGTCCTGCTGTTTAGCCCTGCGCCTCCTCACTTTCGATGCGCTGCTCAGCACTTTCTGAACCGGGATGTCGGGGCCGATGAATAAACCCACAACGGCCGGGGTCGACGGCTCAGGGGTTGAATTCGCCTGTACCATTTCTTGGAGCCGGCACTCCGTTGGTGGACTAGGATTCCCCCGGACTATGGATGGTCCGATACGGGGTTTCCTCTTTCTTTTCCTGGGCTGCCTTTTTCTATCAGGCCCTCTCCCCGGGAGACCCTTCTCTCTCTCGCGCTCTCACCTTGCTTCCTTCCTCAGACCAAACTAGAACTGTCTGTGTGACTTTCTGCCTCACCTAAGGCTACTTTCGCACTACGATTTATGAGGGAGCCGATGCATCGGCACCCTTCTGATGCCTGGAATTGGATGCCAAATAGGCATCCGATTCCAGCATTAAATCGTAGCCTCCGGGAAAAAAATAAAATAAAAAAAGTTTATGCTCACCTCTCCCCGAGCCCCCGCCGTCTTCCTGCAGGCTCCCGGTGTCTGCAGAGGTCTTCTACTGCAGTACAGGACCTGCGGTGATGTTACAGTCACGTGACACCAGGTTACACCATGGTAACCTGCGGTCATGTGACTGTGACATCACCGCAGGTCATATACTGCAGTAGAAGACCTCTGCAGACACCTGGAGCCTGCGGGAGCCACGGGGAGCCTGCAGGAAGACGGCGGGGGCTCGAGGAGATGTGAGCATAAACTTCTTTTTTTTTTTTTTAACCCCTTCTCTCCCAGTTTGGAGAAGTTTTACTGTACTGAGCATGCTCAGTACAGTAAAATCGGGTCCGAGGAGACATCAGATGTTTCCTCGGACCCCTCTCCATAGGGCCCCATGCTAAATTGATCGGACCAAATCGGATGTGCACTAAATGCCATCCGATTTGGTCCGATCCGATTTTGTCCGATTTTATTTTCGGTGCAAAAATCGGAGCAGTCTCCGATTTTTGCACCGATAAAAAAAACGGACAGAATCGGATCGGACCAAATCGATTTTTATCAGACAGCATCGGAAATCCGAATATCGTAATGTGAAAGCAGCCTTACTCCTCCACTCTGGGACTGGGCCATTGTCCTAAGATTTAACCCCATCATCCCTGGCTAGTGCATGTGAGTGGTAGGATGGGAACCTCATGTTGACTTTACAGTCCCGTGCAACAGGAATACTGCACACTCTATTGTGGGTGCAGTACCCCTACTGTGGTGCACTGACCAATGGGGAGCCACACATGCATACTTACAGTTACATGCCAGAGTCTCCCATAATATTAAGAGAAGCAGCCGACCCACCAGTCTGCACGTGACCATTCTTTGGACCACTTATTAAACAATCCTGAGGATAGAACTTTGGTACATTTCCATTTATTTGTGAAGATATTGTACAGCCTATGAACAAAATATAGGGGTGAAGGGGTGCCAATAATGGTGAGCACTGTATATGTCTTATATATGCCTTTTACATATGTACCAAGATTCGGAGCCCGGTTTCCTCCTGCAAACCTCAACTAAACAGTTAGCTTTTCATATGATTTTACCCTTCAATATCATTTTAATTGTAGTAATAATAAAAGGATACAAAACTGAAAATCTTGAAATATAATTTAATAGATATAACAGACAGTACAAATTAACAACCACATATAATTAGAAAGAGCTAGATTTCACAATACACTATGCATACATACATTATTATATTTTCATTAGTTTTGATATATGCAAATTACTAATTATTTCCTTAAAATATTATTCAGAAAAAAGCAGCAGGAAAACATGACAGAGCCAAAAGATTTTGATAAATGTATATTTTTAATATCAGGAATATATAGCCACTGTAATATTCATTTTTATAGTAAGTACACTAGTGTCATCAGGTCTACAAGATATTTGATCATGTAAGTAATTTGGATTGTTAAATGTAGCTACATATCCACTTTAAAAGAAAATAAGAAAAAAAAAATGAATTAAAACATGTTCACATGTTCATAGGGTCAGCCTATGCTGACTATGTTCCATAGATCATCTTTTCTTCCCTCAAGGAAACAGAAGATAAACCTTCCAGTCTTAAGTTAGGTATTTCTGTTGTTTCTCCCTTTTTATTTTATAGCTTTTCCGCATATTTGTGTGCCATTATAGTCATCTTTTATACCTTTTTATTGTAAGCACTGTAGTTTTTTATACTAAAGATTAAAATTTGATAAGTTTGATCCTTGAAGGCACTAAAGAATCCATAGCCTTAGAGTGTGTGACCCTTTTGATTGACAGGCAGTAGTATATTTCTGGGACTCATCAACCCGTGTGTTTGCTGAGTGATGGCAGTGTGTTGTGTAGCTGGGGTGTGTGGACGTTGTCAGGGTGTGATCTGTGTTCACTAGTGAGAAATGAGCACTACCATGCTCGGGTGCTTGGTACTCTTAACGAGCAGTTGGACGTTCAGATGGGCGCGACACGAGTTCCCGAGTATAAAGGAAGTGAATGGTAAATAGGAGCATTTTTCCAGGAAATCTTCCAGAAAAAAGCACAAGTCACCCATTGACTTGCATTATACTTGGGTACTTGAGTCGTGCCCATCCGGCATCCACTGGTTGTTACGAGAATGGTAGTGCCACTGCTCACTCATCCCAAATATTAACTTTATAGCCTATAACAGAGGTTGAGTTCTGGATTGAGTAATAAATTAACCCTTGCACACTTCGTGCTGAGACGTGCGCAATGCATAATTTGCTAATATTCTTAGTATCAAAATACCAGACCCCAATATGGACCATATTAAAGTCAATGGGATCCATTAGGAATTGGGATAGGTTACATATCCGGTATATTAACCTGTATAGAAGTCATAAGCCTATGTAAAATTGTAAATAAAGGTAATAAAATCCTAAACTAATGTAATGACATAATATAACATTATTGTATTAGCCATATATACGTGTGTTCCATACGAGCATCCCGTCGGTCTTGGTACATGGTGATAGAAGCCGATCTATATGTCATGATGAGAATCTCTGCTCTGTGCCATGTATCATAGGACAATCCTGACAATTCCCAGATATCAGGGTGATTTGTGAACACAGCTGTGCATCAAGTGTCACCATTATCATGGCTCTGACAGCAGCAAAGCATCCGAAAGCAAGCGCCTTGACATGCGTGACAAACCTGATACAAAGTATCGCTCATCATTTCCTTCATTCATTGTCATGATTCAGATTTTATGTCCGAGCGACGTGTCACCCATCAGACATGTCTGATCTGCGGTGAATGTGTCTGACCAAAACAATTGTGCACAGTAACCGTTCCTTCCTAGCTCCGGGTCCTTAGGGAAAACCCTATAATAATAGAGGAGAAGAATATAAAAAACCCACGACATTGTAGAAATAAAAAATGAATGCAGAGTTTTAGGCTACGATTCCATGATGAGATTTTGGAGCGTTTTTGATGTTGCAGAATTTCTTCAGTATTTATGCACCTACTTATGTAAATTAGGTTACTTACATTTTTTAATTGCTTTTTTAACGTTTTTTTCCCCATTTTTTACCCTTTTTATTTTCCCTGTGGCGGGTCATGCTTTAACTAAAGCTGCTTTGTTTGTGAAACTTTCAGCTTTTTGACTTTGACACATCTTTATTGACCTTCTTGGGTGCGGGTTACATACGTTTCTGATGGGTTATCGCACTAAAAACGTATGTGCAGATTTTTCCATCTGATGTAAGTCTATGGGAAAATCTGCACAGAAACCTCATTGTACCCGCAAGAGAGAAATTGACGTGTTGGCGGATCTGCAAAATGTACCGCAGGTCAGATTACACCGAGTAAAAAAGATGCAGAGAGGGCCGGTGATTTCTACAAATCCATCCACTTTGCTGGAAATGTAAGGCTGCTTTCACACTGGTAATTTTGGAATCTGTGGGCATACAGGAAAACCCAGTATACCCACCAATTCCCACGCAACAGCCAAAAGGATGCTGCAAGCATCATCTGTTTGCATAATTTTCATGGATCGGTAGGACCCATAATGATACACCCCCTATTATTATTTATATATATAGCACCATTAATTCCATGGTGCTGTACATGAGAAGGGGTTACATACAAAATTATAGATATGGTTTACAGTAAACAAATTAACAATAACAGACTGGTACAGAAGGGAGAGGACCCTGCCCTTGTGGTCTTACATTCTACAGGGCAATGGGGAGAGAGACAGAAGGTCAGGGGTGCAGCAGATCTGGTGGTGGAGGCAGCAGCTCAGGTGGCGGTGAAGCAGCAGCTCCGGTGTTGGTGGGGCAGAGGCTCGGTCATTGCAGGCTGTAGCTTTCCTGAAGAGATGAGTTTTCAGGTTCTGTCTGAACGATTCGAGCGCGGTGGATAATCTGATGTGTTGGGGAGCAGAATTCCAGAGGATGAGGGATATTCTGGAGAAATCTTGAAGGCGGCTGTGTGAAGAATGAATAAGTGTGGAGGAGAGGAGGAGGTCTTGGGAGGATCCAAGATTAAGTGAGGGAAGATAGTGGGAGATTAGTTCAGAGATATAGGGAGGAGAGTGTCATTAAGAACTGCGTCATGCACATCCACCGTATCCGTACTGTCTGTGGCTCTCCGTGTCCATAAGCCCATTCTGATTTTTCACGTGGTGCCACGGACCCATTTGGATTCGCATCAACACGTTCCTCTTCACAGAGACCAAAAACGTATCATGAGATGTTTTTGGTCTCTGTGAAGAGGAACGTGATGCCACGGAGCCACATGGATCTGCAGCAAAAGGGTGACACCAGGATGCCGACAGAAGTGTTTTCCGTCCCCATTGAAAGACAATTGGGACGAAAACTGATCCATGGGCCTCCTATTTGTGGCCTACCCAATGTGAAAGCAGACCTAGATTACATGTTTTTGATGCAGCAAAAACATGCAGTGTCAAAAACTCACAAAAAGCTCATCAGGGGAACATAACCTGAAATGGAGTATGTCAGGGCTAACAGAGTATAAACTATGCAGATGGTCTTGTAAGGAAAATGGCACCTATAAGAATTCAACATTTAGGGCTTACTCACACGAGCGTATACAGTGAACGATGAGATGTGAACGGTGTGAACTCTGATGTTTTATCAGATAGCACTCAGATCAAAGTTATTCTATGGGCAGCATTATATTCCTCCGAGTACTGTCCTCAGTGTGGCCAACAGGCTCGGCGCACCATTCTATCCACTGACTGTACATGTCCACACTTCCCTCCCTGGTGACTGACAGCACTGGCTTGTCTGCAGGAAGCATCGTCTGCAGAAAAAGATCTGCCAGTCACCAGCGAGGGAGGTGGGACTTGCAAAATAGGCATATTCTGCCTCAGGGGTGCATCAAGCCCTCACGCCGCCTGAGCCGCAGGAGAGGAGCAGGGGGGGAGCGTTTGTGGGCTGCAGCGCAGGCAGAGGGAAAGTCTGTGTGGCTTACCCCATGCTCCATCACACAGGAAGCCGCTGTGTGGTGCGGGCGCTGCCCCCTTCTGCAAAGCCACTCCCCCTGCCTGCTTGCCGCCGGAGACTCAGGGCACACACTGACCTTTTGGTCACACGAGGGATGCACTTTCATTAAACTTGTTCCTGTAGACTGGAGACACTAATTAGGACATGATGAGTAGTTGGTGCATTTTTGATGTTGCAGAATTTCTGCACCTATTAGCTAAATAGTTTGCATTTTTAGAGTACGCTTTTGTAAATGTGTCTTTATCACATTTTTTATGCTGCGCTCTTTTGTCTCTTTTTGGAATGTTATGTTTTCCATAAAGCTGCTTTGTTTCGGATACTTTCAGGTATTTGGCTTTGATAAACCTTAAATCAGGGGTCTCAAACTCCAGGCCTCGAGGGCTGCACACAGTGCATGTTTTCAGGATTTCCTTAGCATTTGATAGTTGGAATCATCACCAGTGCATGAGATTACATTACCAACTGCCAAATGCTAAGGAAATCCTGAAAATATGCACTGTGTACAGCCCTTCAGGCCTGGAGTTTTAGACCCCTAACTTAGGCCCCTTTCACATCAGCGTTTTTGTCCAAATCCGGACACAAAAACGCATCTGCTGCATGTGCCGCCTAAGGCCACACTTGCGACAAGCCCCATGCATTGTCTATGGGGCTTGCGGCAAGGACGGTATTCGGCCGGATCCGGACAAAAACGCTGATGTGAAAGGGGCCTTAAATGATAAAGTCAGGTGCGGATTACATGCATTTTTCCACAGCAAAAATGCACTAAACCTATATTTCCATATTTTACCTGTGGATTTTCGTCATGTCATCCAAACCTATGGGAAAAAACCATCAGATGAAGCACATATTTACTCCAGAGGAGTTGACATGTAGTGAGTTTAAAAAAACACAGCTTAGGTGAGTTAAATAAATGTGCAAATAAAATACGCAGAGGAAAAAAACACAGCAAAAACTCATCGTGGGAACGTAGCCCAAAGGTGTGATTTTTATAGGGACAATATTTGGGCTCATAAGCCTCCATTTAGAGAATCGTAGAATAAAAAAAAAATTATATATAGATATTCAATGCAGCTTTACACAGAGGGGCAGGAATTTTATTTCTTTTTCACTTGCTCTTGGTAATCCCATTAAAAGGACAACTGCCTTAAAATGGCTGATAACAAAGAACAATAGATTGCATTTAACTGCACATTGAAAATGGAGATAAGATAGACTTCAGGTTTGCCGCCCCTTTAAATCAGTTCTACATTAAGGACACATTTGTTTGAATCAGAGTAAAATGACAGCGTGGTCTTTATTAATCAATGACAAGCTGCCGGCTCCGGGGCCCGATTTACATAAATGAATGATAAATGACCGCCGGTCGGTGTCTATTATCAGGACTCATTTAGACGTGTTCATACGTGGTCTTCTTACATGGAGGTTACTACTTAGCAGATCTCATGAATACAACATAAAGTGCCGAACATGATTAACCATTAATGGCCCACGCTGGAGACGAGGATAACCGGATATCGGGCTGTTTGGCAGAATCATATTACGGCTTACAGGCAAAATTAATGTCTTGACCCCCTGGTTCTACTGAACTAAACATGGATCCCCATAGAACCCTAGGGTAACCTTGGAGCAGCGGAATCATAAGAAGTGATATGGTCATATTCAGGGGCGGAACTACACTGGTGCAGCTGGTGCAGCCGCACCAGGGCCCCGACCGGTTAGGGGGCCCCTTCAAGTCTGGAGGGGGCCCCCAGCCGACCCCCGCAAGCCGCCGCCAGAGGAGAGGAGGGTCAGGCAAGGGAAGCAGAGAGCTTCCTGCTTCCCTTGCCTGATCCAGCCCCTCCTCTCCTCTGCTCCTCCGGCCCCTAGCAGACATCCGGCGCGGCTCCCAGGTAGGAGAGCATCGCGCCTGCGGCTCCCAGCGGCTCCTAGCGGTTCAGCGCACCCATTCCCCCCTTTCCGGGCCGAGCCGACGGCCAGCAGCACCCCTCCCCCCCGGGCCGCCCCGACGTCATAGCCGTTCCCCCGGTCCTCTCCTGCACAGGCCCCGGGTGACGTCCACCCCTGTCATATTGCTCATAACCGCTACCTTAATAGGAATCTTTGCACCGTGTTAGCCTGTAGATAAAGATTAAAATTTGTGAGTCCTCAGTGGCTGATTCCTTTTAAAGGGATTTGTCAGTAGGTTTTTGCTTTGTAAGCTTAGGACAGCATGATGTAAGGGTTAAAAAAAAAAACAACTGTGGTTCCTTATTTCTGGCGAGCTATTGTTTACTTAAACTAATTGCTTTATTACCTTGTGATTAACATTGCAGGACCAGAAAAACACGTTCAGGGCAATCCGGCACACCCCCTGCTGTGATTGACACCTTACAGCCATGCACAATCTCTATAGAGAGCTTGGTGTGGGCGGGACAGCTCTCTCAGCTCTGCTGTGTTCCAAAAAAGTAAATTTTTTGATTGTGTGAGAACGGCTCAGCCAGTAATCTATGTGGATTCAGGGTTTCTTTTGCCTACATTATGTTGCAGTAAGATGAGGAAGCAAAAACCTGCTGACAGATTCCCTTTATTAATGTCTAAGGCCAGCTTCACACCGTGGTGTGATCAGGTCCGGGGCTGTCCAATGTGAATCCGACAGCCCTGGACTCGATTTTGCCATTATACAGCCCTATGGGGCCGGATGGAGCTGTGGATGTGCCATCCGGTTTCCATCTGTCTGGGAGGATCTGGGTGAATTCGGATTTTCCTTCCGGACACATTGCTTGCAACGTTTTTGTGTCCATGGTGAAAAATCTGCTCAAATGGGATCCTCCCGGATCTGGGGCGATCTGGCGCTCCCTAAATGGGAGTCTATGGCGCTGGATTGCCCCAGATCCAGGAGGATCCGGGAACCGGATGCCTGGTGCTGAAGTCTTAGCAGCGAGCGCTGCTAAACTTAAGCACCACCGGCTGTCCCCTGCACAGATTTCAGGACCCCGCTAGCCGCGATCTTGAAATTTCAGCAGCTCCATCTGCAAACCGGATCGGATATTTGCCCTCCGGTTCTGTTTGCAATCGGGTCCAGGGCTGTCGATTCACATCGGACAGCCCCGGACCTGATTACACTGCGGTGTGAAGCGGCCTAACTGAAATGATGGTAATATAGTGCAAGCTTTCAAGACTACTCAGGTCTCTTCATCAGTCAAGCCCGATGAAGACATGAGTAGTCTCGAAAGCTTGCAATTTATTACCATCTCTTCAGTTATCCATTAAAAAGTGTCCAGTGAGGACTCTTAAATATTTTTCTTTTCTACTGTATTATAGTCTACTACAAAACCTTAACAGACCACCCCAATAAGTCTATGGGACTCCCACCCTGTATGCCTCCAATTTCATATGCCATGTTCTATGGCAATATGAATTTGGGATCTCCATAATTCAGTACAATGGAACGTGGAGTGCACGCAGCTATGTGCCCCTACATACTCCATAGTTTTGGGAAAGTTATGACGTTTCTCCCAATCCTCCATACACCTGAATGTTTGGCTGAGCTTTCATTTTTCTCTATGGGGAAACTAAAGTAAGGTGCTGCCAGACTCATCTGCCGGCAAACAGCACTGGATGATTATTAGTGATGAGCGAGCACTACCGTACTCGGGTGCTTGGTACTCATAACAAGCAGTTTAGACGCTCAGATGGGCGAAACTCAAGTAACCGAGTATGATGGGAATCAATGGAAGAGCTTCTGCAAAAAAGCCAGAGTTTCCCATTGATTTCCATTATACTCGGTACACGAGTTGCGCCCGTCGTTACGAGTATGGAGCACCCGAGCATGTAGAGCTCGCTCATCACCAGTGATATATTCAAAGTCTACGGAGGTCATGGCAATCAGATCGTCTTGTTGGGGATATATCACTTGTCATTGCTTGCAAATTCAGAAGAGTTCACAAAAATGTTATGATGGCGACATCTTTTTTTTTTAAATGATATGTGCGTAAATGGGCCTAAAAGTCATTTTGAAACTGGGTTTCTGCACCATTTGCTTTCTGGGGCCTCCATGTTGTATTAAGGAAATACTCCAGCCGTACATACTAACTGTGTACCTATAGACTCCACATTAAACATCAATTTTAAGGAGAACAGTTTGTACACTCCAGGTTTTTTATTATTACACAATTGAACACAATTTTATTTTTTACAAAACATAATAAATAAAGTGAATAGTGCACATACAACAGTTTTTCAGCAGGTAAAATACACGGATCTTGGATGAGATCAGACATTATCACATGCCCAACAGAGTACAGATTAACAAACACAAATGGGTACATAAGTAGTAATACAAAGATAAGGTCTATATTGCACTCCATACAGAGACCATCTATATTTATGTCATCATATGAACTGGGCAGACTAGAACTCATTCAACTTTGTCGCCAGGGATCTCGTTGCTGGCGACATTGAAGGCTGATCGCTGGTGAGCTGTCACACAAGCTGTCACCAGCGATCAATACCAACGAGAATGCTGGTAACCATGTAAACAAGCAGGTAACTAAGCGTCGTGCAGCGCTTAGTTACCCGCAGTTTACCATTGATACCGGCTTCTCGCTCATCTCCCGGTGTCACACGCAGTGATGCCGTCTGTCCACCGGGCGACCATCGCCAGGTTTTAGAGCAGGTTCTAAAACCTGGCGACCATCAACCAGCAATTTATCGCTGGATGATGCGTCCTGTCACACACGTCAATATCGCTGCAACGTCATGTGCAGGAGCGATATTGCCGTGTGTGACGTCCCCATAAGTGAAGAGTCCCCAATAGTTATCCATGTGTGGGATTAGTTGAGCAGGGAGATGCCAGCCCCTTCATCCACTTTGCGGGTATCGCTTCTCGAGGGGGCGTCATTCTTTAAATTGGGTTTCTGCACCATTTGCCTTCTAGGGCCTCCGTGCTGTATTGTCTATTGCTAATAAGCTAGCTGAGAATCTATGAGTGAGCTCACTATGATATTTGTAATGCTTATTTGTGTTTTCTTTCAGCTGATATATGTCCACAGACCACATCAGAGTTGAATGTGTAAGGTCGGCTTCACACCACGGTTTTGTGGTTTCAGGTTCTGTCTGGTTTGAACCGAACAGAACCTGATCCGGTTTTGGCCCCATGTGTCCCTATATAGCAGGATTGGCCCTATTTGGCCTCTGGTTTTGTACTTTTTTTTTTTGTGTTCGTTTTTTTGCCCCAGACACAAAAAAAAAATCGGAGTCTGCATCATTTTTTCTGTCTGGTGCAAAAAAACAAACAAACCGGATCCAGGGCGATCCGGCGCCCATAACATGGGAGTCTATGAGCGCAGGATCACCCCGAATACGGCAAACAAATCAGATCGTTTCCCGGATGCCTGGTACTGAAGAGAGGCGACTCTGAAATGCAGCCGTGCACATTCAGTACCATGGACAGCAGCAGCATTTTAGAGCCGATGCTGAAGTTCAGCACCATGGAGAGCTCCACTGTACCAACAGCTGACATTTCAGCACCATGGACAGCAGCAGCCACAAGCACAAACGAATCCTGTTAGAAATAGGATAGGAGGGCATATTTGTCCTCAGTTTGTGCTCATCCTGTGCTGTCAGGTTCTGTCCGGTGCATCCTGCAAAACACCGGACAGAACCTGACAGCACAAAACTGTCGTGTGAAGCCGGCCTAAGAAAACAAAGAGTTTGAAGAAAAACAAACCATGCACAATGCTTAATTATTTCCAGTTGTAAACATTTTTTAGCACCAAGCACATACATTTACATAATAAAAAAAAAAAAAATGTTCTCAAAAGGTGGACTATGGTGAACTTAAGGTCAAAGGTGGACTTAAGGTCAAAGGTGTGCTTCAAAATATGTATTGCCAAATAATTTATTAGTGATTGCTCTGTGCGAACAGTTAAAGCGGTCTGATGGTCTAAACAGGTAATCAGACCATGGCCAATAAGCAGACATTCAACTGATCATCAGTCGTCTACAGGCACAAGTCAGCCACGATTAGGCCTCATTCACATGGTGAGAATTTGGTGAGTCTTTTACCTTAGTATTTGTAGCCAAAACCAGGAGTGGAACAATCAGAGGAAAAGTATAATAGAAACACGTCACCACTTCTGTATTTAGCACCCACTTGTGATTTTGGCTCAACATGTGCACGTGGCCTTACAGAGCCCTTCACTATATCTGTTTGTTCCATTTTTTTTCACCCATTTCTCGATTTAAAAGGCAAGTCGGCCTCTGCACGTGGAGATTCATCCCAACGTCCTGTATCAAAACATGTCAGAGCTCTTGTAAATTTGGGTGAAATCCATGTGCCAACCACACTGTCACTTTTTCTGAAGAATATCAAAAGGCTGCGTTCTCCTTTTTATCCAACCCGACCATGTATAATCATGGAGGGATGAGGAAGGAAGTGGAAACAGGGGTTTAACTAGTCAAGAAAACAGAACCACAAATTGTAACATCACGTGGTTTATTTACTAGTATTTTTCTTTTTTTTATAATTGATCAAGAGGCATGGAGTAAAGTTCACAAAATAACAGAGGTAATACCGCAACAATATTACCAGCCCCAGACTGGTATCGGGCAGTTGTTTCCTGACCAAGGGTTGGCCGACTCCTGACCAAGGGGATAAATACAGAAGAAGTGGGGCACTTGATTCTATTATACTTTTCCTCTGATTGTTCCACTCCTGGTTTTGGCTACAAATCCTGAGGCAAAAAACTCACCAAATACTCAATGTGTGCATGTGGCCTTATGGCCGGTGTCCATAGCCCAGCACCCTAAGGCTGCCTTCAGACTTGCAGATGCATCTGCAGCGTTTTGCAGATGCATCTGCAAGCATCTGCATGCAGACCGCGGCCCCTATGTTTATAATGGTGCGCACGGCGGTCTGCAGATGCTTGCGGACCGCCGTGCGCACCCATTCACTCCTAGATGTGATCTGTGCGCAGGCAGATGCCTGCGTACAGATCACACACTCTCGTCCGCCCCAGGGACGCGACATGCTGCGTCCCGGGTGCGGACGCGGGACACCGGAAGGAGCAGATATGGTCCGCATCCGCACCTGAACGCAGCAAACGCTGCCAAACGCAGGCACTATGCGTTCCTATGTTAAACATAGGAACGCAGTGCGCATGCGTTTGACTGCGTATGGGAACGCAGCATACGCTGCGGCGCCAAACGCTAATGTGAAGGCAGCCTTAGCAGGGTATAAACGATGAATGCAAACATTGTATGGAACCAAAACAGGACAGCTGGGTTATCAGAGACTCCATCACTGAGCCTGTAAATAAAATGGCGCTTGTAACTCTTTTATTTGTCTTTTCAGAGCTCCTCTCAGATGATTTATGGTTGTGGTTATGAAAAATCTGAGTGGAGCACTGAAAACGCCAGATGAAGGAGCTCACTGACAGATCCTCAATTAACTCATCCAGCAATTCAGCAAAGTGTAAACAAAAAAGCCTGTAAAAAAACAGAAACATTTTAAATGCAATCTAAATACAAAAGTGATTTTTAGTAGAGAAAACTTACATTTAAGTTAAAAAAAAAAAATGTTCTGATAAGTGTCCATATCTATTACGTCTGTATTTAGGGACACAAAGGTTGTTTCACTAAAGGGGATGTCACACGCGTCGATATCGCTGTCAATGTCGCTCACACGTCACGGATTTTCAGTCGCTCGAGCGACGTAAAAGTGACGCAGGAGCGACATTGAAGCGTGTGACCAAGCGATGCAACCAGCGATATGTCGCTGATCGCCGATCGCAGGTTTCACTGCCAGATGTAAAACCTGTCGCTCATCGCTCAGTAGACCTTGTGCATCGCTGCGTGTGACACTAAACTCAGCGACGTATTTTCTATTTTGACATCGTACAAGTGACTAAATAAAATCGCTCGCAAGATGGCGACATCACCGCATCGCTGGGTCATATTGACGCGTGTGACATCTTATTTGCGATAATTCCACATCGCTCAGGCGATTAATAATTTGTGACGCATGAGCGATATCGCAGGCGACATTGACACGTGTGACAGGCCCTTAAAAGGCCCCTTTCACATCAGCGGTAAGCGCTGATCGCGGCAGTTGCGATGAAAAAAAACGCAACTGCCACGATTTCCGCATAACGGCCGCACTTGCGGTTCACCTGCAGCAAGCCACATGCAATGTCTATGGGGCTTGCGGCAGGTGCGGTATAGTGGCGGTTTCGGCACTTGCGGCAGCGAAAAAAACGCGGTCAGCCGCGTTTTTTTTTGCAGCTGCATTTGCGGCAAGTGCCAAAACTGCACTTGCCGCAAGCCCCATAGACATTTCATGGAGCTTGCCGCAAGTGAACCGCAAGTGCGACCGTTATGCGATAACCGCGGCAGTTGCGTTTTTTTCACCGCAACTGCCGTGATCAGCGCTTACCGCTGATGTGAAAAGGCCCAAACAATGTTGTTTCTTTGCAGAAATTACGCTTTATTTGTTATAAAAGATAAACAAAAAGTGTGGTCTGATCCTGGCTGTGAGTCAATAGAGAAATAAGTACCGTACTTTTTTGTTTCTTTTTTTAGTTAGCTTTTTATTTCAGGTCCTTATCAGTTTTTTCCAAACTCAGCATGCTTTAGGAGTGGCACTTCTTTCATGCAATCTTCATGGACTTCTCTATAGAAAAACAATGTATTTATGAAAAAAAAAAGAGAAAAATGCCTGGAAAAAAAATCTTAAAAAGCTGTGTATGAAGAAAAACTTAAGACACATGCACATGTTGAGTATTTGGTGAGTTTTTTACCTCAGGATTTGTAGCCAACAATCAGGGGTAAAGTATAATAGAAATACGTCACCACTTCAGTATTTATCACCCGCTCCTGGTTTGGCTAAAAATACTGAGGTAAAAAAAAATCTCACCAAATACTCAATGTGTGCACATGGCCTAAGGCCCAATTGACCTAAGAGTAAGGCTGTGTGCTCACGGTCCGGAGGAGCTGCGTGTTGGACGCAGCTCCTCCAGACCTGAGTGAACCCGTGGGTGGCCGCAGGGAGACCGCATTGCCCTGTACTCACTATGTGCGGCGGGTGCGGGGCGGCTTCTCCCTGCTGTCACCCGATGGCAGCTGCTTCCGACTCCGCAGCATGAAATGAACATGAGGAGCGGACTGCCAGAAACTCGCACCGTAGCTGTCAGATCGCTGCGTTCGGGTTACGCATAGTGAGGATGGGATTGAACTCCCATCCCTTACGCTTATACTGTACTACGCAGCGGCAAGATGCTGCATCCAAAATGCTGCATAGACTCATAGTGAGTATTCAGCCTTAGGCCACATGCACACATTGAGGATTTGGTGACTTTTTTACCTCAGGATTTGTAGCCAAAACCAGCAGTGGGTGATAAATACAGAAGTGGTTGACACACCGCGGCCGGCTGACTCCGGTTTAAACAGGCGATGCTTCCTTCCCCTTGTCACGGGTGGACCGCGCCTGCCGGTAGTGGGGCCCGGTGTAGTGCAGATCAAAAGGGTTGAAGACGTCTTTTTGGAACAGATTAAAAGGGGTTTAATTTGTTTTATTCGTGACGCCACCTATGAGTAGATTCGGTAAGGGCTACCGACGCTGCGGAACCCCCGGGGGATGGACAGCAACAAGATGTTACGCTCCCCACAGGCTGAGCGGTGATCCCCGGGGGCTGGAGCTGCTCAAGATGTTGTGCGGCAGCTGCGGTTACTTGTTAGTGCGGACGGACAGTTCATAAGGAAGCACAGACACAGAAAGTCTCTATAACGGGTCTTTACTGTAACCAGCAGGCAGTACATGGTATACAGTGGTTGAGTAGTAGACCGGGTGGACTCAGCAATGACAGTGTCCCTCAGAGATCCGCAGTGTTCCTCCATTCTACCTACTTAGTTCCTTTTACCAGCGTCGCCCAGGAATACCAGGTCGGGTACGGGGAGGCTGCTTCAATGCCCTATCCATGATGTACGTTCTGGATGCTTTGGGGAGCCTTGGATCCCTCAGTGGGTACACCGCTGGTTAGACGACTGGAAACTGGCTGGTGGTGGGGTGCTCCTGTAAAGCTGCTCCTCCACTCTTCTGGTTCGCGTGACAGAGGTGAACTGCTGCCAGCTTCGGTACCAGTGAACCGGCTGTGAGTTGTGGGCACGGGAGTCTTTTGGGAACCCGTGTAGATATGCCCAATCCCGGTGGTTAAGGCCTCAGGTGCTGACACCCGACCGGTGACGGCCCAGGGGCCCGCACGGGGTGCGGAGCCCCCGCTCCTCTCCAAGTTCAAGTCCTCAGACTCTGTCCTATCTCGAGGGTTCTAGGTTCTAGATCTCTCCTCTCGATTATTGTGTTCTATTACACTACCCTAACACTCCACCCACCAGGACCTATGATTGGTCCCCTGTTCTTGCATGTTGGGTTGGATCTCCAAGTTAACTATTTCATTGCTGAGTCAGAGGATATTGCTGCTGCATTTGTGGCTGCAATACCCTCCTGTGACGCACTCGTTGCGGGGCGCCACATGGTGACGGGTTTCTATTATACTTTTCCTCTGATTGTTCCACTCCTGGTTTTGGCTACAAATCCTGAGGTAAAAAACACCAAATACTCAACGTGTGCACAGGTGCGTGAAGTCCTATAAGGCCATGTGCACACATTGAGTTTTTTGTGCGTTTTTACCTCAGTATTTGTAACCAAGACCATGGAGTGGAACAATCAGAGGAAAAGTATAATAGAAACACGTCACCACTTCTGTATTTATCACCCACTCCTGGTTTTGACTTACAAATCCTGAGGTAAAAAACTCACCAAATACTGAACATGTGCACGAGGCCTTAAAAATACATTGCAATTATCAACTTTGGAGCCTGTACTTCATTATGGGTGGCCCATGTCATGCACATAGCGTGTGGGCCACACGGTGACATGGCCACCTAAGGCTGATATTAAGATACTAGCTGGGTGCCCGATGCAGATGCATCGGGATTCTAGCAGAGCGAGTCTCTGACTCGCAATGGCCGCTTCGCGGCCAATGCTTCGCGCTGCTAAGGCGACTCGCCATGCCCGCTGCGCGGGCATAGCGAGTCGCCTTAGAACTGCTCGCAATGGCCGCTGCGCGGCCAATGCTTCGGACGTATCCACATGACGACACTGACTCGCAGCGTGAGCGGACTCAAAAGGGGCAAAAATCCCATTCGTGATTATATAATAGATTAATAGGATTAATTCAGTGAATTGTCATTTATTAATATGCTTTGGTCATTGTGTGTTTATAGATCTTTGTGATGGCTGAGGTATCCTTACTTCAGGAAATGCTCCTTTCTTGAGGAGTTTTTCTTTTCATGAAGCGTTTTTTGCAGCATTTTGATGGACAGTACCTAGTCTGAAGCGGATTCAATCAGCGTCCACTTCAGAGAAGTGACATGCACATTTTTTCCCCATCCATCATTTTTTTCAAAACACACAAAAGAAAAAAAAAGAAAAAAACACCTAATATGAACAGCAAAGTGGATTTACCATAAAAATGAATAGAAGTATTTAAGGCTACCGTATGTGCAAACGCTGCGGATTTTCCGCAATTTTCCCGTGTTTTTTTCAGTGTATTTTTGACAATTCTGCAGTACAGCACCTTCCCTGTAAAGTGTATGGGAAATAGTGTTGTGCCCATGCTGCATATTTTCCTGTGGTGAAAATGACAGGCATTTTGCCGCATTAAAATATGCAGCATGTGAATTCTTACAGCATATTTTGCCGCGATTTTCATCCACAGACCTCAATGTTACCTAAAATACCCAACAAATATGCAGCTATGTTCACGCAGTGCATATATACTGTGTATTTTGCACTGATAACATGGGGCTCTGTTCTAGTTTTGGTCACCAGGACAGGTACAGCAGGTAGGTCTGGGGGGCTGCCACCAACCCCAAGCTGCCTGCGGTAGTTTTACTTGACTTGTAATCAAAAATACAGGGGAGCCTTTTTTATTTTTTTTAATTATCCCTTGAAATAACAATAAAAAAATAAATTATGTAGGGCTTCGCTGTATTTTTGGATGCCAGCCAGGTAGAACTAAAGTAAAGGCACAAGCATTCTGAACTCCCCATGCTCTGAATTGCAGCCTACAGTCACCCCAGAAAATAATGCATTCATAGAAGCACCATTTTCTGGAGCTGCACCCGACTCTTCCAGCTGACCTGTGGAGTTGGCAGACAGGCTAATAAGGTTTTAATGCCAGCTGACACTAAGCCTGGAGGTTCATAATGTTGAGCCAATGTTAGACCCGGCCATTATGAACCTCTAAGTAAATAGTAAATAATACACCACACCGTGAAAAATAAATATATTTGTAAAAAGAACACAATCACAAAGCTCATTCCCATCTTTATTACTCCCCCCAAAAAACCTCCACGATAAGCCTTTGCGACGCTCGATCACAGTGGGACCTGAAACTGGCTGAGTTTGGCTCCTGCTGTCAGCGGGGTGACATCACAGTCAAGTTCATCCGAGGTCAGCTAGAGCGACGTGGATGAGCTCTGACCTCAGATGAACTCCTGTGACAGCAAAGTGCATGAGAGAAACAATATGCAATATACAAGGGTGGAGTATTTATACTCTTATGACCAAGTGGTTATTTACAAAAGTTCAGCTATCGGCCTTCGCAACATATTTCACCATGACTGGCTATAGTCTCAATCCCCTGATGAAGTAAGTCATGGTGAAACATATTGGGGAGGCCGATGGCTGAACCTTTTTAAATAACCACATGGTCACAAGAGTATAAATACTCTGCCCTTGCATATTGCGTTTGTTTTTTTTTTTACTATTTAGGGCTAACATATAGATATGGCCATCTTCATATGCTAAGTGTCTCAATTTTTTCATATTTTTCCTGAGCTATAATGCAGTTCTATATTCTTATACTCTGAGGCTGGCTTCACACCACGGTTTTTTTTTGATCCCGGGCTGTCCGGTGTAAACCAGACAGCCCGGACCTTTTTTTGGCCCATAGAAACCTATGGGCCGGATGGCAGCTCTCTGCCATCAGGTTTCATCACTCTGACACTCCGGAGGAATACGGATTATTCTCTCCGGACACAAAAATGATGCTTGCATCATTTTTTTTGTCCGGGGAGAAAAATCTCTCCATTTGCCGGATGTTGGATTCGGCCGGATCCTCCCGTATCCGGGGCAATCCGGCGCTCCCTAACATGGGAGCCTATGGGTCTGGATTGCCCTGTCCGGGAGGAAACAGCAAGCGGACACTGGCGGCTGCACGCCGCTGTTTTTTCAGGATCGTGGCTAGCCGGGGTCTTGAAAAAACAGCAGCTTCGGCTGCAATTACAGGCATCCGGCTGCACACAGGACCGGAGGGCATATTTGGCCCTCTGGTTCTGTGTGCTGATCCGGTCCGGGGCTGTCAGGGTCATCCCGGACAGCCCAGGACCGGATCACATCGTGGTGTGAAGCCAGCCTTAGTTTGCATATCTTAGGCCAGGAATATAGAAATGCATTATAGCTAAGGAAAAATATGAAAAGAATTGAGACACTTAGCATATAAAGTTCACCTTATCTATATCTGCCCAGTAGCCACGTCGATGCGTATCTCTTTACTGACTACCTACAATTAGTCAATGCCTCTCTCTGGGTTTAAAAAAAAATACAGAGATTTTCTTAAACCCAAAGAGAGTCACTGACTTAGTGTAGGCACCCAGTAAAGATATACGCCTCAACGTGCTTACTGGGTGTATACAGATATGGCCATTTTGTATGCTAATTGTCTCAATTTTTTTCATATTTTTCCTTAGCAATAAAGCAGTTCTATAGTCTTATACTCTTGGTTTGCATGTCTCATGCTAAGAATATAGATCTGAATTATAGCTAAGGAAAAACATGAAAAAAAATTGAGACATTTAGCATATGAAGATGACCATATCTATATCCACCCAGTAGTCATGTCGAGGCGTAACTCTTTAAAGGGTACCTACATTAAGTCAATGCCTCTCTCTGGGTTTAAAAAAATACAAACAGAGGTTTTTAAACCCAGAGAGAGGCATTGACTTAGGGAAGGTACCCAGTAAAGAAATATGTCTCAACGTGGCTACTGGGTGGATATAGATATGGCCATCTTTATATGCCAAGTGTCTCAATTTTTGGTTTCCATGTCTTAGCATTACACAGTTTGTTATGACTGTCCATTAAAATCTTAAATTGAGATTTTTTTGACATCAATGCAAATTTTTAAAGGGCACCCCCAGGTCTCATTTACAATATTGGGGTGTAATAATGTGACGGAGATCTCCTCGGGGCCCCACAAGCACCGGGCCCACGTCAGACTGTTACCTCTACACCTGCTCAAGGACGGTGTTAAAAAGGTAAAAGAAACAGTTAAATGACAGTCTCAGCTCTGCTACATCCGCAGCACAACCTTTGATGCAGCCGTTATTCAGCAGCGAACACAATCATATCTGAGTCAGTTTTATTCTCTCACATGAGGGGGCTGAAAGGAAAACACCAAATGCTCATTTTCCAGCCAAGCACCATGAATTTTCTATTAACACATATATGATTGATCGTGGCAGGGGTGAAGGGCTAATTGGGCCATATGGAAACACGGTGCATTCCATATGTTACGTGCTTATCCATGCTTAAAGAGACATTAGCGACATCTGGATGCGGCAGAATCCAGCTGTGCAGCAGATCACACAAACTTTCCACGCACAGCGCCGCCACGCTTGTGAGAAGGCGTCCGGGTTATTTTTATCAGGATTTCGTAGTGGATTGTGACGTTCTTACGGCGGCGGATTCCGGGCTAAGAATACACGTGTGACATATGTGCTTTGTATTACACAGCTAAAATTAAATAGGGATCCACCTTCACCGTGAATGTGGACGGGAAGTGCATAGCTGGAGATCCTGCGCCGGGTCACTGCAGGCACTATTCTGTCTTTCTGGTATTCGGCCCTTTGCCAGGTTCTGCTGCCAATGACATTACAAGGAGGGACCCAGAGTTTGTAGGAGCTGTCAGGATTACTACTGCTGCCCTCCCCTCCCTGCGGGCACCTGAGGACACGCGTCACTCACAAGGTTTACTCACCGCAGACGTGGAGGAGACTCCGAAATGCAAAACTTGTGTCCTGCAGAAGTGACAGCCATTGATTACCACACCTACATCAAAGTTTAGGATAGATTTGGAATGATACAAGAGCTCTGGTTGATCAAGAAGTTCTGCAGCAGCTCTGATAATAATTCAAGTTTATCTGCAGCAGTCCCTTATTGCTAAATCAGCTCTGATTTAACCAGAGGCTCTGCAGCAGCTTTGCTTCATCAAGAAGCTCTGCAGCAACTCAACTTGTCCTAAAGGTTGTGCAGCAGCTCAACTTTATCAAGAGTTTCTGCAGCAGCTTAACTCCAGAATTTCTGCAGATACTGTGCTTCCACAAGATGTTCTGAAGCAGCTCTTTCTATGTGAGAACTTCTGCAGACACTCTGCTTCCACCAAGATGTTCTGCAGCAACTTCACGTTACTAATGGCTTCTGCCGATTAAGTAAAATTGCCACCAGATTACATACTAAAAGTGTTCAGCAAAAGTTCCATTGCCCTCCAAGAGGTTCTGAAGCACCTTTGATGCACCAGTAGCTTCTGCAGCAGCTCTACCCAACTAAGGGGTTCAGCAAAAGCTCCATTGCCCACCAGGAGGTACTGCAGCAGCTCTACTCTACTAAGGGGTTCAGTAAAAACTCCTTTGACCACAAAGAGGTTCAGCAGCTGCTTTAATGTACCATTAGGTTCTGCAGCAGCTCTACCCAACTAAGGGGTTCAGCAAAAGCTCCATTTCTCACCAAGAGGTTCTGCAGCAGCTCTATGGTACTAACGGATGCAGTAAAAACTCCCTTTGCCCACCTAGAGGTTCTGCAGCAGCTCTACTCAACTAAGGGGTTCAGTATAAGCTTCATTGCCCACCAAGAGGTTCTGCAGCAGCTTTGATGCAAATGCTTCTGCAGCAGCTCTTCTACACTAAGAGGCTGCTCTGCAACATCAAGAGGTTCTGCAGCAACTGCAAAAAAAAAAAAAAAAAAACACAAACAAGTTATAACCCCCAGCTGCACAGCCTGCACAGCCCCCTCTCCACCCACCCTGTGCACATACTTCACCCTCTGCCTCCTCTTCAGGATCCTCTGCTGCAGATGAAGAAGCCGCGATGATCCAGGCTGTGCAGCAGCAGCTCCGGCAGTCACCGCCATCCGTCATTGGGGAGCACAGGGGCCCCTTCATGCCCAGATCCGGCGTTGGGGTGGATTTTCCAGCTGTCTGCAGTCAGAAGAAGCCTCCATTGTATCAGCCCGGGAGCAGCAGCGCCGGCCGCAGCCAAGAGCATCACTCATGACGTCAGCAGGGCCTGTCTCCGTGACGTCAGCAGCGCTATAAATAGCCCCGGGGGCGGAGTCAGTCATGGGGAAGGATCGCTGCAAATAGTGCAGAGGCGAAGACGGGGGAAGAATAGAGAAAGTGCTGCAGAGTATCTGTGCTGGAAGTGCTGCAGAGTATCTGTGCTATAAAGTGCTGCAGAGTATCTGTGCTGGAAGTGCTGCAGAGTATCTGTGCTATAAAGTGCTGCAGAGTATCTGTGAGTCTCAGTCTGCTAAGTGCTGCAGAGTATCTGTGCTTGTGAGAGTGCTTGGCAGAGTATCTGTGCTGGAAGTGCTGCAGAGTATCTGTGCTGGAAGTGCTGCAGAGTATCTGTGCTGGAAGTGCTGCAGATGTATAGTGCTGCAGTGCTGGAGTGCTGCAGAGTATCTGTGCTGGAGGTGCTGCAGAGTATCTGTGCTGGAAGTGCTGCAGAGTATATGTGCTGGAAGTGCTGCAGATATCTGTGCTGGAAGTGCTGCAGAGTATCTGTGCTGGAAGTGCTGCAGAGTATCTGTGCTGGAGGTGCTGCAGAGTATCTGTGTCTGGAGTGTGCTGCAGAGTATCTGTACTGGAAGTGCTGCAGAGTATCTGTGCTGGAAGTGCTGCAGAGTATCTGTTAGCTGAGAGTGCTGCAGAGTTCTGTATGAAGTGCTGCAGAGTATATGTGCTGGAAGTGCTGCAGAGTATCTGTGCTGGAGGTGCTGCAGAGTATCTGTACTGGAAGTGCTGCAGAGTATCTGTACTGGAAGTGCTGCAGAGTATCTGTGCTGGAAGTGCTGCAGAGTATATGTGCTGCAGAGTATATGTACTGGAAGTGCTGCAGAGTATCTGTGCTGGAGTGCTGCAGAGTATCTGTACTGGAAGTGCTGCAGAGTATCTGTACTGGAAGTGCTGCAGATATCTGTACTGGAAGTGCTGCAGAGTATATGTGCTGCAGAGTATCTGTACTGGAGTGCTGCAGAGTATCTGTACTGGAAGTGCTGCAGAGTATCTGTACTGGAAGTGCTGCAGAGTATCTGTCGGAAGGCTGCAGAGTATCTGTACTGGAAGTGCTGCAGAGTATCTGTGCTGGAGGTGCTGCAGAGTATCTGTGCTGGAGGTGCTGCAGAGTATCTGTACTGGAATGCTGCAGAGTATCTGTGCTGGAAGTGCTGCAGAGTATAAGTGCTGCAGAGTATATGTGCTGGAAGTGCTGCAGAGTATCTGTGCTGAGGGCTGCAGAGTATCTGTACTGGAAGTGCTGCAGAGTATCTGTGCTGAAGGTGCTGCAGAGTATCTGTACTGGAAGTGCTGCAGAGTATGTATGAAGTGCTGCAGAGTATCTGTGCTGAAGTGCTGCAGAGTATCTGTCTGGAGAGTGCTGCAGAGTAATCATGCTGGAAGTGCTGCAGAGTATCTGTGCTGAAGTGCTGCAGAGTATCTGTGCTGGAGTGCTGCAAGTATCTGTGCGGAGTGCTGCAGAGTATCTTGCTGGAGTGCTGCAGAGTATCTTGACTGGAAGTGCTGCAGAGTTCTGTGCTGGAAGTGCTGCAGAGTTGTACTGGAAGGCTGCAGAGTATCTGTGCTGGAAGTGCTGCAGAGTATCTTGCTGGAGGTGCTGCAGAGTATCTGTGCTGAAGTGCTGCATAGTATCTGTGCTGAGGTGCTGCAGAGTATCTGCTGAAGTGCTGCAGAGTATCTGTGCTGGAAGTGCTGCAGAGTATCTGTGCTGGAGTGCTGCAGAGTATCTGTGCTGAGTGCTGCAGAGTATCTCAGTGCTGGAAGTGCTGCAGAGTATCTGTGCTGGAGTGCTCAGAGTATCTGTGCTGGAGTGCTGCAAGTATCTGTGCTGGAAGGCTGCAAGTATGTGCTGGAGGTGCTGCAGAGTATCTGTCTGGAAGTGCTGCAGAGTATCTGTCTGGAAGTGCTGCAGAGTATCTGTGCTGGAGTGCTGCAGAGTATCTGTGCTGGAAGTGCTGCAGAGTATCTTGCTGGAAGTGCTGCAGAGTATCTGTGCTGGAAGTGCTGCAGAGTATCTGTGCTGGAGGTGCTGCAGAGTATCTGCTGGAGTGCTGCAGAGTATCTGTGCTGGAAGTGCTGCAGAGTATCTGTGCTGGAGGTGCTGCAGAGTATCTGTGCTGGAAGTGCTGCAGAGTATCTGTGCTGGAAGTGCTGCAGAGTATCTGCTGGAGTGCTGCAGAGTATCGTGCTGGAAGATGCTGCAGAGTATCTGTACTGGAAGTGCTGCAGAGTATCTGTGCTGGAGGTGCTGCAGAGTATCTGTGCTGGAGGTGATGCAGAGTATCTGTGCTGGAGGTGATGCAGAGTATCTGTGCTGGAGGGCTGCAGAGTATCTGTGCTGGAGTGCTGCAGAGTATCTGTACTGGAAGTGCTGCAGAGTATCTGTGCTGGAGGTGCTGCAGATATCTGTCTGGAGTGCTGCAGAGTACTGTACTGGAAGTGCTGCAGAGTATCTGTAGCTGGAAGTGCTGCAGAGTATCTGTCTGGAGGTGCTGCAGAGTATCTGTCTGGAGTGCTGCAGAGTATCTGTCTGGAAGTGCTGCAGAGTATCTTTGCTGGAAGTGCTGCAGAGTATATCTGTGCTGGAGGTGCTGCAGAGTATCTGTACTGGAAGTGCTGCAGAGTATCTGTACTGGAAGTGCTGCAGAGTATCTGTGCTGGAGATGTGCTGCAGAGTATCTGTGCTGGAGTGCTGCAGAGTATCTGTGCTGGAGGTGCTGCAGAGTATCTGTACTGGAAGTGCTGCAGAGTACTGTGCTGTGCAGAGATATCTGACTGGAAGTGCTGCAGAGTATCTGTGCTGGAGGTGCTGCAGAGTATCTGTACTGGAAGTGCTGCAGAGTATCTGTACTGGAAGTGCTGCAGAGTATCTGTACTGGAAGTGCTGCAGAGTATATGTGCTGTGGCGCAGAGTATATGTCTGGAAGTGCTGCAGAGTATCTGTGCTGGAGGTGCTGCAGAGTATCTGTACTGGAGTGCTGCAGAGTATCTGTAGCTGGAAGTGCTGCAGAGTATCTGTACTGGAAGTGCTGCAGAGTATGTATATAGTGCTGCAGAGTATCTGTACTGGAAGTGCTGCAGAGTATCTGTACTGGAAGTGCTGCAGAGTATCTGTACTGGAAGTGCTGCAGAGTATCTGTACTGGAAGTGCTGCAGAGTATCTGTACTGGAAGTGCTGCAGAGTATCTGTGCTGGAGGTGCTGCAGAGTATCTGTACTGGCAAGTACTGCGATGCTGCAGAGTATCTGTGCTGGAAGTGCTGCAGAGTATCTGTACTGGAAGTGCTGCAGAGTATATGTGCTAGCCAGAGTATATGTACTGGAAGTGCTGCAGAGTATCTGTGCTGGAGGTGCTGCAGAGTATCTGTACTGGAAGTGCTGCAGAGTATCTGTACTGGAAGTGCTGCAGAGTATCTGTACTGGAAGTGCTGCAGAGTATTATGTGCTGCAGAGTATCTGTACTGGAAGTGCTGCAGAGTATCTGTACTGGAAGTGCTGCAGAGTATCTGTACTGGAAGTGCTGCAGAGTATCTGTGCTGGAAGTGCTGCAGAGTGGAGTGCTGCAGAGTGTGAGGGTGCAGAGTATCTGTGCTGGAGGTGCAGAGTATCTGTGTGAGTGCTGCAGAGTATCTGTGGGAGTGCTGCAAGTATCTCTGAGTGCTGCAGAGTATCTGTCTGGAGTGCTGCAGAGTATCTGTGTGGAGTGCTGCAGAGTATCTGTCTGGAGTGCGCAGAGTATCTCGGAGTGCTGCAGGTATCTGCTGGAGGCTGCAGAGTATCGTGCTGGAGTGCTGCAGATATCTGTGGAGTGCGCAAGTACTGCTGGAAGTGCTGCAGAGTACTGTGTGGAGTGCGCAGAGTATCTGTCTGGAGTGCGCAGAGATCTGTACTGAGGCTGCAGAGTATCTGTCTGGAGCTGCAGAGTATCTGTGTGGAGCTGCAGAGTATCTGTGCTGAGGGCTGCAGATCTCTGGAAGTGCAGAGTATTGTGCTGGGTGTGCAGGTACTGGAGTGTGCAAGTATCTCTGAGTGAGTACGTTGAGTGCTGCGTATCTGTGGAAGGCTGCGAGATTTGGGTGCTGCAGAGTATGCTGAGCTGCAGAGTATTGGCTGAGTGCTGCAGTACTGAGTGCTGAGAGTATCTGTGTGGAGTTGCGGTATCTGTGCTGGAGGTGCAATACTGTGTGAGGTGTGCAGGTATCTGGAGTGCTGCAGAGTACTGCTGAGTGCTGCAGAGTATCTATGAGTGCTAGGTATCTGTTGAGTGCTGAATGGTGGCGATACTGGATGTCAGGATCTTCGGAGTGCTGAGTATCTGGAGGGAGGTATTGTGGATTGCTGCAGAATCTTCTGGAAGTGCTGAGAGTATCGTCGAGTGCTGAAGTATCTGGTGGAGTGCGCAGATATCTGGTGAGTGCAATATTGTCTGAGGTGCAGTTTGTGGAGGCTGCAGAGTATCTGTGGAGTGCTGAGAGTATCTGCTGAGCGCATGAGCAGTCTTTGGAGTGATATCTGTTGAAGTGCTGCAATATCTGTAGCTGGAAGTGCTGCAGAGTATCTGTGCTGGAGGTGCTGCAGAGTATCTGTGCTGGAAGTGCTGCAGAGTATCTGTGCTGGAAGTGCTGCAGAGTATCTGTGCTGGAAGTGCTGCAGAGTATCTGTGTGGAGTGCTGCAGAGTATCTGTGCTGGAAGTGCTGCAGAGTATCTGTGCTGGAGGTGCTGCAGAGTATCTGTGCTGGAAGGTGCTGCAGAGTATCTGTGCTGGAGGTGCTGCAGGTATTCTGGTAGCTGGAGAGTTGTGCATGAGTATATTGTGCTGGAAGTGCTGCAGAGTATCTGTCTGGAAGTGCTGCAGAGTATCTGTGCTGGAGTGCTGCAGAGTATCTGTCTGGAAGTGCTGCAGAGTATCTGTGCTGGAGTGCTGCAGAGTATCTGCTGGAAGTGCTGCAGAGTATCTGTGCTGATGCTGCAGAGTATCTGTCTGGAAGTGCTGCAGAGTATCTGTGCTGGAAGTGCTGCAGAGTATCTGTGCTGGAAGTGCTGCAGAGTATCTGTGCTGGAAGTGCTGCAGAGTATCTGTAGCTGGAAGGTAGCTGCAGAGTATCTGTGCTGGAGTGCTGCAGAGTATCTGTGCTGGAAGTGCTGCAGAGTATCTGTGCTGGAAGTGCTGCAGAGTATCTGTGCTGGAAGTGCTGCAGAGTATTGTGCTGGAAGTGCTGCAGAGTATCTGTACTGGAAGTGCTGCAGAGTATCTGTGCTGGAAGTGCTGCAGAGTATCTGTGTACTGGAAGTGCTGCAGAGTATCTGTGCTGGAAGTGCTGCAGAGTATCTGTCTGGAAGTGCTGCAGAGTATATGTGCTGGAAGGCTGCAGAGTTCTGTGCTGGAGTGTCAAGTATCTGTGCTGGAAGGTGCTAGCATGAGCTAATGCTGTACTTGGAAGTGCTGCAGAGTATTGTGCTGGAAGTGCTGCAGAGTATCTGTGCTGGAAGTGCTGCAGAGTATCTGTGCTGGAAGGTGCTGCAGAGTATCTGTGCTGGAAGTGCTGCAGAGTATCTGTGCTGGAAGTGCTGCAGAGTATCTGCTGGAAGTGCTGCAGAGTATCTGTGCTGGAAGTGCTGCAGAGTATCTGTGCTGAAGTGGGTGCAGAGTATCTGTGCTGGAAGTGCTGCAGATATCTGTACTGGAAGGTGCTGCAGAGTGATCTGTGCTGGAAGTGCTGCAGAGTATCTGTGCTGGAAGTGCTGCAGAGTATCTGTGCTGGAAGTGCTGCAGAGTATCTGTGCTGGAAGTGCTGCAGAGTATCTGTGCTGGAAGTGCTGCAGAGTATCTTGTGCTGGAAGTGCTGCAGAGTATCTGTGCTGGAAGTGCTGCAGAGTATCTGTGCTGGAAGTGACTGCAGAGTATCTGTGCTGAAGTGCTGCAGAGTATCTGCTGAGTCTGCAGATTTGCTGGAAGTGCTGCAGAGTATCTGTGCTGGAAGTGCTGCAGAGTATCTGTGCTGGAAGTGCTGCAGAGTATCTGTGCTGGAAGTGCTGCAGAGTATCTGTGCTGGAGTGCTGCAGAGTATCTGTGCTGGAAGTGCTGCAGAGTATCGTGCTGGAGAGTGCTGCAGAGTATCTGTGCTGGAAGTGCTGCAGAGTATCTGTGCTGGAAGTGCTGCAGAGTATCTGTGCTGGAGTGCTGCAGAGTATCTGTGCTGGAAGTGCTGCAGAGTATCTGTGCTGGAAGTGCTGCAGAGTATCTGTGCTGAAGTGCTGCAGAGTATCTGTGCTGAAGTGCTGCAGAGTATCTGTGCTGGAAGTGCTGCAGAGTATCTGTGCTGGAAGTGCTGCAGAGTATCTGTGCTGGAAGTGCTGCAGAGTATCAGTGCTGAATTGCTGCAGAGTATCTGTGCTGAAAGTGCTGCAGAGTGTCTGTGCTGGAAGTGCTGCAGAGTATCTGTGCTGGAAGTGCTGCAGAGTATCTGTACTGGAAGTGCTGCAGAGTATCAGTGCTGGAATTGCTGCAGAGTATCTGTGCTGAAAGTGCTGCAGAGTGCTGTGCTGAAGTGCTGCAGAGTATCTGTGATGGAAGTGCTGCAGAGTATCTGTACTGGACATGCTACAGAGGAGTGCTGCATAGTATTACTGGAGACAAGCAGAAATGCACCTGACAGCGCATGCATACCATGGATCTATACTGTATCTTATCTATTACTATCTATCTATCTATCTATCTATCTATCTATCTATCTATCTATCTATCTATCTATCTGTCTATTTATCTGTCTGTTGTCTGTCAATCTATCTATCTATATGTTACTGTTATGTTATGTTGTTATTTATGTTATGTTATCATGTTATGGTAATATGTTATTTTTTATTTTCTTTATTATTTTACAATATGAGTATTAATTAGCCCCATCCCTAATATCCATAGTATTAAAGTACGTGCGCATCAAAAAGAGATGTAAAAATGGCTAAAAAGCTCATCATCGCAGCCAGTCTAGGCATGTACACAAGGTCGCAGTTACATTTAAATCGGTCTGTACTCATTAAGGGATTGTCACATGTTTCCCCATTAAAATAAAAAAAGCTATACTCCCTCCGTGGTGCGGTTCCACCAGGGCATGTGAGTTGTGACGACACACCATTCCCTCCAGCTTCACTTCACTTGAATTAGTCAGCAGGAAGTTAGAGCTGCGGTGGCACTCAATTCCTTTCATTGCCTGCTCCAGAAGGGGGAGAAGGAGGTGATTGAACGGCCACATGAGTCACAACTCACGTGAACCAGACACTGCTGGAACACGCCGGAACAGGGAGTGGTATAGCTTTATTTTAATATTTGTAACATGGAATGAGAAGGGGTTGTCCTGTAGTGGATAAAACTTAAAAAAAACAGTAAAATTAGTAAAGACACAATTTCCTGCAATGATGAAACTAGAGTCAATGTGCTGTGATGCAGATTCAGACCTGGGCCCACTTAGATGTTTGTCAGATGGATGGGCCTTGTCGTATTCCAGATTCTATGAAGACATCCATAGTGTTTCTTGCCTCCATGTAATACTTAATGATCCCCTTCCTGTATAATCCTGGGCCTCTTTGTATAATGCTCCATCTTGGCCTTCTTCTTGGTATAATGTCCTCCTTATGTAGATGTCTTCCATCCTGGGCCTCTATGTGGTAAATATCCTGCAGCTGGGCTCCTTCCTGCTATATGTCATTGTCTTCCATCCTGGGCCTCATCCTCGACCTCCTTCTGTTATAATGTCTTCCATTCTGGATCCTTTCCTGGTATAATGTCCTCTATCCTGGACCAATTCCTAGTATGATGTCTTCCATCCTGGGCCTCCTTCCTGGTATAATGTCCTCTATCCTGGGCCTCCTTCCTGGTATAATGTCCTCCATCCTCGGCCTCCTTCCTGGTATAATGTCCTCTATCCTGGGCCTCCTTCCTGGTATAATGTCCTCTATCCTGGACCAATTCCTGGTATAATGTCTTCCATCCTGGGCCTCCTTCCTGGTATAATGTCTTCCATCCTGGGCCTCCTTCCTGGTATAATGTCCTCTATCCTGGGCCTCCTTCCTGGTATAATGTCCTCCATCCTCGGCCTCCTTCCTGGTATAATGTCCTCGATCCTGGATCCTTTCCTGGTAAGATGTCCTCTATCCTGGACCAATTCCTGGTATAATGTCTTCCATCCTGGGCCTCCTTCCTGGTATAATGTCCTCTACTATCCTGGGCCTTCTTCCTGGTATAATGTCCTCCATACTGGGCCTCCTTCCTGGTATAATGTCCTCTATCCTGGGCCTCCTTCCTGGTATAATGTCCTCCATCCTGGATCCTTTCCTGGTAAGATGTCCTCTATCCTGGACCAATTCCTGGTATAATGTCTTCCATCCTGGGCCTTTTTCCTGGTGTAATGTCCTCCATACTGGGCCTTCTTCCTGGTATAATGTCCTCTGCCCTGGGCCTCCTTCCTGGTGTAATGTCCTCTATCCTGGACCTCCTTCCTGGTATAATGTCCTCTATCCTGGGCCTCCTTCCTGGTATAATGTCCTTCATCCTGGTATAATGTTTTCCATCCTGGATTCCTTAGCTCCTTTATGGCATAATGTCCTTTATCATGGGTCTCTTCCAGTAATAATGTCTCTGTTCTGGGGCTCTTCTCTAATAAATATATAAAATCCAAACAAATCAATTCTTCTCACCTTCCCCCCACTCCCACAAGGCACGGGCGCCTCTTCGCCTCTTCTGTAACCGGAGAGGAAGCCAGCAGGTGACTTCATCGTGCAAGCGACAGGCAGTGCATGACGTCACTGCCATATGTCGCCTGTTCCTAGCTTGATGACGTCACCTGCCAGCCTCTGATTGGCTGGCATCGTATATTAAAGTGCAGAGACCCAACTTGTCTCTGCACTGCAATACATATGAGCTGAATGTGCGTTGTCTCCAGGTTGCACCCTCTACAATCGCGATTGTTATGCCTCTGCTTTACTGAATTAAAGAAAATATAACTTAGTCAAATGTTGCCTAATCCTTAAAGGGGTTGTCCACATATTGAGGACCTATATGACAGTCCAACACACGGTACCCCTATTAACTAATACCTGGCGCCACGTCCATCATAACTTAATGGTGCACAGATCCAGAACATCACTTTTTTTTAATTAAGCCAATAGGAATTCAGTAGTATTTACTTCAATAGGAACTGAGCTGCAGTACCTGTGATTGGCCACTACATGGTGTATGGAGCTGAGCTGCTCTGGATCTGCACACAGTGAAGTTATGATGGCAGTGGCTCCAGATTTTTACTGTCAGACCCTTTACTGAGAATAGATTATCAATATCATATTGTAGTGATTCTTCATTAGTACCCTTACACAATGATGCCCACTTTTTGGCTCTCTCGCGTTATGAATGCCCGTTTAGTACCTCTTCATATTAGTGATGTCCTTCTTAGTGCCTCTACACTTGGAAATAGTGCCCCTGTAAATAATGTAAGACTCAGTCCCCTGAATGTTGGGCAAACTTATTCAGCAGGACTCTTCTTGCGTCAGTAATCAGTGGTTTGACACACGGGTGGTCGGACTGCTCTGGGCAGCATTGATGAGTACTAAAGTACTAAAGTAAATGGTGGAACACGGAGCTGATGGCTCTCTGCTCCATCGTAATATCTATCCTGTGGACACATATAATGTAGATGCAAATACAGCAGGTTCATATAATGAAGCTGCAGATACTGTTAAAGTGGTGCCGTATGGCACAGGCCAACCCCTCAAACCGTGGACCCCATAGCAGCCGATGTAACTTCTTCAGCAGTACTTAGGTCCTAAGCATCAGGTACAGGTACACGTACACAATGTGGCACAAGTACACACGTATTTGTTCTCACTAAAGTGACCATTGCTCCCCAGCACTGGCTATGAACCCTTCACACCACTAATCATTGAGGGTTCCAAAAAGTCTAGCCTCCCTCCCTCCATTTCGAAGAACAATCTGCGTCATCAGGAGGTGCTTTGTCCTGATGAAGATTGTTCTTCAAAACACGTTGACATACAAAACCACAACTCAAGACGTCCTGATTCCTGTTCCATCAATGGATCTTCAGCAGCACAGATTTTAACTCGTTTATCTCCTACTTGGGCATTTGTATACCTTTAGCAATCAAAAAATATACCTGCATGCTTCATCTCATGGTCTACTACAGTGTTCTGATCCAGTTGGCCCCTTAGGGTGGAAACACACTATCCTGCTTACATGCGAGTCTCTCGGACGAGACTTGGATCAGTGACCCTGAACGGCCTCTCCTTCTCTGGACGGGAGTGTCAGCTGCTTGTGTTTTTGTGCAGCATCACATTCTGGTCCATAGAGGGAGAGGCCATTTAGGGTCACTGATATGAGTCTCGTCTGAGAGACTCACATGTAAGTAGGATAGTGTGTTTCCACCCTTATGATAAAACTTGCTTTAGATAGGCCATTAATTTGTGGTCGGGGGGGAAAAAATGTTATAGACTAGATTCACACCGCGGGTGGTGCTGATAATAGAGGAGAAGTCCGGCCCAGACACTGTGGGGAGTGCAGGCTCTGCCCATCTACTAAGGCTAGAGTGGCTGGGACCTGACAAAATGGGTGTGTGTGCTGTCCAGCTGAGGTCATCAACTCCTAAGCTTAAGTCTATTGGAAAGCACCTCACCCTACTAATACCTTCAGCTCACTGCTGGAAGCCGCCAGAAGTAGCTTTTGGTTTCCCTGATTAGTGTACTGTTTTATATTGGTGTTTTTCCAGTTGTACCATAGCCTGTTTTTTGGATACTTCTCTTGCCTCACGATTTTGGACCTTGCTGCCATATTAGTTTTGACCCGTCTCCCTGACTATGTGGTGCTCCACGTGGTCAGGCATCACACCGGGGTATTGCACTCGTAAAAGTGGTGTAATCTTCCCCAACTGCAAGTGGATGCTGTGCTGGTGGGTGGGACCCATTTCTGCACTCCCACACTATAGGGGTGGGAAGTTACTCCTGGGAGGGAGATATAGTCACCTCTACAGGGAGTTAAAGAGTAGTTAGGAGTTGGAGAGGAGTCGAGGAGGAGTGTGGAGCGAGTTGGGAGGTCTAACAGGACAGCTCCAGGCTGATCCTGAGGGAAGATGAAAGGGGATCCTGAGAGAGGGTGCATGACGCGTGAGTCTGGTCCCGACAGAGAAAGGGGGAACCCCAGCATGGATCGACCATACTACAGGGAGTAATTAGGTATAGACTCATCCTAGGCTGGGAAGAAAGGACACGGGTTCGTCAACTAAGGCATACCACGGGCACCACCATACCACCTGGCATCCACATGCAGCCACCCATAGAGCTACCTGTTTCTTTAACAACTGTTGCTGAACTGTGGACTTGTATGCTCATGACTGTTTACAGTAAAGTACCCGGAAGAGTGACTTTTGTCTTTGTGCTGACAAATTCAACCTTTTTGCTTACAGGAACGCTGCCCCGGAGGACCAGCTCCACCTGTAGGGAGCTTTGCCATCCTTGCCGCAAGACCATCGCCTCCGGAGGACTGTGGCGACGCTGGTGACCCATCATCAGGTACTACAGGTGGCGTCACGTAACAATAACTCTTATCCCCTGTACATAACCCCTCTATTGAAGCTCAGGCACCGCCACCCGTGACATCCCCGTGAACCCCTCTGAGCCTGATACCCAAGTACCCCCGGGCCTGGGGCTCGACAACTACTCTTAATGGATCCGGATTTTGTCCTTTTCCTGACCTTCTGGCTTTGACCCTGCTTGGTGCCTCTCCTGTCCAGATCCCTATATAGGAGTTAAAGGGTGTTGGGGTTTCTCGGGGTTCTGCCTAATGGAGCGGCTTGTGCCTAGTCTGTTCGAGATAGCCATTTTGTGCCTTTAGCCTCGGAGGAACGTCCCTTCCAGCAGGTGAGCACCACCCCTCATTGCCTCCTTGGTTTTTATTTAGCTAAGACCTTATTGCACTTTTGTCTCTTCCAGCCTTTTCGCTCTACGAAGGACATAGGAGAGAGGGTCATCTATTGGCTGAATGCGATGTCATGTAAGGTCAGCCCTAATTATGAATGAGGCCGAGCTGCAGTACCGCACACAGCCTGCAGACAGTTGCGGCACTTAGCTTTTGGTAAGAAATCAGCCATGTTTTTTTAACCTCTACTATAAAGTATAATATTTTTGTTGCAGAGGTATTTCTCAGTTGAAGGATAAGATAAACTTGTTTTCCAAATTCCAGGTCCTCCAGAAGGCTTTTCTAACACAGCGATCCAGTATGAGGAGGACTAATAGATGAGTGTTCACTGGACTCAGCCCAAGGTTTAATCAGTTATAAGTGAATTGAGCTCAGCAGCATATATTATATTTAATGCTTTTTCCAGTAGGGTTACGTTCTTGCTGGTGGCGGCGGTGATGGTGGGTGGAAATTCCATGTGAGGTGCGAGGTGGGGAGGCTCCTCCGAGAAAACATCAATGATCCTGACTTCAAACACACGCTCTGCTCTGCACACTGGGATCCTTAACGAGAAATGGACGTCCGCTCCCCTCGTTTCCTATACATAAGTAACAGATTATAAAATATTCAACGCTCAGGGTCGCCTCAGCTGTCCGCATTAACCTAGGTTACTTATGTTGAGGCAAGGAAACCAATTTAAGGGGTTGTCCAAGACTATCATACTGATGACCTATGGTGGACATGCGATGCCTGGCACCCCTATTAATCATCTGTTACCAGGTCTTGCCACCACTGGTAATATACAGCTTTGTACATCGTGTAGCAGATCAGCTCTTATTGAAGTGAATGGCAGCTGAGCTGTAGTATACAAGAACTGCTAATACACAGTTTATGGAGTGGTTCTGTTTTAGCTCCATACAAGAAAATGGACTAGCATTATAGCTAAGGAAATATGTGAAAAATTAGACACTTAGCATAGAAAGATGGCCATATCCATAACCACCCAGCAGCCACGATGAGGCGTGCCTTTTTACAGGGAACCTACACTATCTCTGCCTCACTTTGGATTGATATTGCTGGTTGCAGATTGATAGGTTTACATTCATGCTCGTAAACCTGCAAAAACAGCAAGGTTCCGTGTCTTGTCAGCCAATGCCAAGTTCACATGCCGGGGACTTTAGTCCTGTAGCCTCAGGGTACAATCCGTGGAGCACTCTCTACCTGGGCTTGTCAGTATCCTCTCAATGTGGATGCCACTGAATCCAGTCTGTCCTCTCGCAGTCACTCATGGTTTCCCTGGCCGCCAACCACTTGTTCTGTCTCGGGGAAGATATCCTATGTCTCTTCTCAGATACCAGCCGCTTGACCCATTCAATACAAAGTCTCTAGTCCACCCAGCATGGACCCCGACACAACTCCAAAGAGCCACACTGCTTTCACCAGCTCTGCACTTGTCGTTCAGCAGAGACACAATTTTTTCACTCAGGCCAGAGATTAGGAACCCCACAGAAAAGCTTGTGTCTCACCCACGGGGACCGTGGGGTACTTGGCAGGGCCGGGACGACAGCTAGGCGAAACTAGGCGATCGCCTAGGGCGCCATCTTGTGCAAGGCGCATTCCCGTCTGACCGGAGTCCGGACCCGTGACCCCGAGAGCAGTCATCAGGTGACCTGATGGGCCCCCCTCCCCCATTAATCACCGCCGACGGGCCCTGGAGTTGCGGGGAGAAGCTGCGGCAGGGAGCGGTGGGCGCCGCCATGTTCTTTGTGGCTGGCGCCCACTAACTGTACAGCCGGTCAATAGAGGTTGAAACTTCTACACAATGGCCGCGGTCTCCAATTAGCCGCGGCCATTTTGTTGAAGTCTCAACTTCCACCGATCGGCTGTACTGTTAGTGGGCGCCGGCCACAAAGAACATGGCGGCGCCCACCGCTAGCTGCCGCAGGCCCGCAGCTACTCCCGCAGGCAGCTCCAGTCCTGCAGATGTGCCCTCCGGGCTCCGGCACCCCTGCTCCGCATCCACAGCTCCCCCAATGGTAAGTTATGAAAGGGTCCGGGGTAGGGATGGGGCAATGTACAGAATAGGGGGCCATATATAGGGAAGGAGGCAGTGGGGATAGAGACAGGGAGGCTGTGGGGATAGAGACAAGGAGGCTGTGGGGGATAGAGACAGGGAGGCTGTGGGGAGACAGGGAGGCTGTCAGGATGGAGGGATGCAGTCAGGATGGAGGGAGGCTGTTGGTATAAGGAAGGATGGAGAGAGGCTGTCAGGATGGAATAGGCTATTGGGATAGAGGGAGGCTGTCAGGATGGAGGACCGCTGTTGGGATGGAGGACGTATGGAGGGAGGCTGTTAGGATGGAGGGACGTTGATGGGAAGGAGGGAGGCTATTGCGATGGAGGAAGGATGTAGGGAGGCTGTCAGGATGGAGGAAGGATGAAGTGAGGCTGTTGGGATGGAGGAAGGATAGAAGGAGGCTGTCAGGATGGAGGAAGGATGAAGTGAGGCTGTCGGGATGGAGGAAGGATGAAGTGAGGCTGTCGGGATGGAGGAAGGAAGGAAGGAGGCTGTCAGGATGGAGGAAGGATGGAAGGAGGCTGTCAGGATGGAGGAAGGATGGAGGGAGACTATCAGGATGGAGGGAGGCTGTCGGAATGGAGGGAAGCTGTTGGGATGTTGTCTATATGGCTGGCAGCCATCTCTATTGCGTACGGCCAGCAGTAGTCTCTATTGTGTATTCTCTATTGTGTATGGCCAGCAGCAGTTTCTATTGTGTATTCTCTATTGTATGTATAGCCAGCAGCAGTCTCCATTGGGTATACGGTCCGCAGCCATCTCTATTGTGTATACAGGTAGCAGCTGTCTCTAATCTGTATTCTCTATTGTATATACAGCTATTGTGTTTAGCGTTATAGAAAAGAAGTTGCAACACACAAAGCGGTGTTTATTCACTCTTCGTGGGGTGGCGCTTCAACAGGCATATAGGCAACAGGCATATGGTGGACTATATGCCTGTTGAAGCGCCACTTGCGGTGTGAAATGGCCATCGCCTATGAGAACCCCCCGTCCTCCCACCCGCACAATGTAAGACCACACGAAGAGGGAATAAACACCGTTGATCCTACGATGTTGCAACTTCATGTATGTTGACATTTTTATTCCTAGAAATATTTCCGGGGGGGGGGGTGCCGTTTGCCTTAACTGCCTAGGGCACCAAAAATGCCTTGTCCTGGCACTGGTACTTGGAATCGGGCCCCCTCGTTGTCTGGGGGCTGTGGGCTGTCACAGTGACGTGACTCGGCTCTGTGATCTTGGGTGAGTCAATAAAACAGGGGTTGGGAAAGGAAAAAGTAAAGTTTTTAATAGATGATCGTGACGCCACCCGTGGTTTGTGGCCAGCTGTAGCCAATGCTGCAGTCGGGTCCTCTGGGGATGATGGGGTTTGCAGCCAGAATGATGTGCCCTCCACAGGTAGGGCTGTTCCCCAGGGCTTCCATGTAGGTGGTGCAGATAGAAAGAAAGGAGATTGTCAGTATTCCCGGGCTGCCTCCAGCTGCCAGCTCACAGTATTAATCAGCCCCATTCCGGGTGCGCAATTAAGAGTCACATGCAGTTCTGAGCTTTCACCGGGTTTTACTGAAGCTCTGCAGTTCTTAAAGTACAGTCAGTACACTAGCGGCTCCAGTCACGGATTAGTCGCTGGGACGGCTCGTCAGCAGAACCCCTTCTCTAGTTCCTCTCGGGCCTCTGCTCTCAGTCCCGCGCACAGACTACGGTCCAGCAGTCACTGGCTTTTCATGGGACATCCTTCCGGGCCTCCTATCCCTCATTTGACGGCCTTCCCTTCGTCGTGCCTGGGGTTGAGTCCAGGACATAAAGACCCTGCACCCCGCCAGAATTCGTGGTTGGGGCTTGTAGCTTCCCTGCCACTGCAACAGAGCCAGCACTCTGGTTCCGGCCCGGTCACTTGGTGTCCCAGCTGTCTCAGACACACTGGGGACCTCTTCTTGCTTCTCTCGGGATGCAGCCTGGGACCCAGGCTAGCCATACGGTGGCACAGGCCGCCAGGTCTGGGTTCTTCCTGTCTGATGTCTCAGTTGACTAGGCTGCTGGGTGTCTCTCTTTATATTCTCTTTTTTCCTCCTCAAGACCTCAGTCCTCACTAACTTGGTGTTCCTTGGTTTTGTTCCTGTTTCTCTACCCCTTACTGGGCTCCTACTTTAACTCTCCACCCTCCACTTGGTCCCTCCCACTATCCCTTGCCTGACATGAAGTAACTAGGGCTAGGGATCGGGGTATGTGTTGGGTGTTTGTGCCAGGTGACCAACTTACCAGTCCCAGCTGCTATACCACTTAGTGGTGACCGGTCCGCAGGGGCGCCACACTTGCAGAGAAGGTTTTATCAGAGTTCAATCTTCACATTTCTCACCAATATTTGCTCTCAGCAGCTCATCAGTCTGCTCCCTGCCGTCTCACACAGCAGATCCTAATCCTCCCTTCCCCAGGAGTCTCCATTTATCTCCTGCACACAGAGTCTCCCAGGCTGCTCCCATGCTTTCAGCTCAGGCAGGCAAAACCACGGGGTCCTAGTGCTCTCCTGATTCTATTACAGTTCACACTCTCACAGGTGCACTCCATGAAACACTGCCGGAGACCGACTGGAGCGAAGACAGCAGCAAGTGAGTATAATACAGGGGGGCAGGGGACTTAGATTTAAAGCACCACTGCAGCGCTAAAATAAAAGAAGCGCTGGAGGGGCTTGTAAAATTCCACCTCTATGTAGCAGTGCAGATCCCTCCTTATTGCAAGGAAATGGACCTCCTTAAGGTGCACAGACCCCTGTATACAAAGATAAAAAAAAAATAGAATCTTATAATAAAGTAAAATAATCCAAATGTAGCGATTCTGTGATACTGTATGTTTTATAAATAATTGAAGTTCCTGTTATCCAAATACAGTTCCTGACGCCCCTGTGCCAGCCTGAGCCTGGCATTCACTTTCCTGATCTATTTGAGTGTCATTATGGTAATGAAGACGCTTTAACAGCTAATCTAATTAGAATGCCTTGCCGACATATGATGGATTTCTAAGAATTTGCTTCTCATAATAATAGGCTGAGTGGGAAGAAACTGCCTTCTATTCTCCGTAATAAACAGTGTCTATGGATCATTTTTGTACTATTACTCATCACCGATGATTAAACTGTACCAGAACAGAGCTTTCTTGTTCTGTATTTTCGGCACATTCCTTATGAAATGACGATGAACATATTTAGGACCCGACGCGCTGCAATCACAATATAGAAACATCCGTTCACTTTAGCAACCAGGTAACGAGCGTCGGGGCAAGTTGGCGGTAGACACATTCTTAGGTTATTTGTAGGCAGAAATTTTTTTCTAGGAATTTTTTATTTTATTTTATTTTTTTACAAAATCTTGAAAGACTCCTTTTATTCTGTATTAATCCATTTTGCTGTTCATGTGTAGAATCTTTTTTTTTCACTTTAGGTTTTGATAAACACCCGGTGGAAAAGAAAAGGAAGAGCGTGTCACATCTTTGAAGCAACAAATCCAATGGACGGTGCTTTTGCGATCCGCAGAAACTGTACGATGAAAAGGACCACAGGGGGTCAAAGGGAAATGGTGCTTTATTCCACGCGTTTCAGAGCGTAGCCTCGCTCCTTCTTCAGGAATATAGCCATTTTCATTAATTACCATTAATGGTTGTATTCCTGAAAAACGAGCGGGGATACATTCTGAAACGCATGGAATAAAGCACCATTTCCCTTTGACTCCTTGTGGTCCGCCTTGATTATTGTAACCTCCTGCTCACTGGCCTCCCCTCTAGCACTCTTGCCTCTCTCCAGTCTATCCTAAACTCTGCTGCCCGACTAATCCACTGGTCCCCCCGCTATTCCCCAATCTCTCCTCCCTGCCAAGCCCTCCACTGGCTCCCCATTTCTCAGAGGCCCCGGTTTAAAACCCCAACTATGACATACAAAGCCGTTCACAATCTGCCCCCTCTGTACATCTGTGACATGGTCTCCTGATACCTACCCTCATGCAACCGGCGCTCCACTCACGATCTCCTCCTCTACTCCCCCCTTATGTCCTCTTCCCACAACCGCATACAAGACTTCTCCTGTGCATCCTCTATACTCTGGATCTCTGAGCCCCAACATAAAAGACTCTCATCTGCTCTGGAAACCTTCAAAAGAAACCTGAAGACCCACCTCTTCCAACAAGCCTCCAACCTACTGTGAGCCTCGGTCCACCGAACCACCCCACGACCAACTCTACCCTTCCCTTTGTAGCGTCCTCTATCCTTCTGTACCTGTATGCCCTGTATTGTCCATGTACATTGTACTTGTCTATGTAAACTGTTTCCTCGTGTAGAGCGCCATGGAATTAATGGCGCTATAATGATAAATAATAATCATTTCCCTTTGATCCCTTGTGGTCCTTTTCATCGTACAGTTTGGGCGGATGGCAAAAACACTGTCCATTTGGATTTATTACTGACTACCACCTTGGAGTGTGGACCCTGCAGCAGCTGTACCATACACATATACTGGTTGTGGGTCTCACAACCAATCCAGGTGAGCAGTGGCATTTGCCATTTTTTGTATAACGTTGAAAAGGATAAGACCCTATTGCACTTTTGTTTCATTATATTTAGTTCCATCTTTGAAGCAGATCCTGAATCCATCCCCTTCTAACCAGGTTCTGCCAAATCAGAAGGATGTAAGATTCTGTTGTAGAATTTGGACATTAATCCCATTTATCAATATAAATGTAGCTATATTGCTGCTGTAGGTGTATATCACATTTCCGTAATGCGGAGCTGAAGTGGCTCCAATCAACAATGATGTAAAATAATAAAACTGTTTACCAAATGAAAACAATATCTTTACCCCCCTGGGAATATTGGCGGCTGTCTGACAGATGGTCTTCCTCACCCTCATCCTCATGATTAAAACATCAGCCCCATCCCCCATTCATTTTGGCCTCTAAACCTTTATCTAAGGATTTTGTCACATTACATTTAACTTATAGCCTAAAAGAAACTCCCTAAATGTCCCAATGGTGGATATGTCAGGGGGGGCACCTAAAAAGAAAGTATTACATACAGCCAAGCATACCATAAAGAGACACCTGTAGACTGAACTTACTTGAAATAGACATACATAGATAGATAGAAGGATAAATAGATGTGAGATAGATAGATATAAAGATTTAAGGTACCTTTACACGCCGCTACAGAAGGTTAGAAACAACTGGGTGTCTCACGTGCACGAGCACGCACCAACGGTTGCAAAAGGTACCCGATACCGCCTTTACACGCCGCTACAAGGTGCTCTACAGAAGGTTTAATCTACCTCTGGATGCACCGCCGGGTGCCACAAGTTACCCTCTGTAGAGCACCGTCCCTCATTTACACGCCGCTACAGAAGGTAATATGGGCGGACCTGGTGCAGCAGGGAAAACACATAGGCGTGCCAGAATTGTGGATTACGAGACGCTCGTACGATGATTGGACAATGCAATAGTATCATGATTGGCCAGCCAGCGCAGGAAGGCTGGCTAATACAAGATGCTATTGCAATTGTATAGTGTGACTGGTCAGCTCCTTAAATATGCCGCTGTATGCAGGGACAACCAATTGTAACGCAGGAGCTTCCTCCAATGATCTCTGAAGGGGGGCGGTTTCCCGGAGGCTGTGTCACGCCCCAGGGAGTTAACTAGGTGACGAAAAAACCTTACTTAGACGCCGCTACCATCGGCTTGAAATCAACCTGTTTTAGAGCACTGCTCTGAAACAGGTGCCGAAAGTGACGGGTGGCAACAAGCTACTTTACACGCCGCTACCTCGGGTTGATTTGACGGTGCAAGATACATTTGTCTCCGAAACCCGGTTGTTTTCAACCTTCTGTAGCGGCGTGTAAAGGTACCTATATAGCTAAAATAGACACCGCACTGAAACTTAATAAAAAAATAGGTGCAGGGTCTCCCAAAAACTAGATACCCACAAGTTCAAATAATATACGGTAGTTCCCAAGAAGAAGAGACAGAACTCCAAAATATTCAAAAGTACATAAAGAGGCTTTTATTTAGCTCATATGGCGTGACAATGTTTCGGTGGATTCTCACCTTTATCAAGCCTTGACTCAATCAAACTGTCGCCATGTCATATGGGCTAAATAAAGTCTTCTTTGTGTACTTTTGAATATTTTGGAGTGCTGCCTTTACTTTTTGGTAACTAAATAGATGCCAGGTAGATAGATGAATTCCTGTATACAGCTCCCCCTCCCTCTGCAGTAAGCTTCAGCTTGTCCAATAGCCTATACTTCCTCATTCAATCACGTGGGCATGATGTCACAGTAGGTCCTGCACTGAGCCGGTATTTGTATATCTGTTTCTGTACATAGAGCAGGGGATGTGACCACACCTCCTCTCAGCAGAGACTGTCACCATTGAACCTTCAGTGACATCACACTCATGTGATTGAATGAGGAAGCATCTGTTATCGGATGAGCTGAAGCTGAGTGCAGGGGGAGCTGCACAACCAGATGTGGTGTATTGTCCCATACGGGAGGGGTGATGGGTGAGGAGCAGCTAGTGAGTAGTGATTTACATTAGTTCTAAACATTAAACAAGTGTAACAGGCAGCTCAGCATTATAGTTTAGGAGTGTAGGGACCATACAAAAATGGTTTCTCTCCCAGAGTCCCCCTTTAATTCCTTCTTCATCATTCCATACCGTACACACACAACTCCTGGCACCTGGCTGGCACCACCACCTAGTGGTTTTAGCCTATCTACATCAAAGGTGTTTCAAAATTAGAATCCCCTAAGGGTACCTTTACACGCCGCAACTTTTGGCACCGATAGGAGGCAATCTAACGTGTGGATGCACATCTTTCATGGTTGCCTCTGAACGCCGTAGGCGCTTTTACATGCCGCAATTTTGCCCTCAACCTAAGGCAATATGTCGTCCCAGAAGTTCCCACACCAACAGCGGGAAACATCCGGTAGACTCCCGACGCCGCTTCACACGCCGCAATCCCCAAAGGAATGTGGGTGTACCTGTTAGGCGTGCCAAATTGTTATAAACCGCGCCCCAAACACAATCATTGGACAACGCAATAGCGTTATGATTGGCCAGCCTGCTCTGGAAGGCTGGCTAATACATGACGCCATTGCCATTGTGTGGTGGTGAATGGTCAGCTGTTCAAATATGGCGCCCTGTGAAGGGACAGCCAATGGACGCACAGTAGCCACCACCAATCATCGCTGACGGGACGCAGTCTCCAGCATGCTGTGGCACGCCTACGGGAAATCACTAGGCGACACAGATTACATCCCTATCGCCCCTTCACACGCCTAAAGCCGGGAATTTTGCCTTCATGATTGCCTCTGATTTTGGAGCAGTGCTGTGAAATCTGAACCAGGCGCAACCTTTTTGATCGCCGCCTGATTCCCCAATTACACGCCGCAATTTCGAGGCAATTTCACGGCGATGGTGACGGGGCTACAGATTGCCGGTCAGATTTCTCGCCGCAGTTGCAGCGTGTAAAGGTACCCTTAGGGAGTTGACCTGGTGATTCCCTATGGCAAAGTTTACTCCTTTTTGCTGGGGTTAAGCGCGAAGAACCTGTTCCTTAGACTATGCTCCCTGGTGTAGTCCAAAGACAAATTCATTAGAAATCCATATCAGTATTGGTTCAGTTACAGATTTAGGTGAATTGAGCTGAGCTTTAATGCCAGACACAGCCTGAAAGGAAGTGCATGTTTTTATGGAAAAATAAAGAATAATTTTTCTAATTCTAGATAATCCCTTTGAATTTCATATGACACTGATGTTATGCTTCCTTATCTGAGGGCAGAATAATGAAGGGACAGAGACCCAGAATCCAGCGTTGAGTCACTTACTGGGCTCTGTTGTTTATCTGCTGCAGCTCTGCTAGTCCTCTCAATGATGTGCGCTGTATAACTGCACCTTTGCCATTGATTGACACTTATCCCCCTGCAGCAAATAAAAGTGTTTTAGCAAAAATACAGCCAGGGGCTCAGTCAATGAGCCAGCATTGGAGTTAGGTCTTGTAACACTACTTTATACAGTCTTTAGATGATATCAGACCTGACGGTCTCTTCTTCCTCACTGGATAGAGAAAAGTCACAGATTCCAGTCAATATGAAAAATAAATGAAATGTTGTAATTGGTGTAGCCCTTCCCCGATCAACATAACATCCAATATGTACTCATTAGTATTTCAATAATGAATTGAGCCCATGGGGTCAATTTGGAAACTTAATTAATGCAGTGGAACCATTTACCCAGCGAGGATATTCATCAATCTGAGTATACAATGTTTGTGATGTGGATTCTTCTATCGCTCTGGGCTTTTTATAGCCGTCAGGGCAATATCAAATCCTGGAATTTCTTTTTATCTCTTCGGGAACCTGGTGGTTGTGTTTCTACCCCTGAAGATCCCGACCGCACCATTATGTTGTATGTGAATGTGTCATACATCTTTGTACATATACAGTGTACTAAGTAGTATAATGTATGCCACCATTTGTAGGAATCATAATGTATAGTGCGATAGGTAATGTTATATAGGGAACTTGCCCAGCAACTGACTGTAGGGCAAGGAATAGTTAAGTGTGGGACCATCCCACAAGGGTGGAGTTACTTCATAGGGTAAGTGACTGTTTCCAGTTAGAAAATTAGATAGGGTTTGATTCGTAATTAGTACAGACGTGCAAGTCATATAGAATTCTAAGACCTCATTTAATGGCAACTACAACTACTAACATCCTTGAAAAAAAAGTTAGTGAAATGTACGTTGGGGTAGGGGTCACTACAAGTCAGGACACGTGGGCACAGTGTGGATATGGAACCTGCCACCTTAGACATATGGGTGAGTGTAAAGGTACCGTCACAGGCCGCCATATATCGCCGGTGATTTGACGTGAGCGCGCACGTTTCGGGCACTTATTTCTGAACGCTGTGGAGCTGTCACACGTAGCTATCTCGCATACGATCTTCGGGGATCCTGTGTCCCGGAAATCGCCTGCAGAAGACCGGAAGCGATCTTCCCTTCACACATCGCTGCGTCACACCCCACAATCGTAGCAGCGATGTGGCCATACTGTGTCGATAGGGGCGTGCTAGAGTGTGTTTCACTGCGATTGGTGGACGGAACTGCGTTCCCATTGGTCAGCCTTGCGTGAAAGCACGGGTTATCAAATAAGGCGCCTCGGACACGGCCAGCCAATTGGAACGCAGTATCACCCACCAATCGCGCAGATGCGGTGCAAAAAAACACCATCCAAGCACGCCTACGGGATTTATTTCAGGATCGCTGTGTACGTCGCTATCGCCCAGTGACACGCCACGATGCGCTGAAATCACCTGGTGGATATCGCCTGATTTCACTGCAGTGCAGGACAATCAGGCGACGCTCCACCAGCGATTTCTCGCAGTAGAATTGCCCAGTCACACACCACTACGCACAGGAGAGGAATGAATGGGGAACTTCCATGTGGATATCTATGTCATCCCATAGCTAAGAGTGTGTTGGTGTATTAACATGTGATATAAACAATATGATTCTATGCTTAACCCAGGTGTTACAGCCTGATTGTGGTACCAACCTTTGAATTTTTCATAGAAATGCACTGAGCGCTTGAGATGTAACTTCTGACTTCCAGCCAGTCAGAAGTTGCGGTCACAAAATGGCTCTGCAGGCCCAGAGTGACACCAAAAAAAAGTGAAGAGAAGATCATGGGCAGGGGACTTAGATTACAAGCACCACTCCAACTGTCATGAGTGTGTCCCGCCCTAGGGAAACTGCTGACGAATCTGGGACTTGAAGGTTAAAATGCCTTGTGGAACGCATTTCTATAACTTGTATTTGAATACTTTCTTTTGGTGCTGCAGGAGTTAAGGACTCTTTCCTATCAAGTTGTTCTTAGTAAGTCTTAATCTTGGGTGTATCATTTTAGTGACCACTCCTCTCTGCTATAAAGAATCACTGTCTTACCATCTTATGCTGGTGATAGGATCTCTTTCTTTGCTGACCGCTTTGGAAGGAGTCAGTGTCTGGAAAAAGCTGAGGAGATGTGACAATTACAGCTGTGGTGTTTTGGTGCAATAATGGAGCTTTGGAGTTGATCCTTTTTGTGTCTATTTTCTCTCTGTCTTTCTCCCTTACCTTGTGTTGTATTACTACAGTAGTGAGACTAGTGTTTTCACCAGCCTACACACTAACCAGGATGAGTCCAGGGCAAGCAAGGGCCTAGGTACGTGACAGCGATGGGGAAAGGACCTGTATAGGGACGTTAGGGAGCTTAGGGTGCAGACTCAGGTGAGTGTCAGGAGGTGACCCCTCTCCCTATCGCCAGGGCCTTTCTTCCATACCATCCCCATTGTCACCCTTGTGTTGTGCCACACTCTGGGGGTCCGTATTCTCCAGTGTTACTTCGACGCTGACAAAAAAAAATGCTGGAGTGTTGCTTTAACTTCATTGATTAATAAAGAAACTACTAAAGAGTCAATTATGACTTTTAGGATTGCTACCTTTATTGGTGGCATTAGAGTTTGTCTACTTAAGTGATAATTTGCATATGCAATTTCCCAGAGGAGCATTGCGGCTTAAAGTCTCCTCACTGCCAGCTGGCAGATTCCTCTCCATGAGGAGAATAACATTGATTTGGTGCTCTATCAATTAAATTTTGTATTTGTCCTACTCTGCAATTTTATATACTTTTTTTAACATATTCACCATACAAAAATATTTTGGATTTATTAATAAAATTTTAATTTATCTATACTTCATAGGGTGTAGTCTATTTGTTTAGGTTGTGCTTATTGCCAGATTGTTCCAGACTACACCGGTATACTATAAAAATGTGTTTATCCCTAGTAGCTCTGTGGTATTCTGGCAACTACACATATCGGGTTTGTATCTCAAATATTCAAGTATTTCCGTAGCAGCAATGCATGTTCATATTCCTATATTCATTGTTTGTATACCTTAGCATTTTAGATTGCAACTGTCTCTTTATTTGTTACTAGCTGTAGAGCTCGGTGTTACCTGGGAATAGTAACTGACTGTTCTTAGTTATAATAGAATAGGATGATAATTTTGCGCATAAACATCTGCCTCTAGCTCCTCCCCCTCCATAGCATGTTGTCTGGTTCTGCCTCTAGCTCCTCCCCCTCCAAAGAATGTTGTCTGATTCTGCCACTAGCTCCTCCCCCTCCATAGAATGCTGTCTGGTTTTGCCTCTAGCTCCTCCCTCTCTATAGAATGTTGTCTTGTTCTTTCTCTAGCTCCTCCTCCTCTATAGAATGTTGTCTGGTTGTTCCACTAGCTTCTCCAGCTCCGTAGAATGTTGTCTGGTTCTTCCTCTAGATCCTCCCCCTCCATAGAATGTTGTCTGGTTCTGTCTCTAGCTCCTCTCCTCCACAGAATGTTGTCTGGTTCTTCCTCTAGCTCCTCTCCTCCATAGAATGTTTTCTGGTTCTTCCTCTAGCTCCTCCCCCTCCATAGAATGTTGTCTGGTTCTTCCTCTAGCTCCTCCCCCTCCATAAAATATTGCCTGGTTCTTCCTCTAGCTCCTCCCCCTCCCATAGAATGTTGTCTGGTTCTTCCTTTAGCTCCCCCTCTCCATAGAATGTTGTCTGGTTCTTCCTTTAGCTCCCCCTCTCCATAGAATGTTGTCTTGTTCTTCCTCTAGCTCCTCCCCCTCCATAGAATATTGTCTGGTTCTTCCTCTAGCTCCCCCCTCCATAGAATGTTGTCTGGTTCTGCCTCTAGATCCTCCCCCTCCCATAGAATGTTGTCTAGTTCTTCCTCTAGCTCCCCCCTCCATAGAATGTTGTCTGGTTCTGCCTCTAGATCCTCCCCCTCCATAGAATGTTGTCTGATTCTGTGTAATGCTCCTCCCCCACCGTAGAATGTTGTCTGGTGGTTCTGCCTCTAGCTCCTCCCCCTCGATAGAATGTTGTCTGGTTCTGCCTCTAGATCCTCCTCCTCCATAGAATGTTGTCTGATTCTGTGTATACCTCCTCCCCCTTCATAGAATGTTGTCTGATTCTGTGTATAGCTCCTCCCCCTCCATAGAATGTTGTCTGGTGGTTGTGCCACTAGCTCCTCCTCCTCCATAGAATGTTATCTGATTCTGTGTATAGCTCCTTCCCCACCATAGAATGTTGTCTGGTGGTTCTGCCTCTAGCTCCTCCTCCTCCATAGAATGTTGTCTGGTTCTGTGTATAGCTCCTCCCCCACCATAGAATGTTGTCTGGTGGTTCTTCCTCTAGCACCTCCCCTCCATAGAATGTTGTCTTGTTCTTCCTCTAGCTCCTCCCCCTCCATAGAATGTTGTCTGGTTCTGAGTATAGCTCCTCCCCCACCTTGGAATGTTGTCTGGTGGTTCTGCCTCTAGCTCCTCCTCCACCATAGAATGTTGTTTGGTTCTGTGTATAGCTCCTCCCCCTCCATAGAATGTTGTCTGATTCTGTGTATAGCTCCTCCCCTCCATAGAATGTTGTCTGGTGGTTCTGCCTCTAGCTCCTCCTCCTCCATAGAATGTTGTCTGGTGGTTCTGCCTCTAGCTCCTCCTCCTCCATAGAATGTTGTCTGGTGGTTCTGCCTCTAGCTCCTCCTCCTCCATAGAATGTTGTCTGGTGGTTCTGCCTCTAGCTCCTCCTCCTCCATAGAATGTTGTCTGGTGGTTCTGCCTCTAGCTCCTCCCCCTTGATAGAATGTTGTCTGGTTCTGCCTCTAGATCCTCCCCCTCCATAGAATGTTGTCTGATTCTGTGTATAGCTCCTCCCCCTTCATAGAATGTTGTCTGATTCTGTGTATAGCTCCTCCCCCTCCATAGAATGTCTGGTGGTTCTGCCACTAGCTCCTCCCCCTCCATAGAATGTTGTCTGATTCTATATATAGCTCCTCCCCCTCCATAAAATGTTGTCTGATTCTGTGTATAGCTCCTCCCCCACCGTAAAATGTTGTCTGGTGGTTCTTCCTCTAGCTCCTCCCCCTCCATAGAATGTTGTCTGGTTCTTCCTCTAGCTCCTCCCCCTCCATAGAATGTTGTCTGGTTTTGAGTATAGCTCCTCCCCCACCATAGAATGTTGTCTGGTGGTTCTGCCTCTAGCTCCTCCTCCACCATAGAATGTTGTTTGGTTCTGTGTATAGCTCCTCCCCCTCCATAGAATGTTGTCTGATTCTGTGTATAGCTCCTCCCCTCCATCGAATGTTGTCTGGTGGTTCTGCCTCTAGCTCCTCCTCCATAGAATGTTGTCTGGTGGTTCTGCCTCTAGCTCCTCCTCCTCCATAGAATGTTGTCTGGTTCTGTGAGGAGGTGGGCTATGAAGTGAGTGTGGCTAACTTGAGTGGGTGTGGCTATAGGGAGTGGGCAGAGCTTGATACACACATACATACATACATACCTATATACACTCAGCTTTATATATAGATAGCATATTTCATGTTCAGTATGCACCTGTTCACTCTTGCATGTTAGGAAGTGCTGTCAGTTTTTTGGGCATAAGTTATCCTGATTTGAAAAAAAAACTTTAAATAAAAGCAAACAAACAAATAAGAGTAAAACAAAACGTTTTTCCCTCTGCATCTCCGTAGTCAGTGACATATATCTTGTCTTTCCATCCTTACATCTCACATAACCGGCATTATTCTTTCCAGCTAGATCTATGGAAAAATAAAACGCTCAATGCTTTATGGTTTAGTTCTTTTTTTTTTTCTTTGTGAATTTACCATTAATCTGATACCCTCGGAAAAAAAAAATTAAAGGGCAATTCATTATAGAATAAAATGTCTTTACTATATTTTTTTTCTTTGCAGCTGTAAAAATTGGGATTAAATGTCAGATTCAAAAAGTTCATCAGAGTTTACCATTATCTGCACTTTGTGAGAGTAAGCATTAATTTTCATACAGACAATAAAACTTCCCCACATCATCTCCTCTCCCGGATCTACAATGAAATACAATAAACCTTTTCCCTTTGCTAACCTAAATCAGGCACAAATCATTTGGCAAAACATAGCTCTAACTCACCTCCATTCTGCAAAGGCTAAGACAAGGTTTGCATTTTCATCTCTGGTTATGCTTATGTAGGATTATTATAAAATCCTCGGCCCTGTGCAGACAGCGAACGACACGCTGCCTGCAGCGAAGGATGGGTTTACACAGCAGCATGCAGAGAGTTAAATAAAAAATAAACAATGTAACTAATGGTGGCCTGAGATGTAACAATAACTAAAATTAGAAAAGAAAATAGATGAGTTAATTGACTTAGCATATGTATTTTAAGGGGTTCTGTGGTATGGACAATTCTTTTTTGTTTTAGTAGGATCTTCTAATGATAAGATGTTCACAAGTTGTCCTGCTGCTGGATTCACGAACATCCAACTATACTCACTGTGTAACATCCCCACCAGAGCCTGCTCCTGCGACATCTGCTCCTGCCACCAAGCACCGCCATATTCACCTTGTAGGTGGTGCTGGGGAAAGGGGAGAAGTCTTCGTAGGCTCCGCTCATCTTCTAGAGTTAGAGTGGCTGGGACCTGTAGTACGTCACAGTCTGATGGTGTTAATGTGTGGGCGTTTCGTGTGAGGTCATTACCTCCTGAGCTCCAGCCTACTGGAAAGCACCACACCCACCATATGCCTTCAGCTACTTCCTGCAAGCTGCCAGAAGTAGTTTTTGGTTTCCCTGTTTAAGTCTTGTATTGCATTTAGTGTTTCCTGTTGCTTTTTCTTCCTCATGATTTTGTAGCTTGCTGCCAACTCGGTTTTGACCCACCTTCCTGACTAAGCTTTCAGATCCGGAATTTGGTCATTTCCTGACCTCCTGGATGTCACCATGCTTGTCTCTGGACTGCAACCCTTCCATAGGCAGTTATCTCCTTGACCCTGTTATAAATCCAGATCCCTGTATAGGGGTTAAAGGGTATCAGAATTACTTGGGATTCAGCCTAAAGGACCGCCTTGTGCCGGTAGCCTCGGACGCCCGTCACATCCCTCTGACCATTGTCACACAGCGAGGGAGCCTGGTAGCAAGTGTTCAATATACCTGCAGTGCCTCCACAGGAAAAATGAAGCATTACAGCACTACACAGTTCCCATTATAATCAATAAATTGTCTGTGAAATCGACTCTTTAACGAGCCTTATCATATGATTTCTTTAATCCAGTCCTAAAGAGTGTTAATTTACCAGTCTTGGTTCCTTCCGGGGCGGCCAGCTCCCCTGCTCCTGGGCTCATCGGGTTTCTATGGTATCATGCCTTCTAACTTGGATGTCTCATTCTAAGGCCTTGTCGACTAGGTCAGGTGGCTATGTGCTGCCTGAGTATTCTAGTCCTTCACCATCCTTAATGGTCCAGAACTCTGTTACAGGGAATCTATCAGCAGGCTTCTGCTACCTCATCTGAGAACAGCATGTTGTAGGCAAAGAGACTCTGAATACAAAAATGTTTAATTTCGATTACTGGCTGCAGCCGTTCTGATACAATCAAAGCATTTACTTTTAGCAATAGAGCAGAGCTGGGATTGCTGCCCCCACTCACACCAGGCTCTCAATAGAGATTGTATATTAACAATAATGAGGTGTGAATCACAGCAGGAGGCGTGTTGGACTGACTTGTGTGTGATAAAGTAGTCCTGTAATGGTAATCACTGCATGATAAAGCCTTTAGTTTAAGTAAACAATACCCCCCCACACACACTGATATGGATGCTGTGTCATTGCATTGTAGTACCTGTCAGGGATTTCGTCCAAACCCGCCACAATACGGGATTCAGATGTATGGTCCAACGGAACCATTCACTTTAATGGTGTAGACAGTCAAGGACACATTGTTACATTTGTACACAGCAACAAAATGGAACAATGTGTCCATGATTTCACTGCAACCAGCAAATTGCCAATGAAATTGCCTAGCAAAATTGCAGCGTGTGACGGTACCTTTAAAAAAAAATGTGCTAGCCAGTAACGGTTACTTTTGTAGACCAAGCAGGGGGAAAAATTATGGAATCACTCAATTCTGAGGAAAAAAGTATGGACTCATGACAAACAAACACACAAAACAACACTCAAATACATTACTAGTATTTAGTTGCACCACCTCTGGCTTTTATAACAGTTTGCAGTCTCTGAGGCATGGACTTAACCTCCCTGGCGGTATGATTATGTCAGGAATTTTGTACTAAAAGCGGTACCATTTTTTTGGTAAAATATTTCTTTTATGGGCAGAAATTTTATACATTTGTATTTCCCGCCCAATTCCGCCTCCAATGAGCCGCTGCGGCTCACAGAGACGGAACCAGGAAGTCATATGGAGGCATCCGAAGGGGCTCTCACCGGCGATCACAGCGGTGACATCACTGGATCACCAGGAGAAGGTAAGGAGACTCTGCTGCTCTGAGCGTCAGGGGTGGACCTATCGTGGTTCAGCTGCACCAGGGCCCCGACTGGGTAGCAGGCCCCTCAAGCATCAGTAGGGGGCCCCCGTGACCCTGTGACAGAGGAGAGGAGGGTAACTGAGGGAAGCATCCTGCTTACCTTGGGTGTTCCCGCTCCTCCTTTTGTCTGCAGCCCAGGCTCTAACCCTAGCCCTAACCCTACCCCTAACCCTAGCCCTAGCCTTAACTCTAACCCTACCCCTAACCCTAGCCCTAACCCTAACTCCGACCTAACTGCTGCTGGCACCAACAACACCACACAACCCCCCGGTCCTCACAATGAGCTGCGGCACCAGCCGCGGCCACGGATAAACCTGAGTGCAGGGCCGCACCGTCCATTGGACAGTGTGAGCCCTTTCACTCAGCGGCATTCTGGCAGGGGAGCGGCAGTGGAGAACGGGGCGGCGCCATATCCCTGTCATGGCGCCGGCGGCAAGGGGCAGGCAAGACCTGATGCAGGGGCGGCCTCCCCCGGCCGCAGCAGGGGCGGTGGTGCTGGGCTCTGACAGCACTTCCCCCCGGTCCTCACCCGCGGCTGAAGCAGGGGCAGCATTGCTGGGCTCTGCCAGCACCCCCAACCCCCCAGGGCCTCACCCGCTGCTACAGCAGGGGCGGCGGTGCTGGGCTCTGACAGCACCCCCCGGTTCCCCCCCTCTCGGTCCACACCCGCGGCTGCAGCAGGGGTGGCGGTGCTGGGCTCTGACAGCATCCCCCCCACCCTGTCCGCAGCCTCACAATGAGCATCGGCACCAGCCGCGGGTAAACCCGAGTGTGTCTCGGGGTTACCGCTTCTGGCAGTGAAAGTTAACCCCGAGTTACACTCGGGAATACCGCTAGGAAGGTTAATGAGTGACAAACAGTACTCTTCATCAATCTGTCTCAACTTTCTCTGATTGCTGTTGCCAAATCAGCATTGTAGGTTGGAGCCTTTTCATAGACCATGGTCTTCAACTTCCACCAAAGATTTTCAATTGGATTGAGACTATTTGCAGGCCATGACATTGACCTTATGTGTCTTCTTTCAAGGAATGTTTTCACAGTTTTTGCTCTATGGCAGGATGCATTATCATCTTGGAAAATGATTTCATCATCCCCAAACATCCTTTCAATTGATGGGATAAGAAAAGTGTCCAAATATATGTAAACTTCGGCATTTATTGAAGATTTAATGACAGCCATCTCCCCAGTGCCTTTACCTGACATGTATCCCCATATCATCAATGACTGTGGAAATTTGCATGTTCTCTTCAGGCAGTCATCATTATAAATCGCATTGGAACGACACCAAACAAAAGCTCCATCATCATCACCTTGTTCAATGCAGGTTCACAATTGATCACTGAATATGACTTTCATCCAGTCATCCACAGTCCACGATTGCTTTTCTTTAGCCCATTGTAACCTTGTTTTTTTCTGCTGAGGTGTTAATGTTGGCTTTTGTTTAGCTTTTCTGTATGTAAATCCCATTTTCTTTAGGCGGTTTCTTACATTTCGGTCACAGGCATTGACTCCAGTTTCCTCCCTTTCATTCCTCATGTGTTTTGTTGTGCATTTCCTGTTTTGGAAACATATTGCTTTAAGTGTCCGGTCTTGACGCTTTGATGTCTTCCTTGGTCTACCAGTATGTTTCCCTTTAACAACCTTCCCATGTTGTTTGTAGTTGGTCCAGATTTTAGACACAGCTGACTGTGAACAACCAACATCTTCTGCAACATTGCGTGATGATTTACCCTCTTTTAAGAGTTTGATAATCCTCTCCTTTGTTTCAATTGACATCTCTGGTGTTGGAGCCATGATTCATGTCAGTCCACTTGGTGCAACAGCTCTCCAAGGTGTGATCACTCCTTTTTAGATGCAGACTAACGAGCAGATCTTATTTGATGCAGGTGTTAGTTTTGGGAATGAAAATTTACAGGGTGATTCCATAATTTTTCCCCCTTCTTGGTCTACAAAAGTAACCGTTACTGGCTAGCACATTTTTTATCTTGATTTCTTTTCGTGTTTCTTCAAGGCAGAGAGTTGCCATTTGAAATGACTTTAGTTTTGTGCCGTGTCTGTGATCTGATTTTTTTCTACAAAATTAAACAACTGAATGGTCATCCTCTGAGCCCGGTGATTTGCCAGGGGTTGTACTTGGATCTGGGATTGTACTTGGATCTTTTGTCCGACATTACCACATATCAAGTTCTGCTGTTCCAAGTACCTCTTATCTCAGAAAAGTAAAGCACCAAAAAAGTAAAGATACAATAAGAAGTTAATAAGTGACAAAGTTTACACCTCAACATGACGTCATAATAAAAGGTAGGTGTTTAGAATGTGTCCGGCCATTACTTACTTTTAAACAGCGATTTACTAAATCCGTTATTCCCAGTGAAAATTGAGGTATTGGAATCTAGCAATCTACTCGGTCTGATCCTTTTACTTTTATTGGGGAAAATAAAGCTCCTTGTGGGTTAGAAGAACTTTCAGAGGCCGCAGTTAATTAGTACTTTAAATTAGTATAATTTTTTGGAGAAATGCCAAAAGTGACACCAAAAAGACGGGCAGAAATAGCTCTCCTGACAATGACATTTACCAGCTATAGCTCCTGATTAATTAGGAATTGAATGTAAGATTGCAGATATATATGGAAGACAAAAATGGGACATTACAGAGAAGTTCTGGGACACGTGTCAAGATGTCGCTCTATCACATTTAGACGTGACTATGTCAATGGGGGCATAAAGGTTGGGGCTCAGAAGCCCATATATATAAATACACACACAGTATATCCCCCCGAGCTGTCTCTCCCCCCATGTGCTCTCCCACTTATCCACTTACTCTACTCCCTGTGCTGTCTTCTCCCTTCTTTGCTCTCTCCTTAGACGTGTCTTTTCCCTTGTGCTGTCTTCTCCACTTGTGTGCTATCGCCTTAAACTGTCTCCCCCCTATGCACTCTCTCCCTTCCTCCTGTGCCCTCTCCCCTTTGAGCACTCTCTCTTTTCCCCCTGTGTACTCTCTTATCTCTTTGTGTGCTCTTTATGCTCTCTCTGCCCTCTCTGCCAATCTGCTGCTCTCTCTATGCCCCCCTGCTGTGTGCTCATTCTCTAGCCTCCCTCTGCTCTGTGCTCTCTCTCTGCTCCCCCCTCTGCTGTGCGCTCTGTTTGGCTGCCCCCCTTTGCTGTGCACTCTGCCATATCCCTCCTCTCTGCTGTGTGCTTGCTCTCTGCCCCCCTCTGCTGTGCCTCTCCTCTCTGCCCCCTCTGCTGTGCTCTCTCTCTCTCTGCCTCTCTCTGTTATGTGCTCTCTGTCTGGCCTCTCCTCTGCTGTATGCTCTCTCTTCCCCCCTCTGTTGTGCTCTCTCTCTGCCCCTCTCTGGTATGCACTCTCTGTCTGGTCCCTCCACTGTGATGCACTCTTTCTCAGCTCCCCTCTCTGTTGTGCACTCTCTCTCTGCCCCCCTCTCTGCTATGCACTCTGTCTTTGCCCCCTCTATGCTGTGCGCTTGCTCTCTGCCTCCTCTCTGTCCCCTCTGCTGTACCTCTCTCTGCCCCCTCTGCTCTGCGCGCTGTCTCAGCCCCCCTCTCTACTGTGCACTCTCTCTGTCCCTCTCTGGTATGCACGGTCTGTCTGGTCCCTTCACTGTGGTGCGCTCTTTCTCAGCCCCCCTCTCTACTGTGCGCTCCTCTCTCTGCCCATCTCTGGTATGCACTCTCTTCTGGTCCCTCCTCTAGTGTGCGCACTCTCTCAGCACCCCTCTCTGCTGTGTGCTCCTCATTTTCCCCTCCTCTGCTCTGCCCTCTCTCACTGCCCCCTCTGATGTGTGCTCACTCTCTTCCCATTCTGCTGTACGCTCTTTCTCTGTCCCCTCTGCTGTACGCTCTCTCTCTGCCCCCTCTGCTGTATGCTCTTTCTGCCCCTTCTGCTGTACGCTCTCTTCTGCCCCCTCTGCTTTGCTCTCTCTGCCCCCTCTGCTGTTTGCTCTCTCTGCCCCCTCTGCTGTACGCACTCTCTCTTCCCCCCTCTGCTGTATGCACTCTCTCTTCCCCCTCTGCTGTTTGCTCTCTCTCTTTCCCCTCTGCTGTACATGCTTCTGCCCTCTGCTCTACGCTCTCTCTCTGCCCCCCTCTGCTCTATGCTCTCTCTCTCTGCCCCCTCTGCTGTACCCTCTCTGTCTGCCCCTTGTGTTGTTTGCTCTCTCTGCACCCCTCTGCTGTACACTCTCTCTCTCTGGCCCCTCTGCTGTACGCTCTCTCTGCCCCCTCTGCTCTGTGCTCTCTCTCTGCCCCCTCTGCTGTACCCTCTCTGTCTGCCCCCTGTGTTGTTTGCTCTCTCTGCACCCCTCTGCTGTACACTCTCTCTCTGGCCCCTCTGCTGTATGCGCTCTCTGCCCTTCTGCTCTACGCTCTCTCTCCTGCTCCCTCTGCCCCTTTCTGTACGCTCTCTCTCTGCACCCCCTGCTCTACACTCTCTCTCTGCCCCTCTGCTCTACGCTCTCTCTGCACCCCTCGGCTGTTTGCTCTCTCTGCACCCCTCTGCTGTACACTCTCTCTCTTTCCCCTCTGTTGTGCGCTCTCACTTGCTCCCTTGCTGTGCGCTCTCTCTCTTCCCCTCTGCTGTGCACTTCTCTGTCCCCTTGCTGTGCGCTCTCTCTGCCCCATCTGCTGTACACTCTCTCTGCCCCATCTGCTGTGCGCTCTCTCTGCCCCATCTGCTGTACGCTCTCTCTGCTCCCTCTGCTGTGCAGCCTATCTTCCGTCTGCTGTACACTCTCTTTCTGTCCCCTCTGCTGTTTGCTCTCTCTCTGCACCCCTCTGCTGTACGCTTTCTCTCTGCCCTCTCTGCTGTGTGCTCTCTCTGCCCACTCTGTTGTTTGCGCTCTCTGCCCCCTCTGCTGTACGCTCTCTCTGCCCCCTCTGCTGATGCTCTCTCTGCCCCTCTGCTGTTGCTCTCTCTGTTCCCCTGATGTTTGCTCTCTCTGCCCCTCTGCTGTACACTCTCTCTCTGCCCCTCTGCTGTACGCTTTCTCTGCTTCCCTGCTCTACACTCTCTCTGCCCTTCTGCTCTATGCTCTCTCTCTGCCCCCTCTGGTGTACGCGCTCTCTCTGCCCCCTCTGCTGTACACTTTCTCTCTTTTCCCCTCTGCTCTACGCTTTCTGCCCCCTCTGCTCTATGCTCTCTTTCTGTCCCCACTGATCTACCTCTTCTGCCCCTCTGCTGTGCGCTCTCACTGCCCCTCTGCTGTGCACACTCGTTCCCCTCTGCTGTGCATTCCCTTTCCCTCTGCTGTACACTCTTTCTCTGCCCCCTTTGCTGTGCGCTCTCCCTGCCCCATCTGCTGTGCGCTCTCTCTGCCCATCTGCTGTATGCTCTCTCTGCCCCTCTCTGTGTTCTCTCTCTACCCCCTCTGCTTGCACTCTCTTTGCCTCTCTTCCTTCTCTGCCCCCTCTGCTGTCATCCTTCTGCCCCTCTCTTCATCTCTCTTGCCCCTCTGCTGTACACTCTCTCTGCCCTCTCCCTGTGTGCTCTCTTGCCTCTTGCTGTGCTCTCGCTGCCCCACTCTGCTGTCGCTCTCTCTCGCCCCTCTGTTGTGTGCCTCTCTCTGCCCCCTCTGCTGTGCTGCTTCTCTTCCCCTCTCTGTGCACTCTCCCCTCTGCTGTGCACTTTTCCCTCTGCTGTCTCCTCTCTGCCCCCTGTGTGTATGCCTCTCTCTGCCCCCTCTGCTGTATGCTCTCTCTACTCTCTGCTGTACACCTCTTCCTTTCCTTGTGCTCCTCTGCCTCTCTGCTGCACTCTCTTGCCCTCTGCTGTACACTCTCTCTGCCCTTCTGCTATGTCCCTCTCTGCCCTCTGCTAACACTCTCCCTCGCTGTGCGCTCTCTCTCTGCCTCTACTGTGCTCTCTCTCTCCTCTCTGCGTCGCTCTCTCTGCTTGCGCTCTCTCTCACTTGCGTGACACTCTCCTCGCTGTTTGTCATCTCTCTTTCTGCTGTGCGCTCTCCCTCTCTCTTGCGTCTGTCTCTCTGTCCCTCTCTTGCGCTCTCTCTCCCTCTCTGCTGTGCGCTCTCCATCTGGCCCTCTGCTGTGCGCACTTCTCTGTTGCTCTCTCTTCGTCCCTCTGCTGTGCACTCTCTTCCCTTCTGCTTCGCTGCTGCCCTCTCTGCTGTGCCTCCATCTGCTGTACCTCTGCTCCTCTCTGCCCTCTCTGCTGTGCGCTCTCTCTGCCCCCTCTGCTGTGCGCTCTCTTCTCTTCCTTGCTTGCCTTCGTCTGCCTATCTCTTCGTCCTCGTCTGTCCTCTCTGCTGTGCGCTCTCTCTGCCCTCTGCTGTGCGCTCTCTCTCTCTCTCTTGTGGCTCTCTCTGCCCTCTCTGCTGTACGCTCTCTCTCGCCCTCTCTTGGCTTTGCTGTGCTTCTCTCTGCCCTCTCTGCTGTGTGCGCTCTCTCTGCCCTCTCTGCTGTGCGCTTCTCATGTCTCCTGCTGTGCTCTCTTTGCCCCTCTGCTGTGTGCTCTCTCCTGCCCCCTTCCTTGCTTGCTCTCTGCTCCTCTCTGTCCCCTCTGTGTCACTCTCTCTGCCCCCTCTGCTGTTCCTCTCTCCGCCCCTCTGCTGTCTGCTTCTCTCTGCTTCCCTGCTCTACACTCTCTCTGCCCTCTCTGCTGTTGCTCTCTCTCTGCCCCTCTCTCTGTGTGCGCTCTCTCTGCCCTCTCTGCTGTACCTTTCTCTCTCTCCCTCTGCTGTGCTCTCGTCTTCTGCCCCCTCTGCTCTTCGCTCTCTTTCTGTCCCCTCTGCTTGCGCCTCTCTCTGCCCCTCTGCTGTGCGCTCTCTCCTGCCCCCCTCTGCTGTGCACCTCGTTCTCTCCCTTCTGCTGTGCCTCTCTCTGCCCTCTCTTGCGCTCCTCTTCTGTGCCTCTCCTCTTGCTTGCCTCTCTGCCCCTCTGCTGTGCGCTCTCTCTGCCCTCTGCTGTGCTCTCTCTGCCCTCTGCTGTGCTTCTCTCTCTACCCCCTCTGCTGTGCACTCTCTTTGCCCTCTCGCTGTACGCTCTCTCTCTGCCCCTCTGCTGTACACTCTTCTCTGCCCCCTCTGCTGTACACTCTCTCTCTTGCCCCTCTGCTGTACACTCTCTCTGCCCCTCTCCTGTGTGCTCTCTCTGCCTCCTCTGCTGTGCATCTCTCTGCCCACCTGCTGTGCGATCTCTCTACCTCCCTCTTTGTGTGCCTCTCTCTGCCCCCTCTGCTGTGCGCTCTCTCTTCCCCATCTGCTGTGCACTCTCTTTCCCCTCTGCTGTGCACTTTTTTCCCTCTGCTGTACACTCTCTCTCTGCCCCCCTCTGCTGTATGCTCTTTCTCTGCCCCCCTCTGCTGTATGCTCTCTCTCTAGCCTCTCTGCTGTACACTCTCTTTCCTTTCTCCTGTGTGCTCTCTCTGCCCTCTCTGCTGTACACTCTCTCTGCCCCCTCTGCTGTACACTCTCTCTGCCCTCTCTGCTGTGTGCTCTCTCTGCCCTCTCTGCTGTGCGCTCTCTCTGCCCTCTCTGCTGTGCGCTCTCTCTCTGTCCTCTCTGCTGTGCGCTCTCTCTGCCCTCTCTGCTGTGCGCTCTCTCTCTGTCCTCTCTGCTGTGTGCTCTCTCTGCCCTCTCTGCTGTGTGCTCTCTCTGCCCCCTCTGCTGTGCGCTCTCTCTGCTGTGCGCTCTCTCTCTGCCCTCTCTGCTGTGCACTCTCTCTGCCCTCTCTGCTGTGCGCTCTCTCTGCCCTCTCTGCTGTGCGCTCTCTCTCTGTCCTCTCTGCTGTGCGCTCTCTCTGCTCTCTCTGCTGTGCGCTCTCTCTGCCCTCTCTGCTGTGCGCTCTCTCTCTGCCCTCTCTGCTGTGTGCTCTCTCTGCCCTCTCTGCTGTGTGCTCTCTCTGCCCTCTCTGCTGTGCACTCTCTCTGCCCTCTCTGCTGTGCGCTCTCTCTGCCCTCTCTGCTGTGCGCTCTCTCTCTGTCCTCTCTGCTGTGCGCTCTCTCTGCTCTCTCTGCTGTGCGCTCTCTCTGCCCTCTCTGCTGTGCGCTCTCTCTCTGCCCTCTCTGCTGTGTGCTCTCTCTGCCCTCTCTGCTGTGTGCTCTCTCTGCCCTCTCTGCTGTGCGCTCTCTCTGCCCTCTCTGCTGTGTGCTCTCTCTGCCCTCTCTGCTGTGTGCTCTCTCTGTCCTCTCTGCTGTGCGCTCTCTCTGCCCTCTCTGCTGTTCGCTCTCTCCGCCCCCTCTGCTGTGCCCTCTCTCTCTCCCTTCTGCTGTGCGCTCTCTCTGCCCTCTCTGCTGTGCGCTCTCTCACTGTCCTCTCTGCTGTGCGCTCTCTCTGCCCTCTCTGCTGTGCGCTCTCTCTGCCCTCTCTGCTGTGCGCTCTCTCTCTCTGTCCTCTCTACTGTGTGCCCTCTCTGCTGTGCGCTCTCTCTCTGCCCTCTCTGCTGTGCGCCTCTCTCCGCCCTCTCTGCTGTGCGCTCTCTCTCTGTCCTCTCTGCTGTGCGCTCTCTCTGCCCTCTCCGCTGTATGCTCTCTCTGCCCCCTCTGCTGTGCGCTCTCTCTGCCCCCTCTGCTGTGCGCTCTCTCTCTGTCCTCTCTGCTGTGCACTCTCTCTGCCCTCTCTGCTGTTCGCTCTCTCCGCCCCCTCTGCTGTGCGCTCTCTCTGCCCTCTCTGCTGTGCGCTCTCTCTGCCCTCTCTGCTGTGCGCTCTCTCTCTGTCCTCTCTGCTGTGCGCTCTCTCTGCCCTCTCTGCTGTGCGCTCTCTCTCTGTCCTCTCTGCTGTGTGCTCTCTCTGCCCTCTCTGCTGTGTGCTCTCTCTGCCCCCTCTGCTGTGCGCTCTCTCTGCTGTGCGCTCTCTCTCTCTGCCCTCCCTGCTGTGCGCTCTCTCCGCCCTCTCTGCTGTGCGCTCTCTCTCTCTGTCCTCTCTGCTGTGCGCTCTCTCTGCCCTCTCTGCTGTTCGCTCTCTCCGCCCCCTCTGCTGTGCCCTCTCTCTCTCCCTTCTGCTGTGCGCTCTCTCTGCCCTCTCTGCTGTGCGCTCTCTCACTGTCCTCTCTGCTGTGCGCTCTCTCTGCCCTCTCTGCTGTGCGCTCTCTCTGCCCTCTCTGCTGTGCGCTCTCTCTCTGTCCTCTCTACTGTGTGCCCTCTCTGCTGTGCGCTCTCTCTCTGCCCTCTCTGCTGTGCGCTCTCTCCGCCCTCTCTGCTGTGCGCTCTCTCTCTGTCCTCTCTGCTGTGCGCTCTCTCTGCCCTCTCCGCTGTATGCTCTCTCTGCCCCCTCTGCTGTGCGCTCTCTCTGCCCCCTCTGCTGTGCGCTCTCTCTCTGTCCTCTCTGCTGTGCACTCTCTCTGCCCTCTCTGCTGTTCGCTCTCTCTGCCCCCTCTGCTGTGCGCTCTCTCTGCCCTCTCTGCTGTGCGCTCTCTCTGCCCTCTCTGCTGTGCGCTCTCTCTCTGTCCTCTCTGCTGTGCGCTCTCTCTGCCCTCTCTGCTGTGCGCTCTCTCTCTGTCCTCTCTGCTGTGTGCTCTCTCTGCCCTCTCTGCTGTGTGCTCTCTCTGCCCCCTCTGCTGTGCGCTCTCTCTGCTGTGCGCTCTCTCTCTGCCCTCTCTGCTGTGCGCTCTCTCTGCTCTCTCTGCTGTGCGCTCTCTCTGCCCTCTCTGCTGTGTGCTCTCTCTGCCCTCTCTGCTGTGCGCTCTCTCTGCTCTCACTGCTGTGCGCTCTCTCTCTGTCCTCTCTGCTGTGCGCTCTCTCTGCCCTCTCTGCTGTGCGCTCTCTCTCTGTCCTCTCTGCTGTGTGCTCTCTCTGCCCCCTCTGCTGTGCGCTCTCTCTGCTGTGCGCTCTCTCTCTGCCCTCTCTGCTGTGCACTCTCTCTGCCCTCTGCTGTGCGCTCTCTCTGCCCTCTCTGCTGTGCGCTCTCTCTCTGTCCTCTCTGCTGTGCGCTCTCTCTGCTCTCTCTGCTGTGCGCTCTCTCTGCCCTCTCTGCTGTGCGCTCTCTCTCTGCCCTCTCTGCTGTGTGCTCTCTCTGCCCTCTCTGCTGTGTGCTCTCTCTGCCCTCTCTGCTGTGCACTCTCTCTGCCCTCTCTGCTGTGCGCTCTCTCTGCCCTCTCTGCTGTGCGCTCTCTCTCTGTCCTCTCTGCTGTGCGCTCTCTCTGCTCTCTCTGCTGTGCGCTCTCTCTGCCCTCTCTGCTGTGCGCTCTCTCTCTGCCCTCTCTGCTGTGTGCTCTCTCTGCTCTCTCTGCTGTGCGCTCTCTCTGCCCTCTCTGCTGTGCGCTCTCTCTCTGTCCTCTCTGCTGTGCGCTCTCTCTGCCCTCTCTGCTGTGCGCTCTCTCTCTGTCCTCTCTGCTGTGTGCTCTCTCTGCCCTCTCTGCTGTGTGCTCTCTCTGCCCCCTCTGCTGTGCGCTCTCTCTGCTGTGCGCTCTCTCTCTGCCCTCTCTGCTGTGCGCTCTCTCTGCTCTCTCTGCTGTGCGCTCTCTCTGCCCTCTCTGCTGTGTGCTCTCTCTGCCCTCTCTGCTGTGCGCTCTCTCTGCCCTCTCTGCTGTGCGCTCTCTCTCTGTCCTCTCTGCTGTGCGCTCTCTCTGCCCTCTCTGCTGTGCGCTCTCTCTCTGTCCTCTCTGCTGTGTGCTCTCTCTGCCCTCTCTGCTGTGTGCTCTCTCTGCCCCCTCTGCTGTGCGCTCTCTCTGCTGTGCGCTCTCTCTCTGCCCTCTCTGCTGTGCACTCTCTCTGCCCTCTCTGCTGTGCGCTCTCTCTGCCCTCTCTGCTGTGCGCTCTCTCTCTGTCCTCTCTGCTGTGCGCTCTCTCTGCTCTCTCTGCTGTGCGCTCTCTCTGCCCTCTCTGCTGTGCGCTCTCTCTCTGCCCTCTCTGCTGTGTGCTCTCTCTGCCCTCTCTGCTGTGTGCTCTCTCTGCCCTCTCTGCTGTGCACTCTCTCTGCCCTCTCTGCTGTGCGCTCCTCTCTGCCCTCTCTGCTGTGCGCTTTCTCTGCTGTGCGCTCTCTCTGCCCCTTCTGCTGTGCGCTCTCTCTGCCCTCTCTGCTGTGTGCTCTCTCTGTCCTCTCTGCTGTGCGCTCTCTCTGCCCTCTCTGCTGTGCGCTCTCTCTCTGTCCTCTCTGCTGTGCGCTCTCTCTGCCCTCTCTGCTGTGCGCTCTCTCTGCCCTCTCTGCTGTGCGCTCTCTCACTGTCCTCTCTGCTGTGCGCTCTCTCTGCCCTCTCTGCTGTGCGCTCTCTCTGCCCTCTCTGCTGTGCGCTCTCTCTCTGTACTCTCTACTGTGTGCCCTCTCTGCTGTGCGCTCTCTCTCTGCCCTCTCTGCTGTGCGCTCTCTCCGCCCTCTCTGCTGTGCGCTCTCTCTCTGTCCTCTCTGCTGTGCGCTCTCTCTGCCCTCTCCGCTGTATGCTCTCTCTGCCCCCTCTGCTGTGCGCCTCTCTCTGCCCCCTCTGCTGTGCGCTCTCTCTCTGTCCTCTCTGCTGTGCACTCTCTCTGCCCTCTCTGCTGTTCGCTCTCTCCGCCCCCTCTGCTGTGCGCTCTCTCTGCCCTCTCTGCTGTGCGCTCTCTCTGCCCTCTCTGCTGTGCGCTCTCTCTGCCCTCTCTGCTGTGTGCTCTCTCTGCCCTCTCTGCTGTGTGCTCTCTCTGCCCTCTCTGCTGTGCGCTCTCTCTGCCCTCTCTGCTGTGCGTTCTCTCTCTCTGCCCTCTCTGCTGTGCGCTCTCTCTGCTCTCTCTGCTGTGCGCTCTCTCTGCCCTCTCTGCTGTTCGCTCTCTCTGCCCTCTCTGCTGTTCGCTCTCTCTGCCCTCTCTGCTGTGTGCTCTCTCTGCCCTCTCTGCTGTTCCCTCTCTCTGCCCTCTCTGCTGTTCCCTCTCTCTGCTGTGCGCTCTCTCTGCCCTCTCTGCTGTTCGCTCTCTCTGCCCTCTCTGCTGTGCGCTCTCTCTGCTCGCTGCGCACAGGCTTCAGCATAATTAACTACGTCTGTGTCAAAGATGGCGGCGGCCTGATTAAGTGCGCTTGCGCATGCTGGGTACACACATGCACAATTAATGGGGTTTCGGGCTGTGTGTGGTGGGTGGCGGTTCCAGGCGTCTCGGGTATCGTCATTTACCGGCGCTCAGCGGTACTGCCAGCGGGCGCCATATTTGCACACCGATCATTTGGGTCTGCAGACATGGCTGCTGCAACTTGTGGCGGCCAATCAGAGGCCGGCGTATGATAGGAGGACATCATAACGGACGCCGCAAGGTAATTACATATTAGATAATATTTTTCTGTTACGGTGAATGCTGAAACTAAATTAAGAATAATAAGAATCATAGAAAAAGAAGAAATGAGAGCGGTGTATACACTCGGAGTCTGTCACTACACGATAATCTCATGCACTAATACAATAAAACCTCCTGGATCTAATACAGTGCAGAGTCACAACCAACACAGGACAAAAAAAAAAGATATTCCTGGAGATGCCGGGGATTGAACCCGGGACCTCACACATGCGAAGCGCGCGCTCTACCACTGAGCTACATCCCCCAGCTGCTGCGTCAGTGCAGATCCAGGGCTATGAAGGCAGAGTGAGTGGCCACACCCCTCAGCCTCCTGTGTGACTGGACACGCCCCCCGCCTCCTGTGTGACCGGCCACACCCCCCCCCCCCCCCCCCGCCTCCTGTGTGAGTGGTAGAGTCCGGCATGTGGATAAAGGAGCACAAGGGGCAAATGTGTCCCAGGAAACACCAACGTTCTAAGCAGTAAAGATAAGAGACCTGGTGTGTTCAGCAGGTGGAGGATCACAAATACTAAATGATAAATGATAGATGTCACTGTATGAAGATGCAGATAGAGACAATGTAACACACACAGTGCACACAGGAGCATCATCTTATACCCGGGCAGGGAGGAGGGGATGGAGCATTCTGCTGTGTGATGATGAAAAAGAAGAAAAAAAGAACCGAAAATGAAACTAAGAATAGAAAAGTGTAGCTGCATTGGCCGGGAATCGAACCCGGGCCTCCCGCGTGGCAGGCGAGAATTCTACCACTGAACCACCAATGCTTGCCTGTATGCCTGAGCTCTGTATGCTGCTCATATGTGTTATACTGTACTAGCTGGTGCCCGATGCACATGCATCGGGATTCTAGAAGAGCGAGTCCCTGACTCGCAACGCTGCTAAGGCGACTCGCCATGCCCGCTGCGCGGCGAATGCTTCGGGCGTATCCACATGACCACGCTGACTCGCAGCGCGAGCGGACTCAAAAGGGGCAAAAAACCCATTCGTGATTATATAATAGATAGCACTGTTTAAAATGTCTGTGGTTACCTAACACTTTTCTGCATTCCATACGTTTTACGTGCGTTTTTTTGCAATCCGCACTTGCAGTAGGGCAGCTGACCGCAGTTTTTTTCGCGCCTGCAAGTGCCGGATCGTGGCAGTGCTGCACATGCCGCAAGCCCCACAGACAATGCATACTTAGGCTGCATACTCATGATCAGCATACGCAGCGCTTTGGACTCAGCCTCTTGCGTAGTACAGTATCAGCATAGTGGAAGGGATTTGCAGAAATCCATCCTCACTATGCTTAACCCCAACCGCAGCGTTCTTTTAGCTGCAGCACAGGTTGCCCTCTTTGATGCTGTGGAGTCGGAGGCAACTGCCATCGGTGACTGCAAGGAGAAGCCGCCTCGCACCGGCCGCACATGGTGAGTACAGGGCGGCAGCACCGACCATCTACCGGCGGGATAGATTCCCTCATTGCATCTGGAAGTCACACCGGATAGAAGGAACCCGGTAATACCTTGAAAGACAGGGTTACCCTAGGTTAGGCTAACACCAGAGTGTCAGCTCTGAGGGGGACTAAAGTTGCACATCAGCTCCCCAGACAAACTGGCGGGGAACACAGATTCCAGATCCATCTTCCCACTACAGGGTTGGAGGCTCAGCGGCATCCAGGAGGACCCGGCTTACCCCCATACACATAGGGGGAAGCTACATACAAGAGACCGAGCTGCGCCATTCAATCCGCAGAGAGACAGAGAAAGAGAGAACAAGCCTGAAAGGACATATAGAAGGAGTGAGGGGTCTCAGAGCGACAGCCTGGCTGCAGAGGGTTCAAGTGTCCGGAGTTAACTGTGTTAAGAACTGAACTGTGTTGTAAACTTGCAAGTAAACCCGGTGAACCCTGCTTCAGTTTCCCGTATCTAATTCCAGGTATACAGAACTTTGCATTATACCTTTTACCCTGTCAGGAGCTGCCCCGACCCGTGGCGGGCTCATCCACCTTGCTGCAGCATCCAGCCATCCTCCTGACAGAAGCACACTGCAGGGTGGTCCCATTACTGACCACAACCCATGGGTGGCGTCACGACAAACTATCCCTGTAAATACCCCTTTTACTTGTGAGAACCCTGGACACGGTCCAGACCAAGACCGCCGTGATATCCCCATCAGTACCCCGGTCCGGTACCGAGTACCCCGTCCCAGTGGGCTCCACAGAGTCGGGACCGATCTCCAGTGGGTGACTGCAGGGAGACGCCGCCCTGCACCGAGCGCAGATCATAGTCACAGGGTGGCTGCAGTCTCTGTGCGTTCACCCTGCGGCTTCCCTCAGGTCCAGATACGCTGTGTCCAGGACACACTGCCTCCGGATCTCTGCATATACCCTATGATAGAGACACATAGGAAAAGCTGCAACAAAAATGCTAAAATGCAGCGATTTCTGCAGCATTTTTCCTGCCAGCAGATGCAGATTTAGTGCAGAAAAAAATCAGCGAGATGTGCACAGGACCTTAGGGTATGTACCGACGCTGAGTATTTTGTATTTTGCTGCAAAGGTTTCTGCATCAAATCCGCACCTTGTGGCAGAAGAACACACCTGATTTGCGGTGCTTTTTTCACACAGAAATGGTGCAGATTTGTGCAAAAATTTACGTCCTGCAAAATCCTAAAATCCGAACCTTTTCTGCAGCAGAAAAAAACGCAGCATGGGCTGCACAGAATTCTCATAGACCGCTGATAGCTAAGGGTTTTCTTAGAGATTTTGAATGGTGGCCCACATGTGGCACTCCAGGGTTCATATGCCACAGTAACACCACAAAGGGTAAAATTCCCACAACACTACACTAGCGCCTCCAGGCCAGAAGGGGGAGCTAAAGCTGCTTCCCTATATATTCTGGTGTGGAGAGGAAGTGGACAGTTCAGTGCGGGGCAACACTGAGGAGGAAGGACCTGGGTGTAAAAGGGCTGCGTTAGGCTCAACCCATGGCCCACTGTCCAGTTCCAGGCCGAGCCAGGGTCTGAGGAAAGGAGACAGGAGAAGCAGAGGAACACATTTGGGAGATTGAGTTACCCTGCAACTCACCCCAGAGGAGCACACAGAACGGATACCGGATCCGGGACTGTGTCTGAAACATACAGCATAGTGAACAATGGATTAGTGAAGGTCCCACATCTTCACTGTACCACAGCGAAGCAACATGGCGAGGTCAGGAACACGGACAAGACTCAAGTTGCCTAGCAAGTTGGTACCCGTGAGGGGAGACAGAGCCAGCAGCTTAGCTAAAGCAGCAGCAGGGCCCACACACACAGTGCAGAGACAGGGAGCCAAAGGATCCAGCTAGGGTGGGAGCAACTCGGCCCCTGTACAGACTCCGTGGACAGTACTCAGCTGAATTACCATCTTCAGTAAAAGACCTGAGAAACTACAAAACCGTGAGTCTGTGTAATTCTTGCGCTCGAGCCCCGTTCTCCCTCATAAACTGTTTTCATCACTACTGTCCCGGGGACCAGGCTCTGCCCATGGAGAGCCATCACATCACAGGCTGCCTTCCATCATCCCCGGAGGTTCTGCAGCAGCGGTGGTCACCCTGACCACATACCACGGGTGGCGTTACGACTTTCTCCTCTGTAAATAACCCCTAACCATTACTTGTGGGCTCGGGACGCGGTCTGGACCAAGACCGCTGTTAAAAACCCGTGATACCCCGGTCCGGTACCGAGTACCCCGTCCCAGTGGGCTCCACACACATGCTTGATTGTATCTAGACTATTGCTTACCTTTACTATCCCTAGTCATATATACCATAGCTACCCCTATATAGAGCTCATGTCTCATCCACACAGAATCCCTTCCCCTCCGCACATCATATCTACCTGCAAATGTGCAACTGAGCACCCCAAATTAATCTAATCATTAATGGTACCTTTACACGCCGCTACTGGATGGTGGCAACAACCGGCTACTTCACGTGCACGAGCACGCACAAACGGTTGCAAACGGTAATCGCACCACCTTTACACGCCGCAACAAGGTGCGCTACGGTAGGTTACATCTATGTCTAGATACACCGCCGGGTGTCTCAAGTTACCTTCTGCAGAGCACCTTACCTCATTTACACACCGCTACAACAAGCTAATATGGGCGGACCCGGTGCAGCAGGGACAGCACATAGGCGTGCCACAATTGTGGATTACGAGACGTCCGTACGTTGATAGGACAAAGCAATAACATCATGATTGGGCAGGCATCGCAGGAGGCTGATTAATACATGACGCTCGAGCAATTGTGTAGTGTGACTGGTCAGCTCCTTAAATATGCCGCCCTATGCAGCAACAACCAATCCTAACGCAGGTGCTTCCTCCAATGATCGCTGAAGGGGGGTGGTTTCCCGGAGGCTGTGTCACGCCCCAGGTACATACCAGGTACATAGCATGGTGTAGAAACAACCCCTCTGTTCCTTATTTACACGCCGATACAGGTCGCTACCATCGGCTGGGTAACCACCTGTTTTAGGGCAGTGCTCTGAAACAGGTGCCTCCACTGGCGGGTGGCAACAACCGTCTTCACACGCCGCTACCTCGGGTTGAATTGGCGGTGCAAGATACATTTCTCTCATGTACCCGGTTGTTGCCACCATCCAGTAGCGGCGTGTAAAGGTACCATAAGGCTGCTTTCACATAGCGATTTTTCCCTGTCTGTGGAGATCCTGTTTTTTGCAGGACCCCATGGACAGGAAAGGACAGCATCGGATGTGTGCCCACAGATGCCAATTCCGTGTCCGGGTCCGTGACTTTCACAGGTCCGGACACAGAAGGGCACTTTCACTATGTATAATATACATTGCGGAAGTGAAGCAAGGGTTAAAAATTAAAAAAAAAGATTTCTCTCCGGCATGTTCCCGCGATGTGCGGTATCTATGAGTCGGTCAACAGGGTAAGGGGTACTCGGATACCGGGACAGGGGGTTACTACAGTGGGGATCACGGCTGGTCGGTTCCCGGTTCCGTGCCCTGGACCCTCAGTGGCGGGTGGGGGTGATGATGATGGGGGAATTGTAACATGACGCCACCTGTGGTACCTGGCAATGTGGTTATCAGCGCTGCGGCCGGCCGCTGAGGTGATAGAAATGCAGCTTTGGTAGTACAGCTCCCCACAGGTGGAGCTTTACTTCAAGGCAGCATGGTTGATGAGGGGAGTCTGTTACCTAAAGTCTCCTTACTTCTCGGCGTCATTAACCCAGCTGCGGGACTGATGTTGGACTCCTTGATGGGTGCTATTGCTCCCTAATGTCGGATTCACAGCCTGCCGGTCTGCGGTTAGGGATAAACCGTAACTACCACCTCGGTTCCGGTGTACCGGTGGTGACCTGGGTCTCCAGCTGGCTCCGACAAGTCCTGGAGTGGCCCCCTTCTCTGTCTGGGTACCCCTTCTCCTAGAAGTGCCCTACTGTCACGGTCGCAGGGTCCCCTGCGTCCGTCTTCCTTGCTGTCTCACACCGTCTGCTCTCTGTCACTCCTTGTCTCCAGCTCATCTAGGCTCCACCCCTGGGACCTACTGAATATACGGTCCCCTGTACTTAGTGGCCTATTGTATGGGTGTTAGGGTACAGACTCTGTAGGGTCCTCCATATCCACAGCTAGGAAGGCATACACCTTCTGTTTGGGGTGCAGTGTGGCCCTTGCCATAGGGGCGCTACATCACCGTAGCTCAAGGACCTGGGAATCAGCTGAAGAAAGGGTGGAGCAACCCGATCAGCTGATTGGTCACATGACCGCATCAAGCTGATCGGTTAAAATTGGGCACACCGCCAAAGCCGATCGGTGGGCAGGAGATTTAAACCGCGTAGATGCGGTCATGTGACGAATCAGCTGACTGGGTGCTCCACCCCTTCCCAGTCGCTGATTCCCAGGTCCTTGAGCTACGGTGGATCGCTGCACATCGGGGACACATGCCGGAGAGGTGAGTATCTTTTTTTTTATTTTAACCATTGCTTCACTTCCGCAATGTATAATATACATTGTTGAAGTGAAATAACACAGGAAGAGAGCAGTTTTAGTTATTGAGCATGCTCAGTAAACTAAAATCGGGTCCGGGAAACGACCCAATGTTTTCCTGGAACCGTGCTCCATAGGCCCCATGTTAATGGCCGCGGATCGTGTCGGATTCGATTGTGTCCGATTTGGTCCCCTGTGCCCAAAATCGGAGCAATCTCCGATTTTGGGTACAGCAAAAAATCGGAATCTTTTCACAAATCAAATGCCATTAAGGACAAATCCATGTGCAGATCTGATGCCCATAGGGACACATGGGGGTTAAATCTGATCCGTGGCTATCTGTTTTACAATGGACAGCCACGGATCCTCAAATATTGCAGTGTGAAACCAGCCCAAGAAAACCCAGTGTTGCACAAAAGAAACCTTCAGAATCACCTAGGGACATATGATAACTCTCTTGGGAGTTCCGGAGGTCTCCACTTTCTCTGGACAGGGTCCTCTCTCTTCACATACTGCATCCTCAACACATCCTGAGACTGTGGAGCCCTCACAGCCAGGTCCGCTTTCAAATCACCTACTGTACCTATATACTCCTTGTAGAGTGTGACTCTCATGGTCAGGGTCCTCTCTCTCACCTACTGTATCCTCACCCATCCCTTGTAGACTGTGAGTCCTCGTGGGCAGGGTCCTCTCCCCTCACCATCTGTATCTCACTCATCCCTTGTAAACCTGAGACCTTCGCGGGAACAGTCCTCTCTCCTCACCTACTGTATCCTCACCCATCCCTTGTAGACTGTGATTCTTCATAGGCAGTGTCTTCTCTCCTCACCTACTGTATCCTCACCCACTCCTCCTTGTTGGCTGTGACACCTCGTGGGCAGGTCCTCTCTCCTCACCTACTGTATCCTCACCCATCCCTTGTAGACTGTGAGCCCTCGAGGCAGGATCCTCTCTCCTCACCAACTATATCCTCACCCATCCCTTGTTGACTGTGAGCCCTCCGGGCAGGGTCCTTTCTCCTCTCCATCTGTATTCTCACCCATCCCTTGTAGACTGTGAGCCCTCACGGACAGGGTCCTCTCTCGCTCACCATCTGTATCTTACACATCTCTTGTAGACTGTGATCCCTTGTGGACAGGGTCCTTCCCCTCACCTACTATATCCTCACCCATCCCTTGTAGACTTTGAATCCTCGTGGGCAGGGTCCTCTCTCCTCCTGTACCTGTGTGTGCCTTGTATTGTTCATGATTATTGTACTTGTCATGTATGCCTCTTTTCACATGTAAAGCATCATGGAATAAATAGTGTATTAATAATAAAATAATTAATAATAATAATAATAATTGTCACTGGACCAAAATTAAAGATGCACATTGAAAATGTTGTCAAGCCGATTGTCTCGTGCATTCCAACAATCAGTATTAGTGGCAGCCACTACTGCAGTAGTAAAGCTGGAAGCCGTCACATTGTATACAAATGCATTATGCCTGATGGTTCCAAAGAAACACTTGGGGAATGTATGGCTATGACACACCGTCTTCATTGAGGCCCTGCTGGCCCTTTAAATACACAGCGCACTGGATAAAGTTGTCAGGTTACATAACCTTGTTTACAGTCCGATCCAATAATCATTTTACTAAATTAAACTTTCCATATTTATCTTTGTTATTCGCAGAGATCCGAGGTCTCAGATTTTCCAGATGGGAATCCGTGACATTTAGAGATTCCTGCACGCTATCCCTGGTTGTCTGAAGGCAAAGTGACTTGAGTAACACTGACCAGTGGTTGTGTCTCGCATTCTTCACCCTGAGCGAACGATGACTTCAGGCTCCGATTCCTGTTTTGCAATAAATAATAAAAGTACTAATAAGCCGGAATTACGCCGATTGTGGTATTATTGTGAAACCTCTACACATCGGGCTAAAAATATCACAAAGATACAAAGATAAAGAAGTGGATGAAGTAATGTAACGAGGATGATAGAAAGCAGAAGTAATCAGATGTTTACAAATACATTTCCCCGGTATATAAGCCTTATAAATACATGGACGTCATAGAGGGGGCGCCCTGCTCCGGACCCCCACAACAGTAATCTGAGAAGAAGCGGGGCTGTCGCTCTGACATGTAATACTAGATTAGCTCTGTGTCCGTCAATGCAGGGAAAATGATGTGTCAGGGATTCTGTGAGCCGGACCCGAGGAGCCCAAATTAAAGGGGATTTATGTGACTAGACCCCCCTCTACTATAAATGTATCCTGTAGAAAAATGCCAACTGGGAAACTAACATAGACATCCCCATCCCAACCCCTTCTCTCGTGACCAAATGACTGCCCTTACTTGGGTTTGGATTTAAGTAAAGGGTTTTTTAGGATCTCTGAAAGTTTGGCAACTAAAGAAGCCCCCCATGAAGATATATTTCATTTACTAGAACTGTTGTATATTTGCATGTACAGCGGTGTAACTAGAGTCTGATGGGCGCTGATGCAAGATTTGGATATGCCCCCCCATCCCTGATTCTAGCGCCTTCGGCATGTTGGTCAGCTATATTGGCCACTGTAGCTTTCTAAATCCTATAAAGACCCCATCCTGTACTAATGTCCCGTTATCCTGGGCCCCTTCCAGGTGTATATGTCCGCCATCCTGGTATATATGGTGATGGTAAACAAAAGTACACAAAAGATTTACCTCCAAATGTAGACGATTCCACAAAGATGTTGAAAAAAATCCAGAAAAACGCAAATCCACAAGTAGAACTGTAGGTGACTGTGCTCTCAGGAGACACAAATACCAAGAGTGATCAGGCAGTGACATGACACGGAATGTTATAGGCTAGCATTGTATTGTGACATCACTGTTTTCTTCTCTTCCATATATGGTAAGTTCAGTGACGTAACCAGAGTCTGGCGGGCCCTATGCGAAATTGAGACCGGGCCACCCCACCCTCCGCATGTTGATGAAATGTAGGCGCCTCATGTGACATTCTAAATCCTTTAAAGACTCACAAATTGACCCCTCTCCCCCTTCATTGTGTATTAATGTCCCTCATCCTGGTATACATGGTTCTCCTCCTGCAATGTGGCCCTTATCGTGGTATATATGTCCCCCATACAGGTTTATATGGGCCACCTCCTCCCGTCACTGTAGTTGTCCAATTATTATAATGCATCCCCATATTCCTCCATATATTACAATGTACCCCCATAGTCCTCTATGTATTATAATGTATCCCATAGTCCTCCATTCATAAGGTAGGCACCATAGTCATTCAATTATTATAATGAACCCCCATTATCCTCCATATAATATAAGGCACCTCACATCTCTCCGTATATGATAATGCAGCCTCATAGCCCTCCTTATTAGCATAATACAGCCTCATACCCTCCTATATAGTATAATGCAGCCTCATAGCCTCTCCTATAGTATAATACAGCCTCATAGTCTCCATATAGTATAATGCAGTCTCATAGCCCTCCATATAGTATAATAAACGCCTCATAGCCTCTCCGTATAGTATAATACAGCCTCATAGCCTTTCCATATAGTATAATACAGCTTCATAGCCTCTCCATATAGTATAATACAGCCTCATAGCCTCTCCATATAGTATAATACAGCCTCATAGCTCTCCATATAGTATAATGCAGCCTCATAGCCTCTTCATATAGTATAATACAGCCTAATAGACCCTCCTATAGCATAATACAGCCCCATAGCTCTCCATATAGTCAGTCTCAAAACTTTCCATATAGGAGCCTCATACTCTCCATATAGATAATACGCCCAAACTCTCCATATAGTGCAGCCTCTAAACTTCCATATGATGCAGCCCCAAAACCTACCATATAGTGAAGTCTCATAACTTTCATATAGTGCAGCCCCAAAATTCCATATAGTGCAGTCTTATATATGCAGCCTCATATCTGTCCATATAGTGCAGTATTATATATGCAGCCTCATATCATTTCATATAGACAGTATATATTGCAGCTTCCATATAGTAGTATTATATATGCAGCCTTCTCCTATAGCAGTATCATATATGCGCCTTCTCCCATATAGTGCAGTATTATGTGCAGCCTTATATATGACCCCCTTTCCCCCCCCACCATAATCCTCTGGCCATACTGCACTAATTATTAAAAAAAAAAAACTTTACTTACCTCTCCTGGTTCCCTCGCTGTTCTGGCGGTCTCCTCTGAGGATTGATCAGGAGGAGAAAGAGGTGCCACTGGCCTGCGCTTCAGTGTGCACCCAAGCAGGAAGTGGGAGGAGGCGGCAAAGTGGAAGCAGGCCAGAAGCCGGCAGGTCAGAGGAGGGGAGGGATGGAGCAACAGCAGGAAGCTGGAGGCTCCCCCCTCCACTCCTCTCCATGACACACGAGCCCTATCTGCGCACTGTCACATGGAGGTGTGTCTTCCGGGATGCACATCCATGTGAAGCGGGCACCCGGCGCTGCGATCGGCGGGCGCAGGGGGCGCTGGCGGTTCGGGCCCCTTATAGGTCCGGGCCCCACGACCCCTTCGATTGTTGTGCCACTGGTAAGTTATTGGTCACCTGATATATATGATGGCTTTAAAACAGTATCTTTACTTCACACAAACAAACAGTAAATAGGCCATTTTTTGGCGAATGACTGTAAAGTGCGGGGTTAAAATTTTCCCTCAAAACATAGTCTATGACTTTGTTGCAAAATTTCATGATTTTAGATGTGACAGTGCTGATTCCTTAGTGAACATATCATACACACATTCATGCACACATTACATACACACATACACAACATACATACACACATACAACATACACAACATACACACATTACATACACACATCACACATACATACACAATACATTCATACACACATACATCCCACATAAACACATACATACACACATACATACACACATAATACACAATAAACACATCTACACACACTACATACATACACACAATGACACACATACATACACAACACACACATACACACATACATACACACACACGCACACACGCATACACACAACACACACATACACACATACATTACACACATACATACACACATACATACACACATACACACATACATACACACATATACACGCTTTGTGACCTTTATGTGCAAAATAATTATTCTATTTTGTTATAACAAGAACAGTTAGTTGCCATCCCAGTCAACGCCGGGTTCTACAGACAGTAAATAAATAAAAAGCAAATTATACTCACCATTCCACCACTTCTCCAGCGTCAACCAATCAGAAGTCTGCAGCTGATGTTGGCACACCTCTAAGTGTGAATGCACAGCGTGATGTCATGCGCTGCTCATTGCTTAAAGTCAGTTGCCGGCTCCAGTAGAGGACACCGCACACCAGGGGAGTGGAGGGAAGGTGAGAAGAATTTTTTTTTATGTTTTAAAAACAGTGGCAGAACAGGAGGCCTATATACCAGGATGGCGGACATGTATGCCAGGACGGGGGGAAAACTAGTGAATCTCAATGAATTAGAATATCATCAAAAAGTTAGTTTATTTCAGTAATTCAATACAAAAAGTGAAACACATAGTATATTATATAGAGTCATTACACACAGAGGGATCTATTTCATGTGTTTATTTCTGTTAATGTTGATGATTATGGCTTACAGACAATGAAAACCCAAAGGTCATTATCTCAGAAAATTAAAGTATGAGATGAAGGGTTAAAAACTGGTGATATATAAATTGATTTATTAGTCAACGCATTTCTGGACTCCCTGAAACGCCCTGAAACATGGCAATATGATATTGATTTTTATGTTATTCTAATTCATTGAGATGCACTAGTAGATACCAGGATGGGGGACATATGTACCAGTATGAAGGACATGATATATACAGGATGGGGAACATCTATACCAAAGTATAAAGGGAAATATATACCAGGATGGGGAAATATATACCAGGATGGAGGACATATAACCAGGATAGGTGGACAATATACCATTTTGGGGCATATGTACCAGGATGAGGCAACAGTATGAGAGACATATATACCAGGATGGGCACATGATGGGAGACAATATATAGGATGGGCTCAGGATGAGGGGGGACACTATACCAGTTCAAAAGTTTGGGTCACCTTAGAAATTTCCTCATTTTTGAAAGAACAGCACATTTTTTTTCAATAAGCTAACATTAAATGAATCAGAAATAGACTTTTATACATTGTTAATTGGTAAAGGACTATTCTAGCTGCAAACGTCTGATTTTTAATACAATATCTACATAGGTGAAAAGGGGCCCATTCCAACAACCACCACTCCAGTGTTTTAATGGTACATTGTGTTTGCTAACTGTGTAAGAAGGCTAATAGATGTGTAGAAAACCCTAGAAAACCTTGTACAAGTATGTTAGCACAGCTGAAAACGGTTTGGTGAATTAGAGAAGCTATAAAACTACCTTCCTTTGAGGTAGTTGAGAATCTGGAGCATTACATTTGTTTGTTCTATGAAACTCTCAAAATGGCCAGAAAAAGAGAAACTTTAATGTGAAACTCGACAGTCTATTCTTGTTCTTAGTAATGAAGGCTATTCCATGCGAGAGATTGCCAAGAAACTGAAGATTTCCTACAACGGTGTGTACTACTCCCTTCAGAGGAGAGCACAAACAGGCTCTAACCAGAGTAGAAAGAGAAGTGGGAGCCGCTGCACAACTGAGCAACAAGACAAGTACATTAGAGTCTCTAGTTTGAGAAATCGACGTCTCACAGCTCCTCATCTGGCAGCTTCATTATATAGTACCCGCAAAACCCAGTGTCAATGTCTACAGTGAAGAGGCGACTCCGGGATGCTGGCTTCAGGGCAGAGTGCCAAAGAAAAAGCCATATCTGAGACTGGCTAATAAAAGGAAAAATTAATATGGGCAAAAGAACCAGACATTGGACAGAGGAAGATTGGAAAAAAGTTTATGGACAGAGGGATCAAAGTTTGAGGTGTTTGGATCACACAGAAGAACATTTGTGAGACGCAGAACAACTGAAAATAAAATTATTATTTCAAATAAAAATCATTTTTTCTAATTTGTCAATGTCTGGACTAGATTTTCTATTATTTTGCAATTCATTGGTAAATAAAAGTATGCATGGCAAAAAAAAATTGTCTGGGTGACCCCAAACATTTTTAATGGTAATGTATATACCAAGAGGGCCTGGGATGAGGAACATATATCCTAAGGAACTATATGTTCTTATAGGATTTAGAACGCTACAAAGGCCCGTACTTCTGAGCAATATGATGGGGTGGGCAGGTCCAAATTTTGTACTGTGGCACCTACTGGTCCGGTTGCCACGGTGGCATTGCCTCCCTCACAGGGGGTGATGTCATGCCTGGAAGCAGGAGGAGGTCCCCACACTAGGTAACAGCAGCATGCAACACTTTTCCTGACTCCAGGCCAGAAAGGGGGAGCTCTAGAACTTGCTTCCTTCAGGAGAGCTGCCCTGGTTCTGGCTAGGAGGAGGGTTAATCAGAATGTCTGAGGAGAGTGAAGAGAGAGGCAGTCGAGGATAAGGCTCTGGGGAGTGGAGCTGCGACTGAGCTCACCCCGAAGCAGAGCGCTAGGAAAAGGATGCCAGAGTCCTTGGTTGTCCGGGTGCTGTGTATCTCGCGTTTCTAGAGGGCAAGAGACTGCAAGTCTCCTGGCTGCACCGAATACCCGGCGGCACAGCAGCTTGCTGAGAGCCTGGAGCTGCTTTCAGCAAGGTGGCACTGAAGAGAGGTTCGTGCTGCCTGCAATATGGGTCAGAACCATCAAGCATGAGAAGGAATGCAGCATAGCTACAAGACCTTGACCTGAAGAGAGAGCGCAGCTAGGAAGGCCACCAATCCTGCCTAGTGAGGTGGACCCCCGAATGCTTCCAGGCAGGCGGATCCCCTCTAACACCTGTAACCAGTACCCCGGTCTGCAATACCATCTACCAAGTAAAGGTAACGGAAACTGCGCCTTTGGTGTTCTCAAATTATTGCCTGCGCCCTCAGTCCGGCACCCCAACAATCATCACCACCACTATAGACGATTCACTACCATCCCTGGGACCCAACTTCACCCTGCAGGGAGCTTTACCATCCTGGCTGCACTACCATTTGCCCAGCGGTCATATCCTGCAGCGTCAGCCATCCCTGGCCGAGTACCACAGGTGGCGTCACAAACTATCCCCTGTAAATAATCCTCTTTTACTGCATGCCCAGGGTCACAGAGCCGGGTCACTGCTACCGTGATCTCCCCAAAGAACTGACTGGCCCGGTCTCGAGTACCCCGTGGCACTGCGGGCGTCGCAGTACCAGGGCCCATTGGACTCTTGTTACACCACTGACAGCATCAGTACATTATAAATCCTGCCTTTCTTATGTATTGTGCATTGCTTCTATTTTAAACAGATGCTGTAAGATTTTAATAATAATTCAGAAAATATACACTGTATTGTTTTAAATCAACAACGAAAGGCAAAAAAAAATAATCACCCGATAAGCAATATTCCAGGCCAGGAGCCATGCTTTACTCAGCAGCAAATAATAGTACAGATAAAAGTAGAGTAGGAGCGCTCGGCTCCACGACCACCGCCGGCCGCCTGAGGGGATAGGAGCGCAAGATCTGTAGATGAAACAGACATATGACTGCTTGTTCTATACAAACTACCAGATAATATCTTATTGATCTCCGCGCCTTTGACACCCTCCCCAAGGCAAGTTATTATAGGTTGTGCTTATGAATCAATCCCGTAACAGTGTTTTTTGTCTGTATTATGAGGAAACAATAGCTCGGGGAATCTATAAATGTTCTCCTAAACCAATAAGATTTACTTCTAAGTGAGACACAGTTTGGATCACGGAACCCTGGGGAATAAAACGCTGAATTCTCGGGGAACGTAACCTTTAGGGGAAAGTATTCTACGTGTCATGTAATGTGTTTATTAAGTTATGTCATATCCATATCTTCTCCCAGCAGGACACGGCACTGGCGATGAGGACGCGGAGTCCTGGAGATGACTTTATACAGTAAATTTACTGGATACTATGAAGAACAGACATTGTGAGGATGCTTGGTCCTAGTTTAGATGTGAAATAAATCATGAATCGTGATCCTTTACTGATCCTGTCAGTACGGGCGTAACTATAACAGGTGCAGGGGTTGCAATCGCACCCGGGCCCTGGAGCCTAGGAGTCCGCAAAAGTCCCTTTGGCCGATAGAAAAAGACAAATGCTATTAAAGATTTGCAATAATTTGGGGCCCCATTGGAGCTTTCACATCGGGGCCTATGAGTTTCAGTTACACCACTGCCTGTCAGTGACTACTAAACACATGGAGCTTCACCATCAAGGAAAAGAATGATCTGTGTACATATAACTGGTTGAGTTGTTCATTTCTTTGATTGTGAATTTCCAGTGTAACAGTTCCTTTGTGGTGGAAGCAGGGGCGTAACTACAATTGGTGCAGGGATTGCAGTTGCACCCTGGCTGTGGAAGCTAGGGGCCCCAAAAGTCCCTTAGGTCTATAGAAAAAGACTATTACTACTAAAGATTTGCAAAATTTGGGGGGCCCATTGGAGCTTTTGTTTGGTGCCCCACCGGTCAGACCGCCACCTGGGGTACTGCACTCCTCCCTTAGCAGGAGTGTAGTGTTCGTGTTCTCTAGGTACCTGGATGGTGAAGTTGAGACCCGCACCACACACACACACTTAGGGCGCTGGGATGGGATGGTGGTGGACCCCAGGGGGAGGACTCAGTCTCAACTAGAGGAAACAAGGAAGTGTAAAGTGAGAGAGTCGGGAGGAGAGCAGCATAGGAGTAGGAGGTCAGAGGTGCTAGCTCCCGCAGGTTGGAGCACGGTCATGCTTGCCCGGGAGGGAGAGGCTGAAAGATGTACAAGAGGAGAGGAGCCCTAGGGGTACAGAAAAGACCAGATCATCTGCACGCCCGTATCTGGACAAAGAACAGAGGGGCTGGTGAATGAAACAGGGAACCGGACCTGAACACAGCACAGTAGCTTCATACCCAAACTGTTGAACTGGAGGCTATGAGCTCCTAAAGGGAAACTGTGGCCATAAACCCGGCACAACTTGGAGAAGGCGGCTGTACTAAGGCGTGGTACCAGAAATCGGTACCACCAAATGCCTGTGGCTGTCAGTACCTGAGCTCTGTGTGCGGAGGCGCTGAGGGAGAGGCGAGCAAACTAGCAGCGCTGAGAATACCACTAGAGAAGGAAACACCAAAAGAGCAAGGAACACCTAAGGGGTCTTGACGACACTGTCCTGGTTCTAGAGAAACCGCTGAAACCAGAGATTGGCAGAGGTGAGCACCCAGCGGCCTGGTTGAAACATTACAGTAAAGATACAGAACTCCAACAGATGTGTGAGACTTTTCTTAGTGGCAACCACTGGCTGCAAAGGCCACATGACATCCAGAGGTGCAGGCTCTGCCTGCAGGGAGCGAAACCATCTAAGCTGCCAGTCATTGTTCCCAGAGGTTCTGCAGCAGCAGCGGCCACACATAGCCGCACACCGCAGTTGGTGTCACAAATACCACTTTTCCTTTCATTTCTCTTCACATCTGATCTTTTAATCGATACCGCCAGGGTCACGGAGCCAGGTGGCCAACTTGACACCCCCCAAATAAGAACCGTAAGAACTGGCCTGGTAACGAGTACCCCACAGCCCTGGAGTGGGAGTGTCGCATTTGCATCGGGCCCCATGAGCTTCAAGTTACGCCACTGGGTAGTAGGGTCCATTGTGCAATAAACAAACCCCAGTGATCGAACGATCAAAGGAAATGATCAATCAAGTGATACATGATTCAGATATCCAGTGGCATTGAGGTTTCCATTGATGAAGAATGGCCCCACTATCTTTGTACCCCATATACCACTGCGGGTTAGTGTCAGACCAATAGCGCTGGTTTTATTTCTTAACTTCACCATTCACAAAAATGTTTGCCTCATCCCTCATCTGAAGGCAATTGTCTATGCTGTGAAGATACGAGATGTGCAGCATCTGAAACCCCGGATCCTGGAAGCCTGTGCAGCATTTCTTCTGCGGTGTTGCTATCAGTGTGTGAAGAGTGGGAGAAGAGGGTGACATTGACAATCCAGCACAATGGGCAGCACTTTGAACACATTTTATAAGTGGTCATAAACTTGTAAATAACTCATGAAAGAATAATGTTACGTTAAAACCAAGCACACCATTGTTTTTCTTATGAAATTCTCAATAAGTTTGATGTGTCACATGACCCTCTTCCCAAAGAAAAAAAATAAAGTTGGATCCAAAGTGACCAACTTCAAAATGTCGCCCATAGTCACCGCCCATCTGGAAAAGTTTTCCCCCTCCCGTATACTAATATGCCACAAACAGGAAGTTGATATCACCAACCATTCCCATTTTATTTAGGTGCACCCATATAAATGTCCCACCCTGTACATATACCCTTTAGTTGTTTTGGCAATTTTGGTAAAAAAAAACTACAATAGATTTACCTCCAAATGTAGATGATTCCACAAAGATGTTAAAAAAATTCAGAACAACACAAAATCCACAAGTAGAAGGTAGGTAAGTGTGCTCTCAGGAGACACGAATACCTAGAATGATCAGGCAGGGACATGACACGGAATGTTATAGGCTAACATTGTATTGTGACATCACTGTTCTCTTCCATTTATGGTAAGTTATAGGTCACCTGATAAATATGAAGGCTGTCAAAACAGTATCTATTACCTCCCACATGTACTATTACCTTATATGGGCTTTTAGTGCAGTATAATGCAGTATATATTACCTCACACATACAAACAGTGAATAGGACTTTTTTTGGCAAATGACTGTAAAGAGTAGAGTCAAAGTTTCACCTCAAAACATAGCCATAGATGTTCCCTGAGTCAAATGAAGTGTCTGTACAAAATTTTGTGACTGTAGATGCGAAGGTGTGAATTCCTTTAGTGGACATACATACATACACTCAGCTTTATATATTTAGGTACCTTTATGGTGGTGTCACACCTGGCGACGTCGCTAGCGACATTGCCGAAAAAGTGACGTATCAGCGATGTCGCTAGCGACGTCGCGCTGTGTAAATGAGCGGCGCGACCGCGTTTTATCGCTGGTCGCAGGTTGACAGGTTTACGGGAAGAACCGTAAACCTGTCAACCGGCGACCTGCGATAAGGCTGGATCGCGCCGTGTGACATCGCCAGAGCGATGTCAGCGGCGATCCAGCCTATACCGCAGCGTTGCTGCGGATCGCTCGCTGGGCTGAGCCCAGCCCAGCGAGCGATGTCACCGCCCGCATCACTGCGGTGTCGCCGGCCGCAGCGATGCTGTGTGACAGCTGGCCAGCGATGTCGGAAGCGAGCGGGCACCCGCGCATCGCTTCCGACATCGCTGGCCAGATCGTGCTGTGTGACAGCACCTTATCACGCCGCCACTGAGGTGTAGCAACTGCCTGGCAATCGGGATTTTTGTCACGGTTGCCTTGAAATTGCTACAAAGTTGCGGCGTGTAATTTGGGAAAGTGATCGGGTGTTTTGCAGTTGCTCCGGGTTGCGGTTTCTGAGCCTTGTTCTAAAATCAGAGGCAACCCAAATGGTGAATTGCCCTGGTATTGGTGTGTAAGCGGACGATAGGGATGGAATCTGCGTCACCTAGTGATTTCCCAGAGGCGTACCACAGCGTGATAGATACCGCGCGCCATCAGCGATGATTGGTGCGGGCTACTGTGTTACCATTGGCTGTCCCTTCACAGGGCGCCATATTTAAAGAATTGCCCATTCACACTACACAATTGCAATGGCGTCATGTATTAGCCAGTGTTCCTGCGCAGGCTGGCCAATCATGACGCTATTGCGTTGTCCAATCAGCGTGTTAGCGTCACGGAATACACAAGTCTGTCACTCTTACGTTTTGGTGCCGCAGAACATGTACGCCCACATTCCCCTATTGATTGCGGCGTGTGAAGCGGTGACGGGAGTCTACCGGATGTTTCCCGCAGGATCAGTCTCAACTTTCGGGGAACCAAGTTCCCTTTGGTTGAGTTCACAATTGCGGCGTGTACATGCGGCATCGGCGATCGTTAGCAACCGTTAAAAACGCGCACGTGCACGTACGGTTGCTACCGATCGCCAGTGATAGTTGCAGCGTGTAAAGGTACCTTTAGGGTACCTTTACACACGGCTACATTTGTAGCTTGTCACCAGGTAACTTACTGGTTGCAGCGAAATCATGGATACATTGTTCCATTTGTACACAGCAACAAGATAGAACCTTGTATCCATGATTTCACTGCAACCAGTAAGTTACCTGGTGACAAGCTACAAATTTAGCCGTGTGTAAAGGTACCCTTAGATATATCTGTTGAAGTGAAGCAGCAGAATCTCTGGCAGCAGTAATCTGTAAACTCTAGAACAGGCAGATAGTAACAACCTGAATGTTACTTCTAAGGATTGTCCCAGATAATCCCTTTTAGTGGAAGGACAGGTTCCGAAAGCCATATGTTATAGTCTGTATGCAAACAACAAATCCTGATTTGACTATTAATCTAATGACCTGAATTCAACATCTTTGTAGGCATATATGAGGCTAAAGAGTTTGCGTCATGGTTGTTTGCGGTCGGCACGGGCCGCGCGGCCCATGTAGTCTGGACATGGACCATGAAATATAGCTGTCTGAACCCAGCCTAATTATTATTATTATTTTACTGGCCTTGAACTCGATCTAGAACCATGGCAACTTGATGACTGACTGATCTGTAAGAAGATCTTCTGTAGCTACATAGATCCACCAGGGTCTTCTCCAAGCCTAGATAGGGCCACTAGTTTCTTTCTCAAACCTAGATAGCTCCACCAGGATCTTCTCCAAGCTTAGATAGGTCCACCAGTGTCTTCTCCAAGCTTAGATAGGTTCACTAGGGTCTTCTCCAAGCCTAGATGGGTCCTCCAGTGTATTTTTCAAGCCTAAATAGGTCCAACAGGGTCTTCTCCAAGACTAGATGGATTCATCAGGTTCTTCTCCAAGCCTAGATAGGTCCACTAGGGTCTTCTCTGCCATTATCATGATTCTATCAAGCAATCAGGTTGCTGGTCAACCTCTTCGCCTCGTTCCTTCTATTCTTCTGATCATGATGTCCTTCTCCAGTGATCTCTCTCTTCGTTTGATGTGTAGACAAGTCATAGATTGGTGATCCTTGCTTCCAGTGACATGTCTGGCTTGATTTGTTGCAAAATTGCTTTGTTTGTTCATCTTGCCATCTCAGGCTAATACTGATGGTTAATGAATCAGTTATCAGAATGGGGCCAGGACCACAGATGATAACAGGACGCTCTAATATGAAGTTTTATGACCTACATAAGCCTACAATCAGGTTTTAATCATTTCAATTAACAGCAATACACTCCCACATGACTGCTAATTGCATTGCCATCAAATCGTCACTAACCTGTTTGTTGACAGATATAATGAGATTTGTTGGTGTAAGCTGATAAATGTGTTTGTCACTTTATGAGCTTGATATGGAGCCAATGTTTGAAGAGTATTTTGCTAGAGTCAATAGGAACTTTAGGGAGTTGGTCACACCCTACAACCAACCAACAAGACCATAATACTGATAAATGATTCTGCTGCATAATAATCAGTGAATAGAGAAATGGTGATAAGTTCAAAGTCCAACTCACCCAACGTCCTCCTTGTGTGGAGCTCGGAGACCAGCCTGATCACGGCCAAGAAATCCAAATAAACAAGTAGATGCAGCTCAGACACACAAGTTCTTTATTTTAGTTGTGCAAGTCCATTACGACAAAGACAGCATCCACATGACTACCGCAACCAACGCGTTTCAGGTGTGGCACCCTTAAAGGGAATCTGTCACCAGGTTTTTGCAACCTAATCTGAGAATAGCATACTATAAGACCTGAGATCCTGATTCCAGCGGTGTGTCACTTAAGGCCCAGTCACACATAACAACCGCTGCAGCGATATCGACCTGCTGGGATCGCTGGAGCGTCGTTACCTGGTCGCTGGGGAGCTGTCAAACAGGCAGCTCTCCACAGCGATCAGGGCCATTGGAGCCTCCTTCCACGTTGCTAAAGGCGATGTCAGTGTCCTCCCTGCCTTACAGCGCTAAGCAGGGAGAAAGCTGGTAACTATGATAAACAGCAGGTATCCAGGCAGCGCACCCTGCCTGGATACCCACTGTTTATCATAGTTACCAGCGTCCTCCCTGCTTACAGGCAGTGCTAAGCAGGGAGGACGCTGGTAACCATGGCAAACACCGGGTATCTAGGTAGCGCGCGCTGCCTAGATACCCGGTGTTTACCATGGTTACCAGCCAGTGAGGTCACTGATTGCTGGTTTCTCGCGGTCACAACGCAGCGATCAAAAAATGACCCAGAGCACTTTGCAATGATCAGCGACCTCACAGCAAGGGCCTGAACGCTGCAAAGTGTCACACATAACGACATCGCTGGAGAGAGATCACAGTTACTATGATCTCTCTAATGATATCGTTAAGTGAGACAGGGCCTTTACAGGGCTGCTCAGTGTAGTTTTGATAAAATAACTATTTAACAGCTGGAGATTATCATTCAGGTACCTTTACACACGGCTACATTTGTAGCTTGTCACCAGGTAACTTACTGTTGCAGTGAAATCATGGATACATGATTCCATTTGTACACAGCAACAAGATAGAACCATGTATCCATGATTTCACTGCAACCAGTAAGTTACCTGGTGACAAGCTACAAATGTAGCCGTGTGTAAAGGTACCCTAACCGTCTCCTTCCCTGCTGCCAGTAGTCTGGCATATTCACAGACTGCTAAATCTGCAACAGAGAAAACACTAATTTTATCAAAATGACAGCAAGCAGCTCAGTAAGTGACACATCACTGGAATCAGGGTCTCTATTTCTACATTATGCTGCTCTCAGATGGGATGGCAAAAACCTGATGACAGATTCCCTTTAAACATAGTTCACAGTACAGTCCTGTACTGGCTCCAGTAGTCACACATGCCATACAGTACATGTAGGTATTCCATCAGAAGCCAGAGATTTGCTGCAGCAATCACTCATCATGCTAGAATGGCACACGTTTTAACAAGCAAGTCAGGCTTTTTATTATTATTTTCCAGCATTTCTCCCTTTTGTCTTCTGCCTATTTTTTTCCTCATCCTTGATAAACGCTTTTAATACAGATCGATTGGTCATTTGTAAAAGAGGAAAACGAAGTGAGAGTACGAAAGGTGAATCAATGAGGAGCTGCAGCTTGAAAGACTTGAAAAAGGTTCCCGCCAGACTATATGGGCTAATACATTTTTTTCCTTAAATTTGGGAGTGCAGCCTTCCTTATATTCTATCCATGTGTCTATCTGCTAGAGCATCTCAATGGATTAGAATATCATCAAAAATCAATATCATATTACCATGTTTCTGGGAGTCCTGAAATGCGTTGACTAATAAATCAATATTGTATTCACCCTCTGATATCTCATGGAATACGGCAGCGCAGTTTTTTACCCTTCATCCTCCCTACTTTAATTTTCTAGATAATGACCTTTGGGTTTTCATTGGCTGTAAGCCATAATCATCAACATTAACAGAAATAAACACATGAAATAGATCCCTCTGTGTGTAATGACTCTATATAATATATATGTTTTACTTTATGTATTGAATTACTGAAATAAATGTACTTATTGATGATATTCTAATTCATTGAGATGCACTAGTATCTATTGATCTTTAGGATCTATCTTCAGTATGTATTGATCTACTGATCTTCAGCATCTACTTTCATGTCTATCTATCTGTAAAGGTGGTTTACACGTAGCTATATCGCTAACAAGATCGCTATTACATCACCGATTTTGTGATGTAGCAGCGACCTTGCCGGCGATCTTGCTGCATGTGACACTTAGCAGCGATTGGCCCCCCACTGGGAGATCACTGATCATTAGTAAATGGCTTGGAACGTTTTTTGATTGGTGATCTCTTGCTGGCCAGGCTGCATCGCTGTGTGTGACACGCAGACTTACCAACGATCCCCATTCTGCGCCCGAGACCCCGAACGATCCCAACCACTGTTGACTGTCGGCGCATCGATGGGTGATATCTGCCTGTCCAGATGATACAGTAGCAGGAACATACTGACAGGGCTAGCGGATCAGCAGAATAGGAAACATATACGGTAAATGCAAGGCATGAGAACTGGTAATAGCCCGAGGACCTGAGAACTAGCTGCATGTCACAAAGGCATAGACCACATTGCGCAGGCATCTTCCAGATGGGGAAGGGCACCTTAAATACTTTGTGCTTCTCAGCCATAGGCTATGAAGAATTTCCGGGTAGGGCGTATTGACCCTTTAAGAAGTGGGTGCATGCCGCATGCATAGCCTAAGCGCGCTGCCAGGAAACCTGTGCGGTGTGTGCAGGCCTTGGGAGCAGGAAGCATCAGACGTAGCCTGGGCACATTCTACAAGACCACAGGAGGGGTGAGTACATCACAGACGCTGGTCTGCATGCTGAGGAGGTGACAGAGCCGCAACGGATATAACACTATTTATCTAATGATAAAAAGAGGCAGCACTCCATTAATAGGATCTATCTATCTATCTACAAAACAGAAAAAACTGCACAGCACTCATCAGCGGCGTACCTAGGTTTGACAGCGCCCGGGGCAATGATCTATTATGGCGCCCCCCCAAGCAGGTGAGGAACGGGGGGGGAGGGGCTGGGGTGCTGTCAGTTTTCAGCCCCGCCGCCCCTGCTACACCCGTGGTTGAGGACCGGGCCGCATAACCTGACAATTCCGGGATGCTGCTGGAGTACAAAGATGGCCGCCGAGGCATGTCCGGTGACGTCACGCAGGGCGGTACCATTGCTCCCAGCCAGCAGGGGGTATTATAGATAGGAGCTCAGTGTGCGGCGGGTGCAAACTCCTCCGGAAGTGGCCGACCACTCGGGCCCCACATACAATCTGTGCATATCACGCACTGTGATATACACACCGAGTGGGGAAGGGAAAGGGGACAAGGGGGGGGGAGTGCCGCCGGCGCCCCCCAACTGAGTTGCGCCCAGGGCAAAAGGTCCGGCTGCACCCCCCTAGATACGCCCCTGGCACTCATAGACACAATGTGAATTGGTGCCAGCAGGGACACTGGGTCAAACAACTAGAAAAAAATTCTCTGCAGCACTCAGCTACTACCAATGATGCACACATGCTAACAAGCTATATATGCATGAGAAAAAAATTTAAAAACTTACGTTTTTTTTCAAAAAACTCAAATTCTTATTTTTTTGGGGTTCTTGGTACATACATTGGCCAATGTCTGTTTGCTCATCAACCGCGACAAGGTGACCCCAGGTCTGATGAGTCCTAACGTTGACATCCCTGTCCTCCTTTTCCTCCCTGTTCCACTCTGAAGTGGGTAGACACTATCTCAACCTCAGACCACAGGAGGGGTGAGTACATCACAGACGCTGGTCTACATGCTGAGGAGGTGACAGCGCCGCAATGGATGTAACACTATTTATCTAATGATAAAGAGAGGCAGCACTCCATTAATAGGATCGATCGATAGATCTATCTATCCCTCTATAAATCATCTCTTTATACAACTATTATCTATCTATTCCTCTATCCATCAATCTATCTATCAAACTATTATCTATATATATATATATCCAAGTACAAGAGAGGTTTAAGTGTAGACAGGGACCCTTCAGGTTTAAGGTCACCTTGCCATGGTTGAAGGGCAGGCATTTATTGGCCAATACATGTGCTAAGAACCTTATTATAAGATGAGCAATTTTTCATATCTGAGCTTTTTTTTAAAAACTTTTTCGTTTTTATTTCTCTCAAGAAAAACATTTACTAGCATAATCCGGGAACATCATTGTTTGCATGTGATTGGCATTACAGGTGTGCTGCTATTGTTTTGATATATATATATATTTATCTATCTCTCGCTTCATATCTATCATCTATCTCTATCTCGCCATCTCCCTTTCTTCCCTCCTCTTCCCCGTCGGTCCTCTCTCTCTCCCCCGTCCGCTCTTTCCCCATCTCGGCAGTTCCCCAGTCCTCTCCCTCTCCCCCCTTTCCCGGTCCTCTCTTCCCCCATGCCGGCAGTTTCCAAGTCCTCTCTCTCTCCCCGGTCCTCTCTTTCTCCATTCCGTCAATTATTATTATTATTATTATTTATATAGCACCATTAATTCCATGGTTCTGTACATGAGAAGGCGTTATATACTAAATTATAGATATAGTTGACAGTAAACAAATTAACAATGACAGTCTGGAACAGAGGGGAGAGGACCCTGCCCTTGCGGGCTTACATTCTACAGGATAATGGGGAGGAGACAGTAGGTCAGGGGTGGAGCAGATCTGGTGGTAGAGAGGTGGTAGCTCCAGTGGCGGTGGGGCAGCAGCTCCGGTGGCGGTGGGGCAGCAGCTCCGGAGGCGGTGGGGCAGCAGCTCCGGAGGCACAGTCATTGCAGGCTGTAAGGTTTCCAGAAGAGGTGGGTTTTCAGGTTCCTTCTGAAGGATCCGAGTGCGGTGGATAATCTGACGTGTTTGGGTGCAGAATTCCAGTGGATGGGGGATATTGGGAGAAATCTTGGAGGCGGTTGTGCGAGGAATGAATAAGTGTGGAGGAAAGGAGAAGGTCTTGGGAGGATCGAAGATTACGTGAGGGAAGATAGTGGGAGATTAGTTCAGAGATATAGGGAGGAGACAGTTTATGGATGGCTTTATAAGTCAGTGTTAGTAGCTTGAACTGGATTCGTTGGGGAATTTGGAGCCAGTGGAGGGATTTTCAGAGGGGAGATACAGGGGAATAGCTTGGAGAGAGGTGGATTAGTCGGGCAGCAGAGTTGAGGACATAATGGAGAGATGCAAGAGTGTTACTAGGGAGACCAGAGAGGAGAATGTTGCAGTAGTCAAGGCAGGAGAGGATGAGGGCATGTACAAGAATTTTAGTAGATTGAGGGCTGAGGAAAGGGCAGATTCTGGAAATATTCTTGAGCTGGAGGTGACAGAAGGTGGAGAGAGTTTGGATGTGTGGTTTGAAGGACATGGCAAAGTCGAGAGTTACTCGAAAGCAGCGAATTCGAGGTGTGGGAGATAGCATGATGCCATTTACCATAATAGATAGATCCCCGGTCCTCTCTCTCTCTCTCCCGGACCTCTCTCTCCATCCTTCCCCCCTCCCCAGTCCTCTGTTTCCCCATGCTGGCAGTTTCCCGGTCCTCTCTCTCCCCCCTTCCCCTCTCCCCGGTCCTCTCTTTCCCCATCCCGGCAGTTCCTCGGTCCTCTCCCTCCCCTCCTTCCCGGTCCTCTCTTTCCCCATCTCAACAGTTCCCTGGTCCTCTAACTCCCCTCTCACCGGTCCTCTCTTTCCCCATCCCTGCAGTTCCCCGGTCCTCTGTCTCTCCCCCCCTTCCCGGTCCTCTCTTTCCCCATCTAGGCAGTTCCCCGGTCCTCTCTCTCTCCCATTTCTCTCTCTCCCCCCGTTCCCCCCTCCCCAGTCCTCTCTTTCCCCATACTGGCAGTTCCCCAGTCCTCTCTATCTCTCTCCCCCTTCCCCACTCCCCGGTCCTCCCAGGCCCTCTCTGTCTCCCCTCCCCGGTCCTCTCTCTCTCCTGGTCCCCTCCCCGGTCCTCTCTCTCCCCTCCCCGGTCATCTGCTCTCTCCCCCCTCCCCAGACCTCTCCCGGTTCCCTCCCAGGCCCTCTCTCTCCCCTCCCCGGTCCTCTCTCTCTCTCTCTCCCCCCTCCACGGTCCTCTGCTCTCTCCCCCCTCCCCAGACCTCTCCCGGTTCCCTCCCAGGCCCTCTCTCTCCCCTGGTCCCCTCCCCGGTCCTCTCTCTCCTCCCCTCCCCGGTCATCTATCTCCCCTCCTCGTTCCTGTCTGTTTCTCCCCTCTCCCCGGTCCTCTCCTCTCTCTCCCCCTCCCCGTTCCTCTCTCTTTCTCCCCCCTCCCCGGTCCTCTCTCTCTCTCCCCCCTCCACGGTCCTCTGCTCTCTCCCCCCTCCCCAGACCTCTCCCGGTTCCCTCCCAGGCCCTCTCTCTCCCCTCCCCGGTCCTCTCTCTCTCCTGGTCCCCTCCCCGGTCCTCTCTCTCTCTCTCCCCTCCCTGGTCATCTCTCTCCCCTCCCCGTTCCTCCCTGTTTCTTCCCTCTCCCCGGTCCTCTCCTCTCTCTTCCCCCTCCCCGATCCTCTCTCTCTCCCCCCTCCACGGTCCTCTGCTCTCTCTCCCACCTCCCCAGACCTCTCCCGATCCCCTCCTGGGCCTTCTCTCTCCCCTCCCCAGTCCTCTCTCTCTCCTGGTCCCCTCCCCGGTCCTCTCTCTCTCTCTGTCTCTCCCCTCCCTGGCCCTCTCTCTCCCCTCCCCGTTCCTCTCTCTCTCTCCCCCCTCCCCAGACTTCTCTCCCGGTCCCCTCCCAGGCCCTCTGTCTCTCCCCTCCCCGTACCTTTCTCTCTCCTGGTCCCCTCCTCGGTCCTCTCTCTCTCTCCCCGGTCCCCTCCCTGGTCCTCTCTCTCTCTCCCGGTCCCCTCCCCGGTCCACTCCTCTCTCTCCCCCCTCCCCGGTCCTCTCTCTCCCCTCCCCGGTCATCTCTGTTTCTCCCCCCATCCCCGGTCCTCTCCTCTCTCTCCCCTCCCCGTTCCTTTCTGTTTCTCACTCCTCCCCGGTCCTCTCCTCTCTCTCCCCCTCTCCCCGGTCCCCTCCCTGGTCCTCTCTCTCTCTCCCGGTCCCCTCCCCGGTCCACTCCTCTCTCTCCCCCCTCCCCGTCCTCTCTCTCCCCTCCCCGGTCATCTCTGTTTCTCCCCCCATCCCCGGTCCTCTCCTCTCTCTCCCCTCCCCGGTCATCTCTGTTTCTCTCCCCTCCCCGTTCCTCTCTCTCTCCCCTCCCCGGTCCTCTCTCTCTCCTGGTCCCCTCCCCGGTCATCTCTCTCCCCTCCCCGTTCCTCTCTGTTTCTCCCCCTCCCCGGTCCTCTCCTCTCTCTCTCCCCTCCCCGGTCCTCTCTCTCTCCTGGTCCCCTCCTCGGTCCTCTCTCTCTCTCTCCCCTCCCCGTTCCTCTGTCTTTCTCCCCCCTCCCCGTTCCTCTCCTCTCTCTCCCCCCTCCCCGGTCTTCTCCTCTCTATCCCCCCTCCCCGTCCTCCCTCTCTCTCCCGTCCCCTCTCTCTCTCTCTATACTTCCCGGTCATCTCTCTCCCCTCCCCGTTCCTCTCTGTTTCTCTCCCCCTCCCCTCCCCGGTCCTCTCTCTCCCCGGTCTTTTCTCTCTCTCCCCTCCCCGGTCCTCTCCTCTCTCTCTCCCCTCCCCGTTCTTCTCTCTCTCTCCCCTCCCCGGTCTTCTCTCTCTCCCCTCCCCGATCCTCTCTGTTTCTCCCCTCCCCGGTCCTCTCCTCTCTCTCCCCCCCTCCCCGGTCCTCTCCTCTCTCTCTCTCCCCTCCCCCGGTCATCTCTCTCCCCTCCCCATTCCTCTCTGTTTCTCCCCTCTCCCAGGTCCTCTTCTCTCTCTCTCCCCTCCCCGTTCCTCTCCTCTCTCTTCCCCCTCCCGGTCCTCTCCTCTCTCTCCCGGTCCCCTCCCAGGCCCTCTCTCTCTCCCCTCCCAGGCCCTCTCTCTCTCCCCTCCCCGTTCCTCTCTGTTTCTCCCCTCCCCGGTCCTCACCTCTCTCTCCCCCCTCCCCGGTCCTCTCCTCTCTCTCCCCCCTCCCAGGTCCCCTCCAAGGCATTCTGTCTCTCCCCTCCCCGGTCCTCTCCTCTCTCTCCCCCCTCCCCAGTCCTCTCCTCTCTCTCCCTCCCCGGTGATCTCTCCCCCCTCCCCGGTCCTCACCTCTCTCTCCCCCCTCCCCGGTCCTCTCCTCTCTCTCCCCCCTCCCCGGTCCCCTCCCAGGCATTCTGTCTCTCCCCTCCCCGGTCCTCTCCTCTCTCTCCCCCCTCCCCGGTCCTCTCCTCCCTCTCCCCTCCCCGGTGATCTCTCCCCCCTCCTCCCCGGTCCTCTCTCTCTCTCCCCCCTCCCCGGTCCTCTCCTCCCTCTCCCCTCCCCGGTGATCTCTCCCCCCTCCCCGGTCCTCTTCTCTCTCTCTCCCCTCCCCGTTCCTCTCTGTTTCTCCCATCCCCGGTCCTCTCCTCTCTCTCCCCCCTCCCCGGTCCTCTCCTCTCTCTCCCCTCCCCGGTGATCTCTCCCCCCCCCCGGTCCTCTTCTCTCTCTCCCCCTCCCCGGTCCTCTCTTTCCCCATCCTGGCAGTTCCCAGGTCCGGCTGTGGCTGATTCTTTTCTTTTCTGTTTCTTCCGCATCTTCTCAGAATTCGGAACATTCTAACATTTTGCAACATTGTAACAGTAGACTCGGCCTGTGATTGGCTGAGGCACAACACGCTGAGCGCTGATTGGCTGGCGGTGCCGCCGCTCTGTGATGTCTCCGCTCTACTTCCGTGTTCAGATGCTGCGCGGCCTCCGGGCCGAGAGATGAAGAGAGCGGGGCGGTGAGGACGGAGGAGCGGGCGGAGGACAGGTGGAGAGCGGGCACTGGCCGGAGGATCACCGGGGTCCTGTGCACTGTGGGTGCTGAGGAGGGGCTGCCTGACAGAGGCTCGTGGGTCTGCTGACATCACACATGTGAGTATGGGGATTGCCTCACATCATTAGTCCACATGTAGCTCAGGAGACCCTGCTACTGATAGGAAACATCCGTCATAGCTGCTGCAGAACCTCTTACCTCAACAGAGCATGATGACATCATGGAGATGATCACAACCTATCAGGCCTGTGATATTAGTTGTGTTTCTTGGACATTAGTGGACGCCCCCGGCCCCTGGTCACAAACTTCACACACTTTTGGGGCGCTTAGTCAGGGGCGTAACTACAACAGGTGCAGGGGCTGCAATCACACCCGGGGCCTGGAGCCTATGGGGCCCCAAAAGTCTATTTGGCCTATAGAAAAAGACTAATGCTATTAAAGATTTGCAATAATTGGGGACCCCGTTGGAGCTTTCACATCGGGGCCCATGAGCCTCAAGTTACGCCGCTGGGCTTAGCTACAGGTGTGTTTATAGAGATTAAATTGGGCCCTGGTGTCAGTTTGAGGTGGCTGGGGCCCCCCAGTAACATTCACTCTGGGGGTCACTGTTCAACTACATGGAAATATTACATTCTCACATTTCCCTATGCTTCTATATAATAATATACTGGATAATTGTAGAATGAATGATGAGAGGATTCCTTTATCTCTACATAGTGATCAAGTGTGTTGTGCCAACTACTGATTATGTGTGGGGGACAGGTGAAGTATCACTGCAGAGGGGCCCACCGGAGGATTTGCCTGCGGCTGGGCCCCGACGTCCTTCTCCATATACTGATGTATTTTTAAAGGGGGTAAGGGAGTAAGAGATCTTAATATATAAAAGGGGATACTGTTCCAATTGCTGGGGTCTGATGGTGAGACCTTCGTCAATCCAGAGTAAGGGCTCCTACTCTGTGTTGTATGGAGCGGAGCTGCACATACTTTATCTTTGCTCCATCCATTGTCTATAGGACTGATTGAAATAGGGCAGCACAGGTGATAATGGGGCCTTCTTGCAGATTTTGCTTTCTTCTGAGGTCCAGGCTGTGTGGCATCTTCATATGATCAGTATCTGGCTTTGTGCAGTAGTTTTAGCTCCTGGGATGCTTTGAGTGTGATGAGTTTCATGACTTCGGCTGCATGGACATGATCCAGACTTGTAGAGTTTTGGGTGCAGCATCCATAACGCTGTGTTGTGCAGTACCAGCATAGAAGATGATTTGTAGAAATCCCATGCTCACTGTGCTTCTCCCATCCGCAGCGTTATTTCAGCTGTGGTGCTGGTTGCCGCTCTTCCGCATCTCTGCAGCATGTTAATTTAATGCTGCGGAGTCGGAACCAATCTCCAGTGGGTGAATGCAGGGAGAAGCCACCCTGCACCAAACTCATATCGTGGGCACAGGGTTCAAGAATGGATCAGTAAATAGAATGAGCATGTCCATTTCTGGGCGCTTTTTCGGATGTGCTTTTTACTCACCTTGCCGCGCTCCCCCGGTGATCTCCAGCGATGTCCCCTCATACCGATGCCACAGGACCTGCGGGAGGACCTGCCACTGTCCCATGTGACATCATTCGGTCACATGCGCACAGTACAGCAGGGTCCTAGAAGCAGCGACACTGCAGCCTCCAGGGATGACAGGACACCGCTGGAGATCACCGGGGAGTGCAAGAAGGTGAGTATAAGAGCAGTAGAAGTCACACACAGAACGCTGCACTTTTTGAGGATCCTGCAGTTTCTGCACCAAAAACAGATTCTCACAAAACTGCAGCAAAAAAGCTGTGTGTGAATGTAGCCGTAGACCACGGGCATACATGTATTAATACGGAGGTAAAAACTCACCAAATGCTCGATGTGCGATCGTGGCCGTAGGCTGTGTTCACACATTGCTTTTATGCAGCTTATTACCTGCAGAAAAACCTGCTCTTGGTTGTAAAGAGGCTGCTTCCATATAACAGGTTTTGCAGCATTTTTGGTGTCTTTTGTCTACAGTACATGGTTAATTAAAGTTGGTCTCAATTACCACAACAGCAGCATAAACGCAGTTGCGTTTTTGCATTTTCTCGTTGCTAATGTTGATGGGAAAAAAAAGCAGCAACAACGCTGAAAAATTGACTGTGCGTCTTACAAAATCGTAGCAGTTTTTCATTGCAGTCAGGAATAAAACACAACGTGCAGGAAATATGTGGAATCTCAGAAGTTTTGCTGGTGCGGCAAAAAGTTGCAGAAAACTCATGAAATAAAATGCTGCAAAGAAATGCAGTAAAAAAACCAAAGTGTGAACACAAAAGAGTCAACATCTGCAGCTGACACCATAAGGGCCCCTTCATATCATGTTATTTACACATCTGTGGTGATCCTTGAATTTCGAGGATCGGTGCCAATAGATGCCACTGATGCCCACGGATCCATCATCAGTTATCAGAGATAGGGCTGTACCTTGCTGTACCATGGTACGGGCCGGCTGCAATATGCGCACTGCGCTGTATCCGGGCTTTATCACGTGATCAGCCCCCACAATGCATCGGGCCGGATATGATCTTGCGGCCGGGCATCACATGATCGGAGGATGTGGGAATTTCAAGCAGGAGGAGGAACAAGACTCCGCCCAGCGGGGCGTCCTGAAAGCCAGCGAGGAGGAGAGAATGCAGCATCGGTGCCCGCCCTTCCAGTCTCCGAATGGAGACGGTATATCCGTTTATAAATTATTTTTCTCAATCTTTATAGGCCCTAATAGAGCAGTCAGGGATGGTTAAGGATCAGCTAAGAAGGTGCAGGGACAGGTGGTGATAGTGGAGGGGCATAGAATGACCTGACAGGTTCCATTTACTTATGACATATGGGTGACTGGTCTTTTTTAATAGTCTTGTGTGATCTTGGCCTTAAGAGTTGTCCTGTCTAAACTGATAATTCTGCAGTCACTCTGTTTGTCACTCTATGTAACTGCAGAATCATTAGTCCTCCCATCACCTGCACTGTGCACTTCTGGATTCGCAGGTTTCGAAGCCTAGAAAGGACCCGGTATACGTGTTCCCGGCAACAACCCAACTAGTGGGCGCAGCCTCGCCCAATACAAGTGAATGGAGCGGGCGCGTCCGACTAGTGTGAGTGGTTGTCTAGTGTCTCCATACACTTACATTGAGCAAGGCTGCGCCCAATAGTTGGGTTCTGGCTGGAAACATGTATACGGCATAATTGCAGTCAGTTCCCGGTTTAGGGCGTGGGATTTCTGTAAATCCATCCACTGTGCTTGTACTGTACAATGCAGCGTTATAGATGCAGCGCAAACACACTACATCCATAACACTGCAAACACTGATTGTGTGCACCGATGATGGGAATTGCGGGGTGACGCCACACCTGCATTACGCTGCACTGTAGCAAAGCATTGAGGGTTGTTTAACTAAACTTCACAGAACTTCTTCTTTCTGTGATACAAAATGGCAAACTGAAGCAATGAATGCCATTCATTTACATTGGAGAATAGTGTTGTAATTCCGTAGTGCCTTTTTCCCTAAGGCAGCGTGTAACCTTGTCCAACAGGGTGAAGAAGAAAGTTGCGTAACTGATAGAACAGTGAAGTCTCCTGGATTTCACATGAATATCTGTGCTGCCCAACCCTAGGCAAGGTCCAAGAAAGTGTCATGAACATTACACTAAATCCGATTCATCTCATCCCATGGGTTGAGTTGTGCCATTCATTCTCTGATACATTGATTTCATGCAGTGAGCATGCACTGAACATGATGGAGGAAGCTGACGAGAAGGTGCTTAGTCATTGTGTAATCAGCTTTACTACTAGGATTCACATGTGTTTGGGAGAAGTCTGTCTATCTGCCGGCTAAACCATGGGCGGGGGGAACTCCAGGCCTCGGGGGTCACACACAGTGCAGATTTTCAGGATTTCCTTCGTATATTGCACAGAGTTTGGAACCTCACCATGCCATCACCTGTGCAATGCCAAGGAAATCTTCAAAAACCTGCACTGTTTTGCGGCCCTTGAGGACCGGAGTCCCCCCTGCACTATGCAGAAAAAGTCATATCATTGATTACAATAGAGCATGAGATCTGCTCACACTAAATAGTTTAAGAATCTGGTGTAAAGTGTAGTTGATGTATGTAAAGCGCTGTGGCATTAATGGCGCTATATAAGCGCACTGACCTGTCAGAAATGTGAGCGCCCTATGCAGTGAGATTCTTTTAAAGACCGGTCTCATGGCTGACACTTGACTGTAGGATCCATCTTCTGGTAGAGCGACAGGATATTCAGCATCGACGTCCCAGTATGTTCTTCCTTACATTACTTACTGCTGTGTAAATGTGTGAGATACAGGATGACTCGGCACATCGTAAAGGGAGACATTGCTAACGGTACTGTGCTTTTGTATTTTACAAGGAAGTAATATCTGTGCAAATGTCAACTACAGATAGGGAGAGGAAGAGAGCACTGTCTGTGCCTTTATGATTTACAGATATCACCAACAAGGCAATACTATCTATGCCTATATCATTTACATATAGACACTACTATCTGTGTCCAGATCATTTACAGGAAGAGACAGGGAGGTAGTAGTCACTGTGCCTACCTTTATAGGGAAAGACAGGGAAGAAGTACTATCTGTGCCAACTTCATTTCAGGGAGGTACTACTCTCTGTGCCTACATTATTTGCAGAATGGAAGAATTATCTATCTTTACACCATTTACTGGGTGAAACAGGGAGACGGTACTATCTGTGCCAACTTCATTTGTAGGGAGGTAACTCTCTGCCTAGATTATTTACAGACAGGCAGAATAAACCATCTTTACTGGGAGTGAGATGGAGACGGTACTATCTGTGCCTACATCATGTTCAGGAATCCCATGCAATATAAGCATATATTACTTACCCAGAGAGACAGAGGGGGCAGTAATACATGTGTCTGCATTATTTGCTTGTAGAGACAGGGAGGCAGTACTATCTGTGACTACATGATTTACAGAGAAAGATGGAGTCAGGGCTGCGTGTCTAGATCTTTTAAAGAAAGTGAGACAGTAATAACTGTGCCTACGTTATTTAAAGGGGTGGAATTATCTGTGTCTACATCATTTACAAGAAGAGTCAAGGAGGCAGTATTATCTGTGCCTACGTCATTTACTGGAAGCCAATACATCTATGGGATTATTACTTGCCCAGCGAGACAAGGAGTCTATATTATTTGTTTCGAAAGACATAATTTACTGAAAAAGACCACAAGGCAGTGCTATTCTGTCTAGATGATTTACAAGGAGAGACAGTGGCAGTACCACCTATGTCTACATTATTTACTGTGAGAGACAGGAAAGTAGTACTATCTGTGCCTACATAATTTACTGAGATCAGGAGGTAGTGCTGCTTGTGCCTAGATGATTTACAGGGAGATAGTACTACCTGTGTCTATATTACACTCCGTTAAGAAGAAATGTTGTTGGGCACCACCACTCGTCGTCATTGTATCTGCTCCTGGTGTTACAGCTCCAACAGGAGAAGCAACGCTGATCAAATGGATGGCTTCCTGCTGAGTTCTCCTTCTCCTGGCTCCCCGGGTGCACACTTCCAGTTTAAAGACACATGCAATATATAGATTGAAGCGAAGCAGCACTCACCGGACCGGGTACAACACAGGTTCAGTGGGCGGGTGGGGGTCTTTAAAACGACGGCCGTTTCACACTCCTACACAGCGTCTGTCTGAAGCCGTGGAAGCGCTGTGTAAAAGTGTGAAATGGTCGTCGTTTTAAAGACCCCCACCTTCCCCACTAAAGCTCCCCTGATCTAAAGCCTGGAAATCTTTGGCAAATAAAGCTGTGTTGTATCCGGTCTGGTGAGTGCTGCTTCTCTGCAATCCATATATTGCCTATGTCTATATTACTTACTCTGTGAGACAGGAAAGCAGTACTATCTGTGCCTACATAAGTTACTGAGAAAGACCAAGAGGTAGTGCTAATGGTGTCTAGTTGTGTTACTGGGAGAGACAAGGAGGCAGTACTATCTGTGTCTACATTACCGTATATACTCATGTATAAGCCGACCCCCCTACTTTTGCCCCAAAACCTGGGGAAACCTATTGACTCGTGTATAAGCCGAGGGTGGACCCCAGCACAGGTATACAGGCCCCCCCACTGGTAGTATACAGCAGCCTCCCCAGTGGTATATACAGGCCCCAGCAGTATATACAGCAGCCCCAGTGGTATACAGGCCCCAGCGGTATATACAGCAGCCCCAGCGGTATATACAGCAGCCACAGTGGTATATACAGCAGCCCCAGCGGTATACAGGCCCCAGCGGTATATACAGCAGCCCCAGCGGTATATACAGCAGCCACAGTGGTATATACAGCAGCCCCAGCGGTATACAGGCCCCAGCAGTATATACAACAGCCCCAGTGGTATACAGGCCCCAGCAGTGTATACAGCAGCCCCAGCGGTAGTATACAGGGTATACAGCACCCCCCCATCAGTGGTATACAGGGCATACAGGGCCCCCCCTTGCTGCCGCACACCTGTAAAGTAATAGATCATTATACTTATCCCTGTCGCTGTCGCCGCCACTCTGCATCGCGCTCCTCCGGGTCTTCATGCTTCTTCCTCCGGCGCACAGACAATGATGTCATTGCCTGCGCCCGCCGGAGGAGGAAGCATGAAGACCCGGAGGAGCGCGATGCAGAGTGGCGGCGACAGCGACAGGGATAAGTATAATGATCTATTACTTTACAGGTGTGCGGCAGCAAGGGGGGGCCCTGTATGCCCTGTATACCACTGATGGGGGGGTGCTGTATACCACTATATGACTCGTGTATAAGCTGAGGGGGGGGGACTTTTCAGCACATTTTTTGTGCTGAAAAACTCGGCTTATACACGAGTATATACGGTACTTTAAAACCATTGTCCACTTTTGAACTGAAATATGATGTATCACTAATCTATAGATTTTGAGTGCAATTTTTCTTGGGGCCTACTGAACCTCTTAAAGGTTTTCTGTAATAGAGAAATTGCTCTATATTATGGGCTCCATTGAGACGCCCATAAATGTTAGATGTATGAGCCAAGGATGCCAACCTTGGCATCACTGGCTCGTGATCTAATCTTTGTAGGCTTGTCCGCATCACTCCAACGCCTGATGTCAAGACAAAAAAGGATCCGGCTTATTGGATTTCAGCACGCCTGATCCTTTGTACTTAAGGAATAGAAGCTTCTGCCAGATACCGGGAAGCTGCATATGTCCTCTCCTGTGGAGAAAACGTGGGGTCAGGTACCGGTGTGTGAATATTGTGCTGACCGGCTCCTGCTTCCCAGGATCTCCACAGTCCTTGCACTCCATAGACAAAGTTGATTTAACTTCAACATTTTCCCTTTCACAAAAGCACAGATCACCCCAAGGTGTCAGTTTTAGGAAATCAGGAAAACGGCAGCAGCCCAAATGACTTTCCTAAGTACAGTGTACGGTACAAGTGATTATAAGGCTATATTGAGTGGAGCGGGTCATCCGAGGGCACGAGAGATGAACTATGGCAGCTGTGGTCTAAAATTATATGTTCGGTCCTTGTGTATCTCTTAAGTGTTCTTCAAATGTCAACCTGAAGAAATGCTGAAGCTTCTTATACCGCCAGATCTGAAACTACTTTCACCATAATTTATATTCCCGTGAAACATCACTTAGAATATAGAAAATATTTATTATACTGAACAATATGATTTCTGAGATGTATCAGTTTGTAGGAAACCTGGAAGGCAGCAGACAAGGCTGTTTGACGTCTCCAAGGGCCACAGCTCTCCTGGCCCCTGCTTTACAGTTCCTGACAAAAGTTATGTCGCTTATCCATATTATGTAAATTAAAGCTTATACCCTGACGTTAAATTCATCCATTGGTTGTATAAATTACTCTTTTGAAAGCTGAAACCCTCCCAAATGTGGTTTAGGTTAAGAAAATAAATTGGCATCAATGCTGAAATATTGATCATTTAATGAACACAGAATGGTCAGATTTTGGCATGACGAAAGTTCTGTCGCCCACAGAAAGTAATGTGATATTCAAACAAATAATTAACTTAAAATACAAATATATGTAGCATAACATTGGTGAATGAAGTTGTGGTGCTATTAGACTCATATTTAATATTTTGTGTGACTTCCATGAGCTTGAAGGGCTGCATCCATGCGGTTCAACAATGATTCATACAATTTATTAATGAAGTCATCAGGAATAGCAAAGAATGCAGTCTTACATGTCTCCCAGAGTTCATCTAGATTCTTTGGTTTTGTCTTCCAAGCTTCCTCTTTCATCCTACCTCAAATATGCTCAATGATGTTCATGTCTGGTGACTGCGCTGGCCAGTCCTTGAGCACCTTGATCTTTTTTGCCTGGAGGAACTTTGTTGTAGAGATGGATGTATGAGATGGAGCACCATCCTGCTGCAGAATTTGACCCCTTTTATGATTTGGAATATAAGAGGTAGTTAATGCTTCTTGATATTTTAGGCTATTGATATTGTCTTCCACCTTGCAAATGTTTTGCACACCCCCATACTGAATGTAACCCCAGACCATGATCTTTCCACCACCAAATGTAACTGTTTTCTGGGTGTATTTTGGATCCATACAGGCTCCAGTAGGTCTCCTGCAGTATTTGCGGCGGCTGTGGTGTAATTCTACTGAAAATTCATCAGAGAAATCCACGTTCTGCCACTTTTCCAGTGGCATCCATCTGTTTAGCAGGCTGTGGGACTTTGCAAATGCCACATGGTTTTTATTTGCCTTTCGTTTAGTGGCTTCTGGGCACTGATTCGACATGGAGGCCATTTCGAGACAGAATCCTACAAACTGTTCTAGATGACACAGGGACTTGAGGTGACCAGGCCTGTTGGAGCTCTGCTGCAGTGGAAGAGGGGCTTGCTTTGGATTTTCTAACCAACAAACGTTCCTCATGAGCAGTTGTCTTGCGGGGTCTGCCAGACCTGGGCTTGTCAAACACATCTCCAGTCTCTTCAAATCTTTTTTTAATTCATTGTACTTGACGCTGAGACACATTAAAGGTGCCAGCCACCTCTGCAGTGGATCTGGTCTTCAGCCTCTTGATAATCAAGGCTTTGGTCGCAGGGTGGATTTTTGGTATGTTGTCAGAGATCAAGTTGCAGTTCTAGTGAAGGTCTGGGGTGCTGGGTTTCGTTTTATACATATCCACTAATTAACCGATCATTCACGGAGCACAGGTGAGGATGTAAACTAGGATTGGGTGCATTATATGACCAGGTGACAAAACTTTTGTCTTTCCAAAATCTGACCATTCTGTGTTCATTAAATGATCAATATTTCAGCATTGATGCCTATTTACTTTTTTAACCTAAACCACATTTGGGAGGGTTTCAGCTTTCAAAAGAGTAATTTATACAACCAATGGATGAATTTAACGTCAGGTTATAAGTTTTATTTACATAACATGGATAAGCGACATAATTCTTGTCAGGGACTGTGTTTATTATTGGATGGGTACGTATCTTTACATATAGCTTTTTGTGTATGTTTTTCTGTGGAATCACAGGCATTTTTGTGCATTTTTGATAGTGTTGAAATGATTTTTTTGGTGCTTAAAGGGAATCTGTCACCTGATTTTTGCCATTTAGGGCAGGGACACACTGTCCGAGAAACATGCGAGTCAGTCGGACGAGTCTCAGATGAGTAACTTGGAATGGCCTCCCCCCCTGTCATCACAGGAGTGTGGAGCTGCTTATAAACACAAGCAGCTGACGCTCCCATTCAGAGATGGGGAGGCCATTCCAAGTTAATCATCTGAGACTCGTCCGACTGATTCACATGTCTGTAGGACAGTGTGTCCCTAGCCCTTAATCTGAGAGTAGCATAATATAGGGCCAGAGATGCTGATTCCAGAGATGTCACTTACTGGGCTGCTTAAGGCCACGTCACACGCTTCAATATCGTTAACGATATCGCTGAAACTACACTGTTTTTTAATTGCTGAAACGATATAGTGCGTCGTTGCGTGTAACTGAACGATCTTTTCTCGAAAAATCGTTTGATCGCTCATCACAGATTTGAGATCCTGACTTCAAATCCATCGTGCATCGTTCAATTAACCAACGTTCAACCTGCTGCATCGTTGTGTGTGACACCGCGATGACTATCTTGTGAACGACTTGGTCTATTCACAACATTGAACAAGTATCGTTTGCTGGGTTGTGCGAACGATAGCTGCTCGTCGCATCGTTGGCGCCTCGTTCACGATATCTAGACGTGGGACATCTCACCAACGATCTCGAAAGATTGACCTAACGTTCACAGGACATCGCTCGTGCGATCGTTAACGATATTGAAGCGTGTGACGTGGCCTTTAGTGTAGTTTTAATAAAAATAACTGTTAATCAGCTGGAGATTATTATTAGAGGACTAATTGACCTGCTGCCAGGTACCCTGTTTCCCCAAAAATAAGACAGTGTCTTATATTAATTTTTGATCCCAAAGATGCACTCTGTCTTATTTTCAGGGGAGGTCTTATTTTTTTATGAAGATTATCCAATATCTTGTTGCAGCTACCATCATCATCCCTATTATCTTTTTGCAGCCCCCATCATCTCCATCATCCTTTTGCAGCACCCAAAATCCCCATAACCAGCAAAAAAACAAAACAAAAAACATGCACCACACACACCCCCATACACCCCCCCTCCTCCCCCCACACACCTTTTCTCACTGGTCCTCCGCGGTCCATGCTGTATGTTTTCCGGGCGCCGCCCAGACAGGCTTGTTGGCTCAGCGCCATCAATAGCAGCCGCATGGGCCAAAGGAAACCGTTGCAGCTTGCCGCGATTGTCTGCGAATCTTGGATCACACACCCATTCAAGTCAATGGGTGCGAGTGGAACATCGCACTGCACTGATGACATTTGACTGTAGCGCAATATACGCCGAGACCGGCAATGGGGGAGATGGAGAGATTAATCTGTAGCTAGTGCTGGTCAATTGACTCCAGATTTTTATCTCTCCACCACGGCTGATGCAGATGTATCCTCGCAATATATTCCCATGTGGCGTTTTTGCAGATGCGTTGCATTTTACAGTAACAGCAATGTGAATACGAGTCGAAACATAAATACATCTTATTCCCATGCTTTGTGTTTTGAGCGGACGGGCCGTCTTTGAAATCGGCTTGTCAATTTTTGCAAATGAATTTCCAGTTTTTTCACCCATTTAACTGAATGGGAAAAAAATCTAAAAAGGTGATAAACGCTCAATAAATGCTCGTATTGTACGAGAGTTTTATCTGCCACCGCTCTGCGGAAAAAACGTGACCTAGGCCCACCCTTGTGGGAGCGGTACGGCGGCCAGTTTGGAGGTTGTTTCCAGAAACAGATGTAACGACGGGCTTTCGAAATAAAATGTTTCCAGTGATTTCTTTTTAATCTATAGGGAAGGGCTCGTTAATGATTCCTGACACTATATTTGCTGGTGTGTGCAATCTGCGAACGCAGCAACTCCGACTTCTGTCACCCAGCTTTTAATTATTCCATTACCGAGACTAACAAGACAGCTGGTGTTACAAGGTTTGTCCTTGCTGCCAGGCTCCTTCCAGATTTCGCTTTCATGGCTTGAAGGTGCCTTATATAATAAAACCGGTTCTGTTACCTGGAAGACTGTTGTGTGTTTGTCCTATTGTGATTATGTGCCTGAGATATTGCTGGTATCCTCCATTGTACAGGCGGCCATACACCTCAGATGGGCAGAGGCGGACTGGCAGGACGTCGTCGACGTGTGTATGGGGCTGTTGAAGGTGTTGGGGGGTGTGGAAGGTCGAGAAGGAGATGTGTGGTCAGTGGTGCTGAAAGGGTTAACGACCGGACCGTGCTGCTGGAACGGAATGAACATCCATCTTCAGAGAACATCAATTGTGGTATTCTGATGGTGGTTTTAGTCAGCGCGTTTCAGGGCTCCAGGGCCCCTTCCTCAGGACAAACAATGTTGCACTTTTATTTCCCTCTGTTTAGTATACATCGATAAGGACATGTGAAATAACGGTAAACCGCATGCCGTCGTGCTGCACATATTTTGGATGTACCACTCCTGAGAGGAGAGGGTCGGGGGTGACGGCCATTATTATAATTCATTATTATTATTTTTTTTAAATGTGTGTATTTTGGGCAAAACGTTTTTTGCACTTGGGATTCATTAGGCCGTGTGCACACATTGAGGTTTTTTTTTCAGTTTCATTGTATTTTTTTGAGTGCAAATTTCTTCCAAAACCTGATGGCAGCAAAGTGAACGGGGAACCCTGAAGTCTCCTGCACACGTTGAGTGTTTCCTCCTTGCATATTTGGTGTCAAAATAAATGCAGCATGTCAAATCTTTCAGCATTTTTTGCTGCAGATTTCACCCATTCTAATAAATGAGAAACGTGCACTAAAACACATTGAAAGCATGCATTTATGCTGCTGCATTCATCCTGCCAAGAAATGCAGCGATGGGGCAGACGTTTCTGCACCAAATCCTAATGTTTGCAGATTAAAAAAAATAAATAAATAAAAAAATTTAAGGGTAACATTTGGCTTTTATAGGCTATTTGTTCATTGCATATTCCTGACTGCGGAATTGGTTAAAGGGAATCTGACAGATCAAAAATCCATATGTAACTGCGATCATTTTCTAATTCCTCACTCTAAGCTTTCTCTATTCATGTATTTCTATTATTTATATTCCCCTCCTATCTCCTGTAAACTGCAAAATAAAGAGATTCATTCCATCTATCACTCGCAGTGAGTGATCACTTAGTTCTCTGCTGTCCACTCCCCATAGGATGAATATTCATATCACATATTCACATCGCTGCACAGGAGATCAGTAGAAATCACTCACATTGGGGAGGGGGGGGGGGGCTGTATCCTCCTCTCTGCTCTTTGTTTGCAGCAAAACAAGAAGTCAAATAAAACACAGAATCTGTCACAGGACAGCAGGATACCTGCCTAGAGAAACAAATAGAGTAGATATCTTATCTAGATCAGGTAAGATGTGTGCCTGCAATAGCTTCCTCCCTCCGCCTCCTCATCAGAAACTCCTAAATGAAACTGAAAGCTCACAGGCAGAGCAAAGGGAGGAGGGAGGAGAGAACTGCCTGAGAAGGAGTGAATAATAAATGAACTAGCCGGACTAATAGTCTGTGAAAGTAATGGAGAGGACTAATGCACCAGCTGCCAGCAGGGTGTGAAAATGCTTATATCAAGAAAACTACAGATGGTACAGTAATGATTTTACATGTTTTAAAAGGGCTGCCCAGGCATTATTCAAGGTAATATTAGTATCATAGAGAAAAATGACCTGACAGAGGCCCTTGAACTGAGACTCCATTAGTGAACAAGTTCCTCTTGGGACCGCGTACTGATTTTAGCTGTTGTTTTATGAGCTCTTCAACTGATTTGTGACCACATTAAAGTACAGCCCAACTGTGATGTGGTCATAAATCAGAACTGAGGTGTTCAGGAAAAGGCAGATAGGAGTCACAAATTCACTGACTGATTCTCAGGTATTCCATTGTGCAGCCATCAATGTGCAAGAAAACAAATAGACTGAAACACATCAGTGCTTGTATGCCAAATCCTGGAGAGCCTCCAAAATGCAGAAAATGGGCCCGAGTGTGATGGTAGCCCTGCACCTATTGTAGTTACATACAGTGGTTGACATTGGAGACAGAAAATTTCTCGGAGAAGCAACTTAGTCATGACCAGCTCTGTACCTCTATACTCAGTACTGTGTCCCCTTACCGGGCTGGGAATGGGAATACAGGTGCATCCTCACCTGCCTCTGGAGGTTTATGCTGGGTAACCAGCAGGGGGGGACAGTCATACAAAGAGTGGGGCAGCAGTGTTGGTCCGAAATGTGTCTACAGGTTTTTTTTTTACTATTAAGTTTGACTCTTAATAGGGAATGTGCATATTTCCCTGTATTTTGACATATCAAAAGATGACCTCATTGGGGGTCTTACCATTTTGAGTAGAGCGCTTCTGTTCTGAGATTCCAAAAAAGGGTTATAATTCTACATGTCTTCATGTATGCCTGGGGAAAAAATGATACTTTGTTAGCCAGTTGAAAAACATTGCTCTGGGAAAAACAAATATTAATGTTATAGTTGTGATACCTTTTAATGGCTAACATAAATATATGATGTTAGAAAACAAGCTCTCGAGACTGCTTATGTCTCTTCATCAACAAAGGAAAGGGAAGACAGGGGGCGCTCATAGGGATAAACCTGTGTATAAGCTGTGGTGATGCACTCGCCTATCTGAGTTGTGCGCTCTTGCACAACCCCGGGGAGAGCTTGTGTTCAAAGCCGAGTCAGCCGCTGGTCTGTAGGGCGTGTAAACCAAGCGGTCATATGACCGGAAGACCTGTCACCAAGGTGTCCTGCAGTCATTCATTCACCATGCCTGTGCTACTCCGTCCGCTACCCTCGGAGAGGGGATATGATTGATAGAAGTGTTGTGGTCAGGGGGGAGCGCTGGCATATAAGAGAGGGACTGGAAATGAATATTTAAAGCACAGACCATACACCTGATGAAGGTGGCATATGGCTGCCGAAACGCTCTGTGAAGCACCAATTGAAATAAAGGTCGGTACTTTTAATAATAATTTCCAGTCCCTCTCTTATATGCCCAGCACCTCCGCCCTGACCGCAACATTTTTCTATCTGTCTCTTCATCAGGCATGGTATGTCAAAGCATCCACCAGAGTATACCGTGCATGATGAAGAGATGTAAGCAGTCTCGAGAGCTTGCTTCCTAACATCATTTATTTTTGTTAGCCATTAAAAGGTGTCACAACTACAAGATTATTATTCTGTTTTTCCCACTGAGTGCAATCTTCTTTTTATTTTTTTTCATGATTACCAGAATGGGTTCTACTGTCCCATTATTTTGGGCAGGGCTGTGGGGTCGTAGTCGGTGTCCATTTTGGGTGGAATCGGGATTCAGGGAAATTGAGGAGCCGAATGTTTGGCTTACTGACTCCACAGCCCTGATTTTGGGCACCTTGTAGGTAATGATTCAGCTTTACTAGAGCTGTGGATGGCAGTGGCGCAGTACCAGGGTACGTATCGCCATGTGATCATTGCAGCCTGGCACTCCTGCCTCTGTACTCTGGGATCTGCCCTGCGGATATAATATGACCTAGACCTAGACTGACTCATAGGTTAAAAATCCACAGAGGAGAGATGGCAGAACTTACTTTCAGGAGGTTTCAGAGCTGAGCTGTCATCTACATCAGTGCAGTCATTTTACATGTTCCAGTGATGTCACTGGTGACATCACAGACGTCACTGACAATCATTGTAGACCTGCGGGCATTGTCTATACATGCAGTGTAAATAGTGCAAGCAAATTAGGAATCTGTCAGGGTGTGCTGCCAAATAATTTTTTTTCTAATGAACCTTCCTGACATTTGTGTATACCGGAAATGTATCCTTAGAAACAGTGGCAAAAACTCCAACGGGGCCCCAATTATTGCATAAAGTACACATTAGTGTTTTTCTATTGGCCAAAGGGAGTTTTGGGGCCCCCTAGGCTCCAGGGCCTGGGTGTGATTGCAACCCCTGCATCTGTTGTAGTTATGTCCCTGCTTAGAGACCATTCTAATAATATGGGGTGCAAAATCCAATATGTAAAGCTGTGAGTGTGAGTGTGTGAGTATATGTCCACTAAAGGAATTCGCACTGTCGCATCTACAAGCACGAAATGTTGCACCCTCACCTCATTGGACTCGGGGAACATCACAGATTAAGTTTTGAGGGGAAATTTTAACCCCACACTAGTCAGTCACCAAAAACCCCACCATATTTGCTGTTTGTGTGTGTGAGCTAACACACTGCATTGGCTGTTTTGACAGTTGCCAAAGAATATGAGTCTGCACACATTGGAAGCAGCAGTGTGAACTGTGACCAATGCCCACCAAAAACATGAAAAAACAAATGCAAAAACCGTATAAGTGTCACACAAAAGGCGCTCTGCTGTAAAAATTATAAATAGCAAGTGCTGTGACAAAAGACAGGGCCTTTTGGTTTATACGTTTTTGCAAGAAAACGTACAGTAAGCTGCCTCACCAACTTCACGGTGGGCCCTGGTAGAGACAGTCCTAACTCTGTCCCTAGTACTACGTTAAAAACCTGCCAATGTGTACATACCTCTAGGCAGGACGCGGGAGAGCACAGGAAAATCTCACCTTGTAAGGGTGTGTGGCAGGCAGCTCTGTGTGCAGACTTCATAGGGGAGGGGCAGGTGCCTCCAATTTCTGCTGTTTTGACAGTTGGCCTGGATATTTATCAGGTGTCCTATAGCATCCAATCACAGCTCAGTCTATGATTGGTTGCTATAGACAGCGCAGGGCATTCTTACTATAACACAGCTTATACAGGTCTGTGAAACATTCAGGGAAGCTGCCACAGACAAGAACTTCTGGAAAATGTTGCACAGCGGGACATGAGTCAGTGAAGCTGCAGCCACACAGACCCCAAACCAACGAAGACGCCTCTTTGCTATTCTTCTAACAACCTGTAACATTTCAAATCTCCTGGAGATATGGACAAAGTGCAAAACTGATCACAGCGAGGACCAGGGGTGGATTAAGAGTAGCCAGGGCCCCGGGCTGTTTAAGAGATGATGGCCCCCTCAAACTCAAATATTATGTGACATGTCACATGTTCAACGTTTGAAAGATCATGCGGTAGATCACAGGAATAGCACATAGGGACAGCTCTGTAGAAGCAAAAGATGAGCAATAGTGGTGTGCGTAGTCACCTACCCCCAGTATACTGCAGGACGCTACAAATGGCCCCCGGCGTACAGCAGGAGGCCGCACACAGCCCCCGGCATACAGCAGGAGGCCATACACGGCCCCGGCGTACAGCAGGAGGCCGCTCACGGCCCCCGGCGTACAGCAGGAGGCCGCTCACAGCCCCCGGCGTACAGCAGGAGGCCGCTCACAGCCCCCGGCGTACAGCAGGAGGCCTATTTACCGTACTTCATGACTTTTATGTGCAAAATAATTTTTTGTTAAACCATTTTATTTCGTTATAGACAAAAACCGTTACTTACTATCCCGGGTAACGGCGGGTGCTACAGCTAGTAGAAGATAAATTGGCTAATTTTTACCTGTGCATCAAAGACAAAGCTGAGGACTGGACAGAAAATGATTCTGGAGCAGCCATAAAACATTTGGTTTTTAGGTAATCTTACTCTAAGCTAAGTTCCCATGTCCAGTGATCATGAATCGGATCCAGCACGTTCGGTTCTGGAAACACAACTTTTTTTGTCTGTTTTGAAAAAAGTATTTTTGTAGGATCCGTTTTGATAACATTGGAGTCTATGGAAAATGGATCCTGTATCTAATCACTATTTAGCCTCCATGTTCTCTCGTTTGTAAAGGATCTTTTTTTTTTTTTTTTATCTTACTGGATCAGTTTCAAATGGAAACTAAATAGTAATCAGTTACCGGATCTGTTCTCCATAGACTCCAATGGTAAAAAAACAGATCCTGCAAAAGTGTATTTTTTTCAAAGCGGACAATAAAGTTGTGTTTGCACAATGGATTGTGCTGGATCCCATCTACTGAACGATTATTGGACATGTGAACTTGGCCTTACTTTTTATTGGTTTATATAGTGTAGGTGAAATATTTTACCATAAAACACAAACTTTTGAAGAGCATCAAAGGTAGAAGGGGTCGTCCCATAACACCAGGTGACTGTTCCTAAATGGGTTCACATGATACTCTGTGCTGCTGATTGATTAGTCCCCTCCTCTATTCATTTCAGTGCACAGACATCGTCACATCTTGGATATTGAGAAATGGTAATGGGAACGTCCTCTAACCAGAGCTGACCTTAATCCGATTCCCGTAACAATTAAGGACATCAGTCTTTGTGTCAGGATTTCTGTTGCACCTTGTCCTGAAAACAAGGGGATAATTGCTGTCCAGACAATCTCTGCTCGTTCCCACTTTATCAGTCCTGGAGCCAGGGTTTATCAGTCAGGCTGGTTTCACACTACGTATTTTTTCCATGTCCGTGGGGTCCTACAAAATGTAGGAATAGATCCAATTTGGCCCCCATGTTATCCTATGGGGTCGGATCGGATTTGGCATAATTGCCATCCGATTTTTTTTTTGGGATCCGATTTGTGTCCGATTTTTTTTTTGCTAAACCCAAAATCGGAGACTGCTCTGATTTTGGGTACAGAAAAAAATCGGGTGGCCAAATCCAATTCGTGTCCTTTAACATGGGGGCCTATGAGTGCGGGTCCGATTTTAGTGTACTCAGCATGCTCCGTACACTAAAATTGCTCCAACCCTTCTAATTACACTTCTGCAATGTATAATATACATTGCAGAAGTGTAATTAAGTAAAGAGTTAAAAATAAAAAATCACTATGCTCACCTGTCCTCAATCCACCGCTGCCTCCCAGCAAGGCCCAGGTGCTTACAGGACCTGTGGTGTCGTCACAACCCAGTAGCGTCATCTGGTCGCGTGATCGCAGTTACCGTGGTAACTGCGGTCATGTGACCCAATCAGCTGATCGGCTTGTGACATCACCACAGGTCCTGTAAGCACCTGGACCTTGCTGGGAGACAGCGGTGGATTGAGGATAGGTGAGCATAGTGATTTTTTATTTTTAACTCTTTCTTTTACTTACCGTAATTACACTTCTGCAATGTATAGTATACATTGCAGAAGTGAATGTGCCCCGCTGTGTCCGGATCCGTGATAATCACTGATCCGAACACAGAATAGGTCACCCCCTGGGGTGTCCGTTCCTGTCCGTGGGGTCCTACAGCTAGGTCCTCAGGCTGGAAGATGGATACCGACATCTGGGGACATGCTGGAGAGGTGAACATATGTATTTTTTATTTTGTAACACTTGCTTTTACTTAATTTAATTTCCGCAATGTATGTATATACATTGCGGAAGTGAAATTACATGGGAAAGATCAATTTTACACTAAAATTGGGTCTGAGAAATGATCAGCTGTTCTCTTGGACCCGCGCTCCTTAGGCACCCATGTTAATGGCCGCGGATCCTATTCGGTCCGATTTGGTCCGCTGTGCCCAAAGTCAGAGCAGTGTCCAATTTTGGGTACAGCAAAAAATTGGACCGAATCGGATCTGTCACAAATCTGATGGCAATTAGGCCAAATCTCATCCGATCCGTTGCCCACAGGGATACATGAAGACCAAACTCACGGATCCCAGGAAATTGTAATGTGAAAGCAGCCTAAGGCTATGTCCTGACATGTAAAGCTTTACTGCAGTAAACCCTTAGGACTTTCTGGTAATTCAGCAATTGAAGGAAAAGGCAGCACTCACCGGTTATGTGCAGGGTGGTCTTTTAATCCAGAATTTCAAAGATACAGGGTGCAGGGAGGTGACCACGGGGGGCCGGTGGACAACGACGCCGTTTCGCAAACGATGTCGCTTCTACGGGTCCAAGTGTGGTTTTTGCCCATAGAATGCTGCAAAAAACGTATTAAAGAATTGACGCTCATTCTATTTAAAATGCAACAAAAGCTGTGCAGGGTTCAGTTTCTGCAAAGAAATTAAACCTGTGTGTGTGGAGCTTTTTCCCTAAATCACAGGTTTTGCTGGGAAACAAAATCTCAGGTTTTGATTAGCATAAAACCAAGATAAAAACTGAGCACAAAAACGCAGTAAAAACGCGGTGTGTGAACATAGACATGCTACTTCGATTCTAAAGCGACCTCCCACTATCTGATATCTTCAGTAACGCTGATATTAAGATGGAGCAGTATTTAAAGGGGTTTTCCTATGAACAAAGTTAATTAATTTAATAAATAAATCTTGGAATAATAATTTCCACAATTGGATGTTTAAAACAAATGTTCCTGTGCTGAGATAATCTTACATATGTGTCCCTGCTATGTACTGTGTAATGGATGTGTCTGACCGTACAGGGACATGGTCTGATCATACCACATCTCCTGTGCTGAGATAATCTTATGTATGTGTTCCTGCTATGTACTGTGTAATGGATGTGTCTGACCATACAGGAACATGGCCAATTTGATATTCTCAGATGAGTGTGAATCGCGGTCTTCGCGGATGGCACTCGTAGCTGTTATAGTCTATAAGGCGGAGAAAAATCTTGTCTGATTGAGCTCGAAGGTCAAATTCAGAAGGTTTTTTAGCACATACAAGACAAAAGCTCACCATTTTTAATCATTGTGCTTGATTGGATTTTTATTTATCCATACTAGAGTACCTGAGTATAATGAGAGTCAATGGGAAGCTCGAATATTTTTCAGGAAGGTCTTCTGGAAAAATACTCGATTCCCATTGACTCCCATTATATTCTGTACTTGAATTGCGCTCATCCAGGCGTCTGATGCTTGTTATGAGTACCGAGCACCCGAGCATGGTAGAGCTCACTCATCACTAGATAGTGTTAATTTTATATATTGGCTTTGTATAAGTGAAGATCACCATTATTCTATATAAACCTATCTGGAAATTTTAGAAATATAAATTATTATTTATGGCAACTGTTATTTAGACAACTTAAAAATGAAATGTGTATGAGGAATTTACTCCACGATCTTGTTTGTCTGAATTTGGTATAGTCCAGGCTATATCGTGTAGCTTTTGTTAATAACCCATAACCCTCAACTTACTGAATCATATGGAAATATTGCTTTCTCCACTCTGATCTGTAAGCAAGTTATCACACAATCATCTGCTTCTGCTTGATAACTTGCTTACAGATCAATCACACAATCATCTGCTTCTGCTTGATAACTTGCTTACAGATTAGAGCAATCCGCTGCTTCTGCCTGATTGCTCTGATCTGTAAGCAAGTTATCAGGCAGAAGCAGATGATTGCTCTGATCTGTAAGCAAGTTATCAGGCAGAAGCAGCTGATTGCTCTGATCTGTAAGCAAGTTATCACACAATCATCTGCATCTGCCTAATAACTTACTTACAGATCAGCGCAATCAGGCAGAAGCAGCTCATTGCTCTGATCTGTAAGCAAATCAGCTGCTTCTGCCTGATTGCTCTGATCTGTAAGGCTGGTTTCACACTGCGGTCAGATCAGGTCAGGTCAGGTTTTGTGTTTTAAAACCAGGAGTGACTCCAAAACCCAGAACAGGTTTTGTGAATCGTGCAGAAGTGGGGATTTTCTGCCGATTCCAAAAACGTTGCATGCACCGGTTTTGGAATCGGCAGTAAATCCCCACTTCTGCACGATTCATCCGGCGACACAGCAGCCGGATAGCAGCTAATTACCACCCGCCGGGATCCAGCTCCGTGCAGCCCGACAGGATTCTATGGAGGAAAACTCCGGTCCAGGCTGTCACTTCTGACAGCCCCGGACCGGACGCTGCCGCAGTGTGAAGGCAGCCTAAGCAAGTTATCAGGCAGAAGCAGCTGATCAGAGCAATAAGCTGATTCTGTAACGAATCTAGCAGCAGCAAGTGTTTCATTTCCCTTCAGCGCCACCTCTGGGTGAATGCAGCATTACATAGGCCTATTGAAAGCAATGCGATGTCCATAAAGTCTACAGTTACACTGGGTACCATAACAACGGGCTTGAAAAGGGATTTTTTTGAATTAGATAACACTTCCCTCTTGTACTTGTGGAGGTGTTAAAGCTAAAGATGTAAAATTCTTTTGATCATTGATCATAGTTTCGCCTCATGGCATCCCGTCTTTGGGATTTCACCGGCGACACTCTAGTTTTGCTATTTCTTGGCTTTTGATGATACACCCTTTCCCCGTCTATGGCTTATGCTTCACTTTACAACTGAAACTTACATTTCTTCTTTCTGTTCCTTGAAAGTTCCCATGAAACTATATATATATGAACAGAAATAAAAATGGCATATAATATAAAATATGGATGTTGCATTTGTCCTGTTTGAACTTCCCCATAAAAGACACATTTTTTTATGTTTTGACGTTCAAGTTACGAACATGCGGATTTCTGAGAAATCGTAAAGGTTTCTTAATTTTTTGTGTAAAATGGATTTTTCATTATATAATAAATATGATTTATTTCTCTGCCGCCTGTATACAAGTCATCCCCAGTGGTTTGTATGCACTTAGGTGAAAATGTTGTCTTAGGGTACCGTTACACGTCGCAACATTGCATTTGCAATTTGCTGGTTGCAGTGAAATCATGGACACATTGTTCTATCTTGTTGCTGTGTACAAATGTAACAATGTGTCCATGATTTCACTGCAACCAGCAAATTGCCAGTGAAATTGCAAGCAACATTGCCGCGTGTGACGGTATCCTTAGAGCAAGCAGACAATACAACCTTGTGATTGGCGACTCGTAGCTCACTCCGCATAGGAAAAAACCTTTTTTGTTTTTCTTTCCAAAGACTTCGGCATTGCTTCTTGTAGGAAATATTCTGTAATTCCGCATTTCATTAAGTGTAAAATGACATATTTAAAAGGATGACCATTCATTGTGAATGGTCATCAGAATCAGAGCCTTGGGCAACCAACAGCTGAAATTCACACCAATCAGCTGCTGCCAAAAAGGAAGAATGAGGTGTAGTACCCAAAAGCAGCCACTACACAATGTATGGCGCTGTAATGCTGCTTCTACACTGACTACATCCGGCTGCCCTCGGAGCTGGTAACAGCTGATTGGAGGGTGTGCCAGGTGTCACAATCCCAGATAATCTTATTTTGATGACCTCACTACCATGGGATACAATTTGTTAAAGGGAACCTGTCATTAGGTCATATAAAGTGCGGCTATCATTCATAAGCCTTTATATACTGGATTCTAGAATACTATATACAAGTCCTCTGGCCAATCTGTATAACATAAAAAAAATACTTATTATACTCATCTGCGGGCACTCTGGTCCAATGGGCGTCGCTTGTCTTGATCCGGCATCTCTTCCCTGCTTGTGATCACCATTCTCCTTTCCTGCTTTGTGTGATGACTCGTCCTATGTCATCCACACTGTTCTTCTTTGCGCTTCTCCATACGTGCACTCCTCTCTGTTCTGCCAAGGGCAGAGCAAAGTATTGTAGTGTGCATGTGCAGGTGTTTTTTGCATGTGCATAATAGTGCTTTATTCTAATCATCGATTAGATCGGATCCAGCATAATCCATTGTGCAAACACAACTTTTTTGTCTGTTTAAAAAAAAAAAAAAAAAAATGGGTTTCTGCAGGATCCGTTTTTTAACATTGGAGTCTATGGAGAACGGATCCGATAACTGATCGCTATTTATCCTCCATTTGAAACAGGTACTGTAAGAAAAAAATGCATCCTTTACAAATGACAGAAAAACAGAGGATAAATAGCAATCAGTTACCGAATCTGTTCTCCAGAGACTCGAATCAGGAGCGGACTGCCATAGGTGACAGGGTGGCATTTGCCCCCAGGCCGGTGGTTTAGTCCTAGCTTAGGGCTGCCCAAACAGTGAGTGCGGCCGCATGGCGAATCATTGCGGCCGCAGCCGCCGCACCCACTTGAGTGTCCGTGGGACCCGGGACTGGAGCTCAGGCAGCAGCCAGCCTTTAGGTTAATCGAGGAGCCCCCCCCGCTCCTCACTAGGCCCCAGTAGCACACACCCTTGGTCCTCACTTGGCCCCTGGCTGCACAAAGTGGACTGCCACCCAGGGCAAGATCAGCCAGCCCCGGACTCTAATAATAACTAATTTTTTGAGGATTCATTTTTTTTATTTCAAAAATGGACCAAAATAGTTGTGTTTGTGATGGGCCCCAGGGCCGTGGGGGTACTCTGAACCGGGCTTTGTTTCTGGGGAGTCATAGGGATCGAGACCCGGTTCAGTATTAAAGAGTTCTTGGGGGAATATAGTAAGAATTATTTGTGACCCCACCTGTGGCTTGCGGCCATGAATAGCTGCTGCTGCTGCAGAACCTCTGGGAAGGATGGGCGGGCAGCTGGGATGTAGTGGCTCCCCACAGGTGGAGCAGGTCACCAGGGCAGTGTAAGGAGGGTGCACAGTAACAGACAGACTCACGGTTTGTTGGTTCCTCAGGTCTTTTACAGGTGATACTGGTTCAACTACAGTTAGTGTTGTTGGGAGTCCGTGTAACCTGGGAGCAACTCGGGCTTCTCACCCAGCAAGTTCTGAGGCCTCCCTGCTGCGCTCTCTTGCCGGGTCCCTGTGGCTGCTTAAACTGAACTGTGGCCCTCTCTCTCTCCAGCTTGGCGCCGATATGACAGGCAGCTCGAGTCCTTCACCAGCCCCACTTCTCGGGTGACTGCTCCTGGGCTCTTCACACTGCTTTGCTTGCGAGCACTTGGTGTAGCTGGGGGACTTAGAATCCCCCACCCTCCAGTGTTGGCTGCCGGGATGTCAAGACCTGGACAGCCTTGGACACCGGTGTCCATTGTCTGGCACTTACTCCTCTGGGGTGAGCTCAACACGGCTCTACTCCCCAGGCTCACCTCAACTTCCTCAGACACTTGCCTGCGGGTCACTCATGCTAGGCTTTAGCTTTCCTGGGATGAGCTTGGCATTGCTCCAGTCCACAGGATGTCTTCCTCAGTCCTCCTAGGAACTGAACTAACTAACTCCACCCCAGACCAGAATTTATAGGGGAGCTCACCCTGAACCCGGGCTTAAGAGCTCCCCCTTCAGGCCTTCAGGCAGAAAGGTGTTCTGTGCTTTGGTTTTGCCTGGTGTGAATACCTTCTGTTGCTCTCAGGTATGACACCACCCCCGAGGGAGGCAATGACATTATGGCATCTGGACTCTAGGGTGCAACATTTGCACAATGGATTGTTCGGGATCCGATCTAACGGAGGATTACTGGACATGTGAACTTGGCTTAATAGGGAGCAGTTGCTTTTGATGATGATGATGATGATGATTATTATTATTATTATTATTATTATTATTATTATTATTATTATTATTATAGCCCCTTAAGAAAATGAGCAGAGCGGAAAGCGTCAGGCAATCACACCTCTTTTTTTTCCTTGCGAATAGCCGTTCCCATTGAACTGAGCAAAGCATGTTCATGAGATGATTGGGAGAAGCGAAACAACTTTCTGCTACCTGTTATTGAGCAGCATAAAGGGCATTTCCCACCAATAAAGGGATTGTCCTGTCTGAGTAATTCTGTGTTTTTTGTATTAAAAGGTGCTGTCCCTTGACTATGTTCTGACCACACAGTGTCCTACTTCTGAAAGATTTTGTGGTAACTTGTTATCTGTAGGGGAATCCGGCAACAAAATTACAGTTCACCTTCAGTACCAGCACAAAGAAAGTGGATAATTACCCAGCCCCGTTCTAATCAGAGACGGAAAAAATTGCAAAATGTCTGTAAACAAAGGACAGATTTACCTGTGCCTAAACACTTTTGTAGACCCGATCACACAATATGGGATATGTAAATACTAGTTCTGAAAGGACCTTCCGATCACAGCGAGACAGAAGAGTGTGAGAATATAAACTGATAATGAACTTTAACATATTTAAAGCAGGAATGAATGTATCTCATTGATTTATGTCTTTCTACATTCATTGAGGAATTTTTAGGTCTCGACCAACCACTAATCAAAGGACAATAAAGGTTGATTTTTGACGTCTTTTTTTTTTTCAAAGTATGTAAACAGTTTATATAACATAAATTACCGTATATACTCGTGTATAAGCCGACCCGTGTATAAGCCGACCCCCCCCCCTACTTTTGCCCCCAAAACCTGGGAAAACCTATTGACTCGTGTATAAGCCGAGGGTAGACTCCAGCACAGGTATACAGCCCCCAGCAGTGTGGTATACAGCAGCCTCCCCAGTGGTATATACAGGCCCCAGCAGTATTACAAAAGCCTCCCCAGTGGTATATACAGACCCCAGCAGTATTACAGCAGCCTCCCCAGTGGTATATACAGACCCCAGTGGTATATACAGACCCCAGTGGTATATACAGAAGCCCCAGGGGTAATACAGCAGCCCCAGGGGTTATACAGCTGCCCCAGGGGTTATATAGGTCCCCAAATGCTGGCACTCGCCCCCCCCCTGTGTGATAAGGGCCCCCCTGCTGCTTAACTTACCATCCCTGGTCTTCTGCACTGCACTGCATCTTCTGTGCTCACGTCCGGCTGCATCCGGGATCCCCGGCCGTCGCAGTTACGATGACATCATCGTGCGACGGCCGGGGATCCCGGATGCAGCCGGACGGGACTCGGAGCATGGAGGACGGAGCGTAGAAGACCGGGGATGGTAAGTTAAGCAGCGGGGGGGTGCCCTTACCACACGGGGGGCGAGTGCCAGCATTTGGGGGCCATTACCGTATTGACTCGTGTATAAGCCGAGGGGGGAACTTTTCAGACCAATTTTTGGGCTGAAAAACTCGGCTTATACACGAGTATGTACGGTAGATATTCCTTCAATTTTAGGAAATTGAGCAACTCCACTACCTAAAAAGAAGGAGTCAAAGGGTATGTCTCCTTTTAGCTTTTCTCCTGGCATGGTGTAAGGTGGGGATCTTCTTAATGCAAACTCTGGATACTTGATCTGACTTGCTGGCTTTTACAATCTTTTAGTTCTGTTCAGGCTGATTCATACAGGGGTCAACACATCTTGAACGTGCTGTGCTAGATACTCTTGTGGGCTCCTTTCTCAAGTATGGAACATGATGCTGTCTGTCCTCACTCCAGTGCTGTTCTAACTTCCTTCTTGGCTCCAGACCATTATAACAGACTGTTGTACCCGTTGTTTTCTTAGCTGCTTCCTTTCAGGAGTACGCATTGCTTACATGCTGCAAAGCCGAGATCCGACAGACGTATTGTCATGCCTTGGGATTCGAACCGGCAAGTTTGGGTTGTGTGATTTGCTTCTTTCTCCGCTGAGCCACTCGGGGTTGTTTCTTTCCGTGTTTTTTTTAATTGTCTTGTTGTGTTCATTTGTTAACTTAGTCTGCCCTATCACCTTTTCGGTGCGGCTATTTAAACCTTCCCCTCGCTGATCTTTTCTGCTGGTTATATTTTTTGTGGATTCTACTTGCATTTACAGCCATACTACCTTTGATGTTTCTTCTACCTGACTAGCAGAAATACAGAGATAAAAAACCTAGGTGATCTCGATGTATTTTACTCCTTTCTGTTTTCTATAGCTAGGATGTAGGAGGCATTTCTTTCTACCAGTTGAACTTCACTTTTTCACTCAGTTTTCGTGATTTGTTTTCTCACTCAGGGATCCTTTCCATCTCTGCACGCCTTCTTGATTTAGGGTCATGGCGCTCTTCCCCTTTCCCCCTGTTCCTAAGGGGGTATGAGGAACATTGACAGCCAATTAGAAAGCTAGTCCTGAGTTTTCATCCCCTAGTCCTGTGGTTTTAGGGTTATTCCAGCCTGTGCAGGGGCCACCAGGGTCTGCACAGCTAGGAACCTTAGCCTATGTTTAGGAACTGGTAGGGTCAGGTGTTTGTTCTTAAATAGTCCCTAGTTTCTCATGTGACTTGCTATGAGTGCTTGTATGTTATGGTGTATATACAAACTTCAATTTCTGGACTGACAAGTGTCTCCTTGACTTGAACTTAGTCTCATAAACACATATGAGGCCGTAAATTGGAAATGGAAGACCCGCGTTTAGTACAGGCATTGCACTTCATATATAGAAGGCCTGTCTGAACAAAGCCTTAGGGACATGTTCCAGAGAAAGGACTCTTACTTTATCTCCTTCAGTACTTACAGCTGCACTAGATGAATAATGGTCTACTTTTGGGGGGAAAAATGAAATTGATATATCTTCCTTGTTCTATGTTTCCTCTTATCAATTTACAATAATACTTCTGGTTAAAAATGTAAAAGAAAGCTGAACATACACTGTAGATAGCTGTCAGCTACTCCTCCCGACTCCTCCAAATAAATGTCTGGCATGGTGTGATTAACAGCGAGAGGAAAGTAAGTTGTGGCGCCCCGCAACGAGTGCGTCACAAGAGGGTATTGCAGCCATAAATGCAGCCGCTATATTCTCTGACACAGCAGTGATCTGGTTAACTTTGAGATCCAACCCTGCATGCATCACCTAGAACAGAGGACCAACCCAGGGTCCTGGTGGGCGGAGTGCTAGGGAAGTGTGTAGGGAGAACAGACCCTTAGTCAAAGAGAAGGAGTCTAGAACTTGACCTGAGCAGTCTAGAACTTGGAGTAGGAGTGGGGGCTCTGCACCTCGTGCAGCCCCTGGGCCGTCACCGGTCGGGTGTCAGCACCTGAGGCCTCAACAACCGGGATCGGGCATCATTAACCACGGGTTCCCAAAAGACTCCCGTGCCCACAACTCACAGCCGGTTCACTGGTACCGAAGCTGGCAGCAGTTCACCTCTGCTGCGCGAACCAGAAGCGTGGAGGAGCAGCTTCACAGGAGCACCCCACCACCAGCCAACTTCCAGTCGTCTAACCAGCGGTGTACCCACTGAGGGATCCAAGGCTCCCCAAAACATCCATCACGTATACTTTGGATAGGGCATTGAAGCAGCCTCCCCGTACCCGATCTGGTATTCCTGGGCGACAATGGCAAAACACTTAGCTAGAATGGAGGAACACTAAGGATTTCTAAGGGACACCATCACCGCTGAGTCCACCCGGTCCACTACCCGTAAACTGTATACCATGTACTGCCTGCTGGTTACAGTAAAGACCCGTTGCAGAGACTTTGTGTCCGTGCTTCCTTATGAACTGTCTGTCCGCACACAAGGTAACCGCAGCTGCCGCACAACATCTTAAGCAGCTCCAGCCTCCGGGGATCACCGCTCAGCCTGTGGGGAGCGTTCCATCTTGCTGCTGTCCATCCCCCGGAGGTTCCGCAGCGTCGGTAACGATTACCGAAACTACTCATAGGTGGCGTCACGAATAAATTAAACCCCTTAATCTGTTCCTACAAGACGTCTTCACTTTTGATCTGCACTCAACCGGGCCCCACTACCGGCAGGCGCGGCCCACCCGTGACAAGGAGGAAGGAGCTACAGCCTGTCTAAACCGGAGTCCACGGGCTGACGGTGAGTCAAAGTCACCGGAAGACATCTCTGGTCGCGACTTGTCTACCTTAGAAAGGGTTAGGTAAGTTAGAATATAACAACTCGATCCTTCTGTTCCCTTGATCTATGCCATTAGAAGAATTTGTTAGGACACCCCTATACAAACGGATAGTTGGGTGATCCTGTGAATATCAACATGTTCAGTTATTAATTATTGAAGATGCAGTGATGACACCGGAAGTCAATAGGAGAATAGCTATGGGCAAATCAACAATGAAGTCACTGCACGAGGTCTTCACATCAAGGAACATTGCACTGGTGATGAAGACACGACTCGTACATAGTCTGGTTTGCTCTGTAGTAATATATGGATGCGAAACCTGGATAATAAAGGAAGAAGACAGAAGAAGAATCAACGCCTTTGAAATATGGAGCTGGAGAAGGATGTTATCAATACCATGGATGGCAAGAAGAACAAACCAATTTTGGAACAAATCAAACCACACATGTCGCTTGAAGCAAGGATCACCAAGCTACAACTTGTTCTACACATCATACGAAGAGAGCAATCACTGAAGAAGGACATCATGGTAGGAAGAATATATGGAACAAGGTGAAGAGAAAGAACAGAAACCTGATGACTTGTTACAATCAAGGTAATGGTGGAGGAGAGACCAGCTGGATGGTGACCTATCTAGGCTTGGAGGAGACCCTGGTGGACCTATCTAGGCTTGGAGAGACCCTGGCTGGACCTATCTAGGCTTGGAGAAGACCCTGGGGACCTATCTAGGCTTGGAGGAGACCCTGGTGGACCTTATCTAGGCTTGGAGGAGACCCTGGTGGACCTTTCTAGGCTTGGAGGAGACCCTGGTGGACCTTTCTAGGCTTGGAGGAGACCCTGGTGGACCTTTCTAGGCTTGGAGGAGACCCTGGTGGACCTTCTAGGTGGAGGAACTGGACTATGTAGGCTTGGAGGAGACCCTGGTGGACCGATTTAGGCAGCACAAGATCTTCCTACAGAGCGTTCATCCATCAAGTCGCCATGGCTCCAGATTGAGTTGAACGACTTTTAAAATAAAATAAAATCGCTCCATTCAGGGAACACAAAATCATTGTCACCCCTGTAAACAAACCACCTACTTCAGTTTCCATGCAAACACAATAGTAAAACCCTCAGTAAGTATTCAGGAGTTTGTTCTTTTATGTACAAAGTTAATGTGTCATTTTAAGGTGGAGAACTTTTTGAGGTTTTCTACTGATCTGATATATATTATTCCCTTAAATTTAGGTTTGGAGAAGTAGTTGGATACAATGAGCTGTGATTGAGTCACAATAGTTTGGTCGATATTACACGTAACTGCATTGTCTGACCCAGAGGGCCGGTCTGGGGAAAGACCAGCACATCAAAGGCGGTATCGCTGTTCTCCATCTCCGTGACTCACACACTTCTGTACAGCGTTGCCCATTTCAGATTTTTTTTTTTCTATGACCAAAGTACATTACGTAGGATAGAGAATGTGTGATAGGAGAGGAGCAGGGTCTACTTCAGACTGTTAGTCACTACGTGAGACATGCAATGCTCATTACGTCAGTAACTCTGCTCTGAAGGTAGGATTCGGGATCTTCCAGAAACCACATTTGGGTCAGAATTACCCGGCCTGCCGCCCCTGACCACAGACGTGAGAGCTATGCTGCTACGTCATGAGCTGGATCAGACTAATGGTATTCAGGAGGAAGCAGGACATTTGTAGGTGAGACGCCCGCAGCTACCAGGACCTAAGAAAACAACACGGGGCTCTCGGTGATTTCCTCCCTGGCGTGCCGCCCGGCTGCTCTACCACAGATACCAGCTGTTACGGTTTTTGCCTTGTCCTAACCACAAACTGTTTTACTTGCACGGCTCACCCCGGGCAGGGGACAAGTGCACAAAGCCACACTTTGTCTGTGAGCCCTGAATCCATGGCAGGTTTCCATCTCTGTATCCAGCAGCTTAGTGGGGCCTCGCTCAATCCTTTCACAGTCACTGACTGGCATTCAGATGTAAAGGGAATATCGGGGCAGTGTGGAGACGCGGCTTACGTCAGGCTTTACCATTTACATAAAGAGCCATTCCCTATTTTATGTGATTTTTCTATATTATTATCAAACTAAATTTTACAGGATTCCACTGAATCCGGGTCCAAGAGTTTGTGGCGTCCAATTCGTATTCGAATGTTCCCTGCTGGAAAGGGAAATAATCTGAACAGGACAAGTAGATGACAAAAGCCAAATAAGAGAATAAGAGAACTTAAAGCACAATTATTAATTAAATAAAAATGTCCAAATACAAAAGCACTCAAGACAAACTTATATATATAATATAATATAATCTTTTATATTATATACACACATGGTGGGCGCTGTATACAGTAATGGGGCTATATACCAGTGGTGGGGGCGCTATATGCGAGTGATGGGGATATATACTGTGATGGGGCTATATACCAGTGAAGGAGAGCTATGTAGAGTGATGATTGCTATACTGTAGTGATGTGGGGGCAATATGTCAGGATGGCGGTCACTGCATCAACCACCCTAGGGTTGTACTCGAGTCAATAAGTTTCCCCAGTTTTTGGGGTAAAATTAGGGGCCTCTGCTTACACTCAAGTATATAATATATTATGAATAATTATAGGGGGAGGAGACTAAAACTGACCTTGTGAGATCTCTAATATTCCCTTCCTGGCCGTGGAGGCTACGACGCCCCAAAGGTCCGGACTCCCTACAAGTTCCCTACTCTCAATAAAGTGAATATCAGGGATCTCAAGTGATCCATTACCCCCCTCTTTTTTTTTTTTTTTTTTTTATCTTTTCTCCACTTTTCTGCTGTTTAAAATATACTTGTCTCTCGCTCTCCGCCGTGGTGGTTTAGGACCCCCTGTCAGTGAATGACAGCGGGATCCAAGGGGTTAACAGCACCGATCGGATCCGGATCGATTGTGCTGGAAGCCCTACATCTGAGCTTATGAGATCAGCTGAGATGTCAGGTGTTTGATGCGAGTGCCGCATCGGAACTCACATCAAACAGCGGGACCTGACCCTTGACGTTGTATTACGTCAAGGGTCGGGAAGGGGTTAAGGGGGTATTCTCATCTCCAAGCTCCTACCCAATATGTAGTAGGTGTAGTAATAATAATAGTAATAGCAAATCCCTCCAATTAGAAATGTAGTACAGTTCTCCTGATTAGCTTACCTCATCTGCAGGACATTACGGCTTAGGTATCCATGGTTCCAACCACTCATATTGTAACAGTCAATTGCTCGTGGTCATAACCTTGGATACGGATCATCAGGAACACGAGGTAAGAGACCTAGCTAATCAGGAGAACGATACAACATTTCTAATTGGAAGGATTTGCTAATATTATTATTATTCACCTACTACATATTGGGATAGGATCTTGGAGATGTGAATACCCCTTTAAGTGGACAGTTGGATTCTTCATATTGATGTCTCAGATGAAGGACCATTTACTAAGTGACTATTCGAACACAACTGGTTTATTAAAACTGAACGTGAAGAAATGTCCTTTATCAACTTTTCCAGTGGATTAATGTCTGATCACTGGGGGCCCCAATGTTAGTGACCAACACAGTTCACAAGAATGGACCCAACGTTCCTCCTTGCTGCATGAACACAACGAGAAGGAGCTTCAAACCAGCAACAATCTGATGGCTCATGTGCAGTCCCGACCCTAAGACATTGCAGGGATCAGCGACACTCGCTCACAACTTCATTCTTGTGTTCATGTAGTGAGAAAAACGGAGGCTCAACTTCTAGTGACCGTAGGAGGTGACACAATGTGAAGAGTCTCACTGGCCCAAAGGGAACCTCTATGGGGATGCGAATTTTGATTTCATAAGAAAGTATGAGACGGCACTCCCGCTTGTGTGTTCTAATCTCGGCTTCTTTATTTCATCAGTGCACGTTACAGGCAATGGTGGAGGGAGGGAGTGCGGAGGTGGACGACGGGCGCTCCGTTTCGCGCTGAATGCGCTTCAACGGGTCCAATAAGTTGGTTGGACCCGTTGAAGCGCATTCAGTGCGAAACGGAGCGCCCGTCGTCCACCTCCGCACCCTCTCCCTCCACCATTGCCTGTAACCTGCACAGATGAAATAAAGAAGTCAAGATTATAACACCATAAGCGGTGAGTGCCGTCTCATACTGTCTTATGAGTGCATGGACTTGTTTACTGAGACTAGTGCAACACCGCTTAGCTCAGTGATGAGAAGGGATCTGATAGTGGGCCAAGACTAGTGCCCGGGAATCTTGCTTTGTACAAATTATGATTTAGCTGCAAAGAAAAAAAAAAAAAGAATAAAGCTGCACCCGTGGCCGGTTCCTCAATATTTGTTCCCTAAACTTGTTTTCCAGCGACATACGCCGGATGAATGAGAATGAATGTAGAATAGACCAGTTTGCTCCAGGTGCAGATGTGACTGTGTGCACTGACCTGAGATTGTAAAGGCCGAGGGGGGGGGGGGGGGGGTGCAAGACAAGCAAAATATTAGTAGAATTAAAAAGTGTTCTCTTCTACAGTGAAGTCAGGTGGAGATGGTATAACTCTGTAATCGGAGTCTGTGTATTGTGCCAATCCCAAGAATGAAATGGCTGCAGTACTGGCTTTCATTCTCTGTAAAGCAGCACCTGCCACCCAGTCTGCATCTTTCTTGATATCAGAACATATCCCTCATGTTTGTTTTAATTCCAAAGCTGCCAAACAAGCGGCAAATACAGCGGCAAGTGCAAGGTTTTGGGAGACACTTGGTGAATCAGTCAATAATGTTATTCCCCCTTCCTCAATACACATATGACTATGCATGTCTTTAAAATGTAACTACATTGACACCTTTACATCTTCTATCTGCTGCTGCATTCCCTCAAAAAAGAACATTCTCTTATAAAGATGAAAATGAGGTATTGGTGCTGTAGATGTAATAGAGAACTTATCAAGCCATTGCTCCTCTAAGTTGTTTTCCCACCCTAGAACAAATTCTATAACTGGATTGATAGCTCAGACTGATTTTACTTTCCCGGAATAACATGGACCATGAGGTATCAATCAAGCCAAAGAGTCTGTCACTGGGCAGCGCAAAGCATCTCAGGTGGAAGAGGCCGAGCAATTGTCCTGCCAAACCCAGAGCGCTTAATGCATAATTTGCATATGGATAAAAATGCTAATTACTCAGGAAAGCAGCCACAGATTGAAGATGTAAAGGTGTCAATGTTATTATATTCCCATATATACGGGTTGTATGCATCGCTGTGGAGTCGGTAAGCCAAACCAACTCCGACTCCTCAATTTCCCTGACTCCGACTCCAACTCCCTCATACACGGCTCATGTTTAAGTGATACATTTACTGTAGCACAATGAGAACATCAGGTTTTAATCATTATTACGATGCAATAATGCATAATAATGATTATTCAGCACATGCTGCATTGAGCTACTGTACCCAATTTATTATATATTGTAGGAGTCAGAGTTGGTCCATTTTATACCGACTCCAACCATGATTCCGACTGCACAGCCCTGGTTGCATGGGTTGATCTTGCAGAGATTCCCTTTTTTAAATGCAATTTTTTTTTTTACTCCCTAATGAACAGATTTTCATATTTCATAACTTTTCATGCTGCACAATTATTAAAAGCAAATTAAAGTTTAGTTTCTCTCTAAAAACAATATATGAACCCAAAAACCTGATTAAATCCATAAGATAAGAATGAGTTGTCTCTATGACATATGTGGCTTATGTTTCGCGCCAAGGGCTTGGGGTACTCGGATCTCGGGCGTACTGGTACGGGGATGTCGGGTGGTCGGTGCCGGAGTCCGTACCCTTGGGCAGACAAGAAAACGGGGAAAAATAATAAAATAAAGTCAATCGTGACGCCACCTGTAGGTCCAGTGATGGCACCGGCGCTGCTGGGACCTCCGGGGTGATGGGTGGCAGCAAGGTGTTGTAGCTCTCTACAGGAAGAGCGGACTCCCCGGGGCTGTAGGTTGATAATGGCGGAAAAGGGCAGCACGATTGGAATGGGGCTGCGCAGCTTCTGCGGTATGGTGCAAGGCAGGTAAATCACAGTTCATCCGTAAGGAACACAGACACGTTGCTCACTCTGAACGGGTACTTTACTCCAGTAATCTGCAGGCTTACAGGGTAAACAGTTCTTTCAGTCAGGGTAGTGGACCGGGTGGTCCTGGCAGTGGGCAATGTCCCTCTGAAGCTCTGCGGATGTTCCTTCTCTATCACTTTCTCTGTCCTTTCTCTGTGCTGCCCTGCACAATTCCACTTCTTGAACCAGGCCCGTCGGGTGGTATGGGAACTCTTTATCTCTCCAAAGGGAACCCAACCCTGTTTAGTGCTTCTGGTGGAGACGGTGCTTGGTTTAGGGCGGTTGGATCGTGCTCCTTAGAAGACATTGACCACGCCGGTAATTTGCGGTTCAGGGATGGACCTCTGATCCACGTCGGAGCCGGTACCCCGTTTCAGACTGGGCCAGGGTGATTCAGTTACCCTCTATCTGCTTCTTTCTATTCTGGGTCACCAGGTTGAGGTGTCCTCCCCGTTACTTTTCCTCCTTTAGGCTACGTTCACATGTTGCGCATTTTTGAGCTCTTTTTTGCGTGCGCATTTCAAAATATGCAATGTGCCTTTTGTCTGTCGGCAAAGTGAATGGGAAATTCACTTTGCCGTACAGACAGTGCGTAAAAATATGCTGCACTTTCTATGGGAAAAAGCGCCTGCGTAAGAAGAATTGACATGTCAATTCTTTACGCAGCAGCGCCGGCGCTTTTCCTATAAGGGCAGGCGCTGCTGCATCTGATGTCACAGAGGGTAGGAAGTGTGCTGCCCCTATTGCAAGGCGCCACAGGGGGGTATTACATCCTAATTAGAGATGTGATGCCTCTGTACCCGTGGATGTGGGGAATCTTCAGAGTCTGCATCCCAACCCCCATACACAGGCCACTTTATTACAGAGGACTGATATTCAGTAGGTCCCATGGGGTGGAGCCTAGAGAGCAAGAGAAGGGGAGTGACCGCAGAGTCAGACAGTTGGTGTGAGGAGAGCAAAGAAGGAATACGCCGGGGACTCTGCGGCTACACTGGAGGGCACCTCTTAAGGGGCGAGAGGTGTCCCAGACTTTGGAAGAGGGTTTACCTGGGCTTAGGTGGAGCCAGCCGGGGACTCAGGTCGACACCGGCATACCGAAGCTGAGGTAGCTAGATGCAAGGTCCATCCCGAACTACAGACCGGCAAGCTGAGGGCCCGACACACACAGGGAGCCGAAGCACCCTTAAAGCAGCCCAACATCAGTCCCGCAGCTGGGTTCACGACACCGACGAGTGAAAGACTTCTAGGTAACAGACCCCGAGGACTAGAGACTTGACTCAAGAGGGGTAAGAGAGTGTAACAAGACCATATTGAGGGCATCTCTGTCATACTCTGAGGAAACCTTCATAACCCACGGTTACAATACCCGCTAACCCAGATTATACTGTATACTGTAAAAGAACTGTTTGAGCTGAAGTGGTGTTCGTGATTCTTTCTCTCATCGCCCGGTGGGCTACAGCATCATCCTCATCAGAGGTGAGGACCACTACTCCCCTCATCTCTCCCCGCTGCCCTGAGGTAAAGCTCCACCTGTGGGGAGCTGTATTACCAAAGCTGCTTTCCATCACCTCAGCGGCCAGCCGCAGCATTGGTAACCCTATTACCAGGAACCACAGGTGGCGTCACAACATCATTCCCCCCCACCATCATCCCCACCATCCCTGCCATTGAGAGTCCAAGGCACGGAACCAGGTACCGACCAGCCGTGATCCCCCATCGAAGTAAGCCCCTGTCCCGGTATCAGAGTACCCCCTACCCTGTCGACCGACTCAGAAGAATCCTGGTTCCTCCTCCCCTCTGTGACATGCGTGACCACCCCCATTAGATTTCACAGTGTATTAATATACACTGCAAAATCAAAGTTAACTAAAGGCAAATGTATTAAAAATAATAGATTGAATACTTACCCTCCGGTGGGTGTTTGGGGAGCCGGGAGCAGCCGCAGGAATTGACCTGTTAGGACCTGTCATGATGTCAGAGTGACATTCCGGGCACTGATTGGCCGCTCGTGGTCATGTGATATGAGTGAGCGGCCAATCGGCACCTGTGACATCACGCAAGGCCCTGTTGATCTGGTACCTGCCTTTCTCTCCGCACCGAATCACACGAACAGGCCGCCGGAGGGTAAGTATTTGATTCTTTCTTATTTTTTCTTATTGTTCTGCTCTCCCCACTCACTATATAACCTAGCTTCTCCTCCCACCAGGACCGGTTACCCTAGTAATGGGTTGTCTGATTGGTCCCCTATCACTAGGTGTATGTGTGTGGTTGTGGAGCTTCAGGCTTCTATTACCCCTACCAGTACAAGAATACTGCACCTTCCGTTAGGGGTGCAGTACCCTTTTGTAGCTTGCTGACTAGCGGGGGTGCTACACTTACTTTGATCTGTTTCTCTCCATTATCATTAAAGGGAATATATCACTGGGTTTGGGTTGCCCCATCTAAAAGCAGCATGATGTAGGGGCAGAGTTCCTGATTCCAGATATATATCACTTACTGGGCTGCTTCTTGCAGTTTTGATATGATCTCAGTATTACAGATCTAGCAGTTTTCTGAATGCTGAGCTCTGTATAACCGAACTCGCACCACTGATTGGCCGCTGTGTACACTGTGCATAGTCAGAAAGCTGCCAATCAGTGGAGGGGTGGGGTTATACAGAACTCATGAATATGGATTACATAGTGGCAGTTTTGGTTGTCTGATAGTACAGTCATTTTTATCAAAACTACGCTAAGCAGACCAGTAAGTTACACATCACTGGAATCAGGGTCTCTGCTCCTACATTATCCTACTCTTAGATTAGGTGGCAAAAACCTGGTGACAGATTCCCGTAAGTGGAAGCAAAGGTAATGGTAACAAACATTTTTCCAGCCACTACAGGTTTTTCCTAAAGTGAACAAGCCCGTTATTACAACAAGTGCACATAGTAAGTAATAAAAATCCAGGTTAAATTGTCATAGTGCAGGAATTTCTTGAAATCCACATATTGGGAAACTCCCAATCGTTTTATGGCATATAAATGCTTTATGTGAAATAACTTCAATTCATAAATGGAGTTTTCCTGGAATTTAATATTAGTGACCTGACAATCAGCTGATTGATGGGGTTGTGGTGAAGCAGAAGTGTCACAGCGCCATTTGTTCTGTAGTGGCCATAAATGGTACTGCAAGCTTTCTCACATACCTGATTTCTGATCCTAAAAAATAGCCGGGGATCACAGAATATAAGAGTATACAGACATTACATCGGGGATCACAGAATATAAGAGTATACAGACATTACAGCCGGGGATCACAGAATATAAGATTATACAGACATTACAGCCAGAGATCACAGAATATAAGAGTATACAGACATTACAGCTGGGGATCACAGAATATAAGAGTATACAGACATTACAGCTGGGGATCACAGAATATAAGAGTATACAGACATTACAGCTGGGGATCACAGAATATAAGAGTATACAGACATTACAGCCGGGGATCACAGAATATAAGAGTATACAGACATTACAGCCAGGGATCACAGAATATAAGAGTATACAGACATTACAGCCGGGGATCACAGAATATAAGAGTATACAGACATTACAGCCGGGGATCACAGAATATAAGAGTATACAGACATTACAGCCGGGGATCACAGAATATAAGAGTATACAGACATTACAGCCAGGGATCACAGAATATAAGAGTATACAGTCATTACAGCTGGGGATCACAGAATATAAGAGTATACAGACATTACAGGCAGGGATCACGGAATATAAGAGTACACAGACCTATATATATTCCCTGAGTGTTCACCCCTTTAATATCTTTATTTTGTACAATCAGCCCACTTCTTGCTCTCTCTCTCCAGTATTCTGTACAGTAGCAGATGGAACGTGCGGTGAGACGTGGATCTTCTCCATCACGTACATTAATAGCGCAGTGTTTGCGCTTCAGACCCACATGTCATTTGGCCGGAGAACGCGGCTAATAAATCTGCATAATAAATAAGCGATTCCTTCTCGGAGCAGAACCTGAAAATGCGTAAATGAACCTGTTGCCCTTGGCAGTCGCAGACCTCAGTTTCCTTCAGGGGAAATATTTAATAGCAAAGCAAAACACAGCGGATTTCTAATGATTCTCCGTGACTCGTTATACGCTCGGTGCCAGGCTTCCCTTCACCTTTCATTTATTTATTTGTAGTATTACTTTGATGGATCGAAGAAAAAAATAAAATGAAGAAACTTTGCAAATAGTCTTGTGCTAACGTTTTGTATCTACAGCTCCTTTGCGGAGCTCTATGGTTCCATAGTAACATACAACAAACAATAACCGTCTGTAGCTTCATGTTCTGCCTCCTCACAATGCCATTAGAGGTATGGCCGGGTGATGGGTGCTATGAGATTTTGTTACCTCTGTATCCAAAATGAGGAGCAGACAGGACCTGCACAGACTCTGCTTCCGTGGATGTGTTTCCATAGTAACATAGAACAAACAATAACCTTCTGTAGATTCATGGTCTGTCTCCTCACAATGCCATTAGAGGTATGGCCGGGTGATGGGTCCTGTGAGATTTTGTTACCTCTGTATCCAAAATGAGGAGCAGACAGGACCTGCACAGACTCTGCTTCCGTGGATATGTTTCCATAGTAACATAGAACAAACAATAACCTTCTTTAGTTTCTGTTCTGTCTCCTCAAAAGGCGATTAGCCTGTTTTCACACAGCTCCTTTATGTAATCCGGGAAAAACCTGAACCCTTTCCCCCCCCCCCCCCCACACACAAATACCCCCAGAATGATGCAACTGTATGATGCACCAGTATTATCACTGATCCGTCTCATGGATCAGTCATAATACCGGTTCAGGAGGATCTCATTGGATACGGATATGTACCTTTTCTTACACTGATCTGGTGTGGAATGACATGCCCCCTGGTGGGTGTTTCATTTTAAACTGGGTTCAGGGCATGCTTGGATAAAAAACCTGGATCCAACTTCTGGATCCAGCAAGATCCGGAGTCCACGGGATCCGGGTTCCATAAAGCCACATTTTAAATCAACCTGGTTTTCCTTGCATCCAGGTGTTCGTGGTTTTTCCCACTGACACCAAAATTTAACATGTTGAGATTTTGGTCTTGGTGAAAAAAACGTGGACACCCGGATCAGGGGGAACCGTACAGAACTGGATTCGTGCCTGCGGCCCTATAGAGAGTCATTTGGGGCCAGAAACGTATGTGGGTACATCCAGATCCAGCTGGATTCACCGGATTCCAAAAATACGTCCATGTGCAAACCATCCCTTAGAGGTATGGAGGCTGATAGGTGCTGTGAGATGTTCTTACCTCTGTATACAAAATAAGGAGCAGACAGGACCTGCGCAGACTCAGCTTCCGTTGGCTCAAATGTAAAGCGACGGTTCAACTCAAGACTTGTATTATTATAGCCGGACACCGTATGATACTTGTTGATGATGAAATACTGTCTTTATCTGAAGCCGCCAAAATTGATGCCTTCACGAGCCCAGTGTGTGTGGTCCTAGACTCACAGCGACACAAGACTAATGGCTGCTCGGAGGAAACGACCCACCAACTGCCAAGTCATGACACGTCAAGTTGGAACAAACTTAATTTAAACAAATAACGTGAGGCATTCAAGGCAGCGACAGCAGCGCAGCAAGACACTGCAAAACATTTAAAGGGGTTGTGCAGAATTCTATAAACATGGCTGATTTCTTTCAAAAACAGCGCCACCCTGTCTACAGGTTTGGTTTGTGTATTGCATCTCCGCTCCATATAAATGAAAGGGCCTATGCTGTAATACCGCATGCAACCTGTAGACAGGGGTGGTGCTGTTTTTGAAAGAATGCAGTCAGGTTTTCTTAATATGGATATCCCCTTTAACAAATAGCAGCGTGAGCATAAGGCCTAACGCATGCAAAAATTGTTTTTTTGCATGTCGGGTGTCTGTAACCTTAAAGAAAAGAAATGGTGCACTGTGTAGCACCAAAGACAACTGTGCTGTGGCATTATGTCTTACACTGTAATGTATATGTACTTGGGAATTCGCTAATTATAAAAGCGCAAAAGGACATTCTGCACATAGGAGGTGTAGAGGGAAGTCACAGCGGACTGGAATAAGATCTCCCAGGCCTAAACTATGTGGGTAATCTCTCTGCTAATTGAGAGACTGATGCCTTGATATCCTGGCTAAGCTCTACATTATCATGTTTGTTTTTTTTGGGGGGCCAAACTCTGATATAACAATCATTGGGATAGTGGTCTAGAGGCCCCGTTCCTTTTGCGCTACACAGTGAGAAGTGTCTCCCTCAGGATTCTGTAACGTCTGTCCACTGTATATGTAAAAAGGGGAATCCCAGACAGGCTAAATGCAAACTTCACCATCGGGTAGAACCCAGAGATACCCCGACACCCTTTAATAACCCCCATACAGGGATCTGGCTTTACTGCAAGGTCTAGGGGGTTGTCACCGATAGATGGGCTGCAGTCCAGGAATAGAAGAGTCGCCAAGCAGGGTCAAAGCCGAGAGGTCAGAAAAGTACAAAATCATCAGGCTGGAGAATCGTACAAAACCAGGCAGAGGTCAAATCAATAATACAAAGCAGGATAATAATAAGTGAACCAGGGAATATATCTGGCAACCAGCAGGAGCACACAGAGGATTCAAATAGGTTGCAGTATTTCTTAATAGGCTGAAGTCAGAGAATAATGACTGCAGCTGGGCAGCCATACAACACATCCACACAGTCAGACTACTACATCACCAGTCCCGCCTTTTGAGTGAACACAGCGGCACCTGGTGGCAGATGCAGAAGTTGCATGAGCAGACTCTGGGGATGTGACAGGCTTGTGCAGTGGACCGTATGTTCACAGCATACACGATTTTCCTTCGTGAATCGGGTGGCATTGAGCCATTCAAATTACGGGTCTGTGAAAAAAATCAGACCGCACTCTAACATCTGAAAGTGTCTGATTGTCCCAGACTGACAGAAGGGAGACGGTTAGAGATTTTTATATTTTTTTTTATTCCTCTCCACGTCTGAGAAATCAGATCCCGCTGTGATCAAACTCTGATCAGGGTCTGGGCCGCATAACTGGACAATTTTTCTCGGATAGACAAAATATGGGTGACCCTAGACTAAGTTACATAGACCTTGAGTGAATGTCACTGTGAATGCTCATCCGCATTGCTGTTGTCTGATGTGGAAAATCCCTTTAAGATAGCAGCCTTAGTGGTCAGTAAATCGCCACCGCTAAAATTCAGCGCTATCACTAGGGAAAGCTTTCTTGACCTTACAGAAATATATATGTAATATTAGGTATTAGGTAATACATTTTATGTAAAATTAGGCACAGGCCATTCAGATCAGTGGCAGATTGTATGATATGTCTCTTATTAAGCTTTGTCTCATATTGGGGATACTTCCAAGAAGAAAACCTATGTGTGACATTCATGTACATGGATACAAGTTGCCTGTATGAGACGCTCCATTTAGTTGTTGTATTAATACTTTTTTTCTTTTCTTTTTAGACTGAAAAGAAATGGCTTTCCGGAACGTAATTCAAGGGGCGCTTGTCCTTGGAGGTGGTGCAGTGGCCACAGTTTTTGGTCTTTCTCACCTGACTGACAAAAAGAAAAAGGTAAAGTTCTAATTAGGGGATGTCCCTAATCACACTCTGATTTTGCAAGAACGTCGGCACCCAGTAATCGAAGTGATAAATTGTTGGATTCAGGGTTTCTTTCCCAACATCATGCTGCTCTCAGCAGGGTTGTGGGGGTGGTAAGCTACACCTCTGACTCTGAGTCCTCAATTTCCCTGACTTCGACTCTGGCACAGACACCAACTCCGTCAAATTGAACACTGACTCAGACTGTATGACTCTGACTCCACAGCCCTGTCTATGATGTCAGGAAACCAAACCTCAATTACCCTGAATCTGACTCTCTGGCTCTTGACTCTCTGGCTCTTGACTCTCTGGCTCTTGACTCTCTGGCTCTTGACTCTCTGGCTCTTGACTCTCTGGCTCTTGACTCTCTGGCTCTTGACTCTCTGGCTCTTGACTCTCTGGCTCTTGACTCTCTGGCTCTTGACTCTCTGGCTCTTGGCTCTCTGGCTCTTGGCTCTCTGGCTCTTGCTCTCTGCGGCCCCTGGGTCTCTCTCTCTGCGGCCCCTGGGTCTCTCTCTCTGCGGCCCCTGGGTCTCTCTCTCTGCGGCCCCTGGGTCTCTCTCTCTGCGGCCCCTGGGTCTCTCTCTCTGCGGCCCTGGGTCTCTCTCTCTGCGACCCCTGGGTCTCTCTCTCTGCGACCCCTGGGTCTCTCTCTCTGCGACCCCTGGGTGTCTCTCTCTGCGGCCCCTGGGTCTCTCTCTCTGCGGCCCCTCTCTCTCTCTCTCTGCGGCCCCTCTCTCTCTCTCTGCGGCCCCTGTCTCTCTCTCTCTCTCTGCGGCCCCTGTCTCTCTCTCTCTCTCTGCGGCCCCTGTCTCTCTCTCTCTCTCTGCGGCCCCTGTCTCTCTCTCTCTGCGGCCCCTGTCTCTCTCTCTCTGCGGCCCCTGTCTCTCTCTCTCTCTCTGCGGCCCCTGTTCTCTCTCTCTCTCTGCGGCCCCTGTCTCTCTCTCTCTCTGCGGCCCCTGTCTCTCTCTCTCTCTGCGGCCCCTGTCTCTCTCTCTCTCTGCGGCCCCTGTCTCTCTCTCTCTCTGCGGCCCCTGGTCTCTCTCTCTGCGGCCCCTGTCTCTCTCTCTCTACGGGCCCCTGGCTCTCAGATGAGGTATCAAAAACCTGCCAACTAATTGCCTTTTAAGACCCTTCAGGAACTAGATGGTTTAAATTTATTTTGATTGATACAACCATAGAATTCAAGGATGGTGTAGTTAGTTTTTGTATGGCTGTATTTTATTAATTATTAATAATTAATTACATAGTCTGTTTTGTACTAAATAAATGGATTTCTAGGGTGAAAGTTCACCTTTAAATAAGACAAGTAATTTTAATATTACAAAGTGATACAAATAATCTACGCAAAAAAACCCGCCGCTCTATTCTGCGACCAGAGCTATTCCGCTTTGTGCGACGTTCCGTTAATTAAAGGGGAAATGTTCCGGCGGCGGCTTTGATAGTAGCCGGCATTAACTGGCTGAGCACGTTTCTATAATTGGCCATTATTGATTGGGCGAGCACTTTTGATTCCGCATTGTATTCTCCTTTATTGTTAATTGTATTGATCTAAATAATTGTGAGGAAGGGAAATACACTTATTCCATCACAGGAAGCGCCACTTGGATTATAATATCAAGAATAGGGGCTATAATGAAGTAGTTTGTTTTAATCAAATGACAGAAGTTGTGCGGGGGAAAGTCATACTGGGATTTACTCAGACTAATGCTGCGATAAGTGGTTTTACTATTGCAAGATGATTAAGTTCTTTTAATTAGGTGTTCTAATTGGCTAATCTGGCATGTTGGTTCATCAGTGAAAAGACTTTTGTTGAGTTTTACAAGGTGCTTAAATCTGGATAAGAAAAAATGAAGCACTTCAATTATTCCTTATTCCTGAATGTATTCTTGGCAATTATGTTTTCATATGTGGTTGAAATCGGGTCCTTGTGCAGATCTTCAAAGAACCTTTCAAGCGTGCTCGGTTTTGTTGTCACATCTTAGCATGCCGATGAAAATCCTTCTGTATAAGTGACTTAATCTGTCATGATTTGCTGCAAAGAATGGAGGATCAGGCACAATTACATTAAAGAGGCGCTACGGGGAAGGCTGAAAACTCACTTTAACGTTCCCTCTACCCAGTGGCGGAACTTGAGCCTGGTGGGCCCCGGTGCGGCATTTAGACCGGGGCCCCATTTGGGAGTATATTCATCCCTCAAGTCCTAGGTGTGGAGAGGGGGGGGAAGGGGAAAGTTGAGGGTGCGAGCTGCTGCTACCTGCGTCGAGCCGCACATTACAGGCCAGGGAGCCGGGGCAGCAGATGAAAGGAGAGGAGGGGCTGGATCAGCCGCAGGAGGCAGGAAGCTTCCCTCACTTCACCTCCCCTCCTCTGACACACAAGGAGGTGCGGGGCCCCCTACAGGTGCTTGAGGGGCCCCCTAGCCGGTCAGGGCCCTGGTGCAGTTGAACCAGCTGCACCACGGTAGGTCCGCCCCTGCCTCTACCCCTGAATATTCTTACCTGTGCTCCCTTATAGAAAAAGAGGCTTAGTTTACCTCTTTCCAAAATTGTCCAGCGTTTCATGCTGTTGAACCCTTAGTGACAGAGCCAATTTCCACCTTAAAGGGATCCTTTCACCCCCAAAACACCTCAAAAGCTATTTAAAAGCTGTCCCTAGAGCATAGTAACACTTACCCTACACTCCTTTTAGCTCCTAAAAGCATTTATTGAGAATGAAGATAAACGTTATTACACTACCTCATTAGTGATGATAATTAGTGACTATTGTATGCATAGTCACCCTGGCAGGCTGTCCCTCTTCATGATATCACGCCTCAATAGGCGTGATCTTCAAATCAGATTCAAATGCGCGCCTCCCCGCTCTATCCTGTGTCGGCCGGGCTGCTGTGGGGCTGGGTGACGCGAATCGTGTCATTTCTGGCGCCAGGTGACGTAGTACACCCGCACCGCTCTGTTAGCTTCAAGCCCTGCAATGCGCATGCGTGCTGGAGGCCTAACAGAGCGGCACGGGTGTACATGCGTCACCCGGCGCTGGAAATGACGCGATTCGCGTCACCCAGCCCACAGCAGCCCGGCCGACACAGGACAGAGCGGGGAGGCGCGCATTTGAATCTGATTTGAAGATCACGCCTATTGAGGCGTGATATCATGAAGAAGGACAGCTTTTAATAGCTTAGGAGGTGGTTTTGGGGGTGACAGGATCCCTTTAATGACCAGACCGTTTTTTCTCCATTCTGACCAGTGTCCCTTTATGAGGGTTTTATTGTTGAACGCTTCAATGGATTCTAGCAACTCTGAGATTGTTTTTTCGATACATATTGGGCTTCATGTTAGTGGTAAATTTAGGTCGATAATTTTTGCGATTATTTGTGAAAAAGTAAAAAATTTGGTGAAAATGTAGAAAATTTTGCAATTTTCTAATTTTTAATTTTTATTCTGTTAAACCAGAGAGTTATGTGACACCAAATAGTTAATAAATCACATTTCCCAATATCTACTTTACTTCAGCGCAATTTTGGAAAAAAAAAATGGAAGTTATAAGGGTTCAAAGTTCATCAGCAATTTCTCATTTTTCAGCAAAAATTTACAAAACCATTTTTTAGTGACCACATCACATTTGAAGTCCCTTTGAGGGGTGTACATGACAGAAAACACACAAGTGACACCATTAAAAAAAACTGCACCACTCAAGCTACTCAAAACATTCAAGAAGATTATTAAACCCTTCAGGTACTTCACAGGAACTGAAGCAACGTGGAAACAAATAATGGACATTTAAATTTTTCCAACAAAAATGTTCTTTTAGCCTAATTTTTTTCATTTTCACATGGGCAACAGGATAAAATGCATCCTAAAATTTGTTGGGCAATTTCTCCTGAGTACAACGATACCTCATATGTGGTCATAAACCACTGTTCGGGCGCACGGCAGCGCTCAGAAGGGAAGGAGCGACATTTGACATTGGAGCTAATTTTCTATTCAAAAAGTTAAATTGCGCTCCCCCTTCTGACCCTGCCATGCGCCCAAACAGTGGTTTATGACCACATATGAGGTATCGTTGTACTCAGGAGAAATTGCCCAACAAATTTTAGGATTAGTTTTATCCTGTTGCTCATGTGAAAATGAAAAAATTGAGGCCAAAAGAAACTTTTTGTGAAAAAACAAAAAAAAAAGTACTCTTTTTTTTTTTTTTCTTTTTTTTTTTTTTCTTTCCATTTTTACGGATCAATTTGTGAAGCACCTGGGGGTTCAAAGTGCTCACTATGCATCTAGATATGTTCCTTGGGGGGTCTACTTTCCAAAATGTGGTCACTTGTGGGGGAGCTCCAATGTTAAGGCACACAGGGGCTCTCCATACTCGACATGGTGTCTGCTAACAATTTGAATTGAAAATTAGCTCCGATTGTTAGTGGACACCATGTTGTATATGGAGAGCCCCTGTGTGCCTAAACATTGGAGCTCCCCCACAAATGACCCCATTTTTGAAACTAGACACCCCAAGGAACTTATCTAAATGGGTGGTGAGCACTTTGAACCTCCAGGTGCTTCACAAATGAATCTAAAAATGCATGCTCCGATTTTTGCACCGAAAATAAAATCGGACAAAATCGGATCGGACCAAATCGGATGGCATTTAGTGCACATCCAATTTGGTCCGATGTTTTTAACATGGGGCCCTATGGAGCAGGGTCCGAGGAAACATCTGATGTGTCAGCATGCGTGAGCATGCTCAGTACAGTAAAACTGCTCCTAACAGCAGCAGGGGTTAAAAAAACAAACAAAAAACAATGTATACTCACCTGTCCTGAGGCCCCCGCCGTCTCCCGCACAGTCCCGTAGGCTCCCGATGTCCTCCCGGTGTCTGCAGAGGTCGTCGTCTTCTGAAAAGGACCTGCCGTGATGTCACAATCACGTGACCGCCTGTTACACCATGCTAACAGGCGGTCACGTGATTGTGACATCACGGCAGGTCCTGTCAGAAGAAGACGACCTCTGCAGACACCGGGAGCCTGCGGGGCCGTGCGGGAGACAGCGGGGGCCTCGGGGACAGGTGAGTACACATTCTTTATTTTTTTTTATCAGCCCAGAGGGGGCGATTTTATGTCTGAATCGGATGCCTATTTGGCATCCGATTCCAGGCATCAGAGGGAGCTGATGCTGTCTGATTTTATCAGACAGCATTGGCTCCCTCAAAAATCGTAATGTGAAGGTAACCTAACTTCGTCTAAAGTTTTATTTAATAATAATGTAGAGCAAGAGATTATAATAAACGTTCAAATATCATTAATAAGAGAATTCTGGAAAGAAAAACTTTCAAAAGCTTTCCATAAGATGTCTCCACTAGCCTGTTTCTCAACCTGACATCTGCTGGTTGTCAGGGAAATCTGTCTTTAGCTTCACACACTGATTATGCCCATATAATCATATGAGTGGAGGGGGCCTATACAGCGTACACACTACAGTTGATCAGATTCTCAGGTTACCTCAGGTAGGGACGGTGCTGAGCTGAGACTGTCAGCACACAGCTCCTGTGATTTTATCTGACTCCTCTTCATTCACATTGCTGTGCTCTGTGCAATCAGCTGATGGCCCCTACACAGTTCCTCAGCTGATTGCATAGAGCAGAATGTTGTGAATGGAGGAGTCAGATAAGATCACAGGAGCTGTGTGCTGACAGTCTCAGATCAGCACTGTCCTTACCTGAGGTAACCTAAGAGTCTGATCAGCTGTGTTGTGAATGCTGTGTAGTCCCCTCCCCCCCCCCCTTCCTTTCATGGCTGTATTCATGTGTTGAACTGAAGACTGATTTCCCTAACAATCGGCGTATGACAGGTTTAGAAGCAGCATAGTGGGGACATCTTCCGGAAGGTTTTTGAAAGGTTTTCTTCCAGATTCCACTTATGAAATATGCCCCTCCTAGGGCTGTGGGGTCGGTAAGCAAAATCCTCTGACTTCAACTCCTCAGACTCCCTGAATCAAACTCTGACTCAAACTACACCAAAATGGACGGGCCGGAGACTTGACGGGCCGGAGACTTGACGGGCCGGAGACTTGACGGGCCGGAGACTTGACGGGCCGGAGACTTGACGGGCCGGAGACTTGACGGGCCGGAGACTTGACGGGCCGGAGACTTGACGGGCCGGAGACTTGACGGGCCGGAGACTTGACGGGCCGGAGACTTGACGGGCCGGAGACTTGACGGGCCGGGGACTTGACGGGCCGGGGACTTGACAACTCAGTGACGTCGACTCTGACTGACTCCACAGCCCTAGTCCCTACCCCAACCTCTGCAGACAGGACACGCAGGGGAACATTAGTTGCTCCACAGTTTTCCGACTTTTCCTTTTTTTTTTTATTCCTTCCTTTTTTTTTTTGCACTTGTACTTGATGAGTAATGTTAATTGTATTTAATATTTTAGATTAAGCGTGATTTACGCCGCGCTCCTTTATCGGGGTGTTTAGACTAAACTAATTTTACGATGAGAAAATAATTTCCATATTAAAACGCAATGAATAAAAAGCAAGTTCTTGAATAAAGTAGGTACCGCCTCAATGCTAATAAATAAATTTCAATAAAATGGCTCCATATATTAACTCTTCCATTAGCGGGATCTCAACGCGCCGCCGAGAATGAAAGCAGTTGGTGTTTAAGAGAGTAATTTGCATGAAATTCAGCACTACACTCAAATTAATACTGGTAGTGATTACAGGACAACCTGGTTGTTAATTGCCTGTAGTCTTTAAATATGCACTTCTTTCAGAAATAGACACTAATTATTAGATCTTGTTTGCTGTTACACCATAAGTTGCAAATGTCTAGGAAGGCTGGGAAAAATTTGCAATTCTAATGGGGCCCGAGCACGGGGGAAAATTGATCTAATCATTTTAAAATGAGGGTTGCATGCAAAATGAATAAAATGTTTCCCTGAGATTAGGAAATCTTTAATGTGTGGTTTATCAAACATTTGCTTTCATAAGTTCACTTTTGTAGATTTAGTCTTTCAACGAGTAACCGGTGAATTCATTAAAATGTGATTGTGTCGGCTGTCTAAAAAAAGACCCCAAAAGATATAAAAACCAAAACAATGTAATAGTAATTGATTTATTTACTGATCGTTATAGATTTGTATAATTGAATACTTTGTATCCAAGGGTCACACATGTTGGGTGGATCATGGCTTATGTGCGTGACCGTCACAACCGGGGCTGTCGGAGTCATGGAGTCGGAGGTTCGGTTTGCCGACTTCACAGCCCTGGTCACAACAGCAGTGGATTATATTAGAAGGAAATGTGAAAAAGTGATTATCTGTTATTAATGGCCGTATGGTTGTGGAAGGAACACTCTATGTCAGCATAGTATGGATCCTGATGTGCATCTGCATCCCGTAGTTAGATACTGCACTTAGGAACTTAGGGTGCTTTCACACTGTGTTTTTGTTCAGTCCGTGGCTGTCCGTTGGGCACGGATCGGATCGGATTTGCCCTTAATGGAATCCAATTTTTGTCGGATCCGATTCTGGCCGATTTTTTGCTGTGCCCAAAATTGCAAAGTGCTGCGATTTTTGGCACAGCGGATCAAATCGGACCAAATTGGATCTGACCTGATCCGCGCCAAGTAACATGGAGCCTATGGAGCGCGGGTCCGAGGAAACATCTGATCGTTCCTCGGACCTGATTTTAGTGTGCTGAGCATGTTCTGTTCACTATAATAGCTCTGTGCCATCTAATATCACTTCTGCAATGTATATTCATACATTGCAGTAGTTACATTTAGTGAAAGGAAAGGGTTAAAAATAAACTTTATTCTCACCTGTCCCGCGATCCACCGATGCCTCCAGCGCTTGATACTTATAGGACCTGGCGTGATGTCACAGTCACATGACCGGTTACCGCTTTAACCGGTCATGTGACTGTGACATCATGCCAGGTCCTGTAAGGATCAGAAGAAGACAGTTGGAAGCATCGGGGGACTCGTGGATGGGTGAGAAGATTTTTTTTTTTTTTTTTTTTTTAATTTTTTTTAAGGTCTGGTACAGAGGGAGCAGAGAGAGCAGGGAAGAAAGAGGTGACAGGAGGGAGAGAGGAGAGAGGAGGGGGACGAGGTGACAGGAGGGAGAACGGAAGGGGAGATAGGTGACAGGATTAGCGGGTAGAGGAGGAGAGAGGGAGAGGATCCAAACTGATCCTGCAAAATATCGGAATCGGGTGCCTATTTGGCATCCGATTGCAGGCATCAGTTTGGATCCGTTGCTGTCCCAGGGGTCCTGCAAAAAGTTGGATCCCCTCGGACAGCAAAATAACGCTGTGTGAAAGCAGCCTTAGATGTTCTATCAGTTTTCTTCGAATGCCCAACGTTTTTGTAAGGATGATTCATGTCACTGTATGTATGGGGAATATTGTTTCCCACAGAGCGGTGGAGTCGGTAAGACCAGACAAACCTCCGACTCCGACAATTTCCCTGAATCCGACTTTAATTCCACCAAAATGGACATGGACTCCCCGGCTCAGACTCCGCAGCTCTGGTGTAAAGTCAGTAAGCCAAACCGTCGACTCAGGCTCCTCAATTTCCCTGAATCCAACTCCACCAAAATGGACACAAACGCTGACTCCACGACTCCAACTCCTCAGCCCTGGTGTGTGGTCTGTAAGCCGAACCTTCAACTTGTGTCTTCTTAATTTCCCTAAACCTGACTCCAACTCCCGATTTCACCAAAATGGACACTGACTCTGGCTCCACAGCCCTAGTTTCCCAGGATCAATTGTGTACGGTGTTGGTAGGTAATGTTAAATCCTAGCACTGCTGGTCTTGATTGCATGCACCATTCTGTAGTACTGTATATACTGTAAATGGTCCTATAAAACAATCAAGTGATTGTCCAGATGTCAATAGCAGTAGTCTGTTTCAAGGGCTGCAGCACATATAACATAAACATACAAGTGAATACTAAAAATTCAAATGATCTAAAGTATATGTCGTGCACCCAAAACGTTCACTAGAATATTCTTCTGTCATTACTTTAAATTAGTCATGTGATCTATCCAAATGAAAGATATGGACTCTTTCAGCACATTTAAAATCTATTTATCTATCTGCCCCTGAAAAAGCAAGGGCGAAACACACGTCGGGGTCGAGGGGACCCAGTCCCATACATTTACCTCATCTAACCAGCTGCTCAAAGTAAGGTACCCTATTTAGGATTATATATCCCTAGGTCTGCTACTATGCCATAATTACATACTTATTGGAAATTGACTTGACTCATGGAACCTTTGAGAGCTGTAAGACACTATTGGGTTTTTGAACTCTTCTACATTGACATTTTATTTTATGTGCTATCCCTTGGTGCGTTCAAGTGAGACAGGTGTACTGTATACCATTTTTGCATTAACACTTTTTTTGGTGTCCTATTCTAGTGTCTATGTATGGATTTATATCCCACCTGGTAGAATATTTATTAATTTTGCTTCATCTCTGTATCTTTATGTACTCATTCCTGTTTCAGTAGTCTCCGCATCTTATTACATTTCCTATGACTTTCAATAATTTTGTGTTAAATATTTATAATTTCATAGGTGGGGCTGCGTTCCACCTTCTAGTACCTTTGTTCTTTTATATTTTTTAAATGATGAATAAAACCTAATTTTTAACTTTATTGTGCCACTTCAATTTTCCTTTCATATCTGCGTTAGGAGATTTTCTGTGTTTTAACTGTGTGTATTGTAGCAAAGCCAGGAAGGACTGGGTTAAATCCTAGCACTGCAGGTCTTGATTACATGCACCATTCTGTAGTGTATACTGTAAAAGGTCCTAGAAATTTATTTAATAATGGCTGCTGAGAAAACAAAATGCATGTCATACGCAAGAAAAAATCACACGCTCTCCTTGCATACGGAATAACAAATGAAATTCACTCGTCCCAATCTCATGAAGGAAATTTGGTCCAATTTTTCATGCTCTGGTGTGACTCCGGCCTAATATAAGAATTTCAACAAAACCCGTATAAATCGGAAAAAAAAAAAGTGAGTGTATAGTGTCCAAATACCTTGCAATAAATAGGTAAAAACTAGAATAGTTAAAAACACAGGGTACTTGGTGCATACCTTTTTTGAAAAAAAAAAAGTACTTAAGCCATCCCACCAGCGACAAGGTGACCCATCTCTGGACGTTCCCTACACTAACCATATAGTAACCTGCTGTTGTGCCTAGTGACCTCAAACAGCAGGACACTGTGTGTGACCAGGACACAAGATGAATCACAGATGGGATGCCTTGTGCTGTTTGAGGTCTCCAGGCACAACAGCAAGTTACAATATATAGGGTCCGTCCCAAGATGGGTCGCCTTGTCGTTGGTGGGGCGGCTTAAGTACGGTACTTTTTTTTTGCAAAAAAATATGTACCAAGTACCCTGTGATTTTAACTATTCTAGTTTTTACCTATTTATTGCAAGGTATTTGGACACTGCACACACATACTACTTTTTGTCTTTTTTAGTTGGTAGGTATATCTTTTAAAACTTAGGCAAAAATGTGAAGGAAAAATAAAAATAAACTGACTCTAAATATGATAAATAATTAAAACTCGCATTGGCCTTTTCATCTTGCAGCAGGAAATTAGATTGATGGCATTTTTCTACTTAAAATATAAAAAAAATGTACAAAAAAGTATTTCTGAAAATGATGATTTTTCTATATTTTTCCACTTCTGTAATGCTTTTTCCATCAGTCGTCCGTCAGTCCTTCAGCTATGTATACCTATATCTTTCTCCTTTTATTTCCTCTACCCTTTTCGCTCTGACTTGTATGAATGAGACAGTTGGGGGTCAGTTTAGGCTCAAACTGAGATTGGTTGACTGCATCTCTTCATGTGTCAAGAAGAGGGCAAGGGATACCGGGGCGCAGGTGACAGGAGGTCATCTGAGTCCCTGTACTTGCCCTCGGGTCAGGAGTCATGGCTGGCGGAGTCAGTGTCGTTGGCTTTAAAGAAAAGCTATATCTTGATCCAATGTGAAGTGTCTGTGCGTATAATTAACCCTTAGGGATCCATTTCTACCATAGTGAAAAAATTCAAAAAAGGGGGAAGGGGTTAAAAAAGCTAAAACAAAAATCGACCTTCCAGATCTGTTAACTTGTTATTAAGGAAACCACCTATGGAAAGATGGATGAATTTATTCCAAAAACAGCACCCCATCTTTTTCTAATCCTGTTGCATCCCTTTTGAATAAGTTGTCCAGTTTCATCAACCCTCTTTCATATACCCAGATGAGTTAAGGGTCTATAGCAACCAGGGCAGTCGAACAGTGGCCCAAGAGGTAAGGGGGCCCATTTCTACCTCCAAATAAGGTGTAATTGTGCATTATCATGAGATATTGGACTGCTAATGTGCAAATATTGTTTCTGCATAGGGGCCCTCTTCTGTCTGTGTCCACCACTGGTGTAGAGATGTCACACGCTTTTAGTAGTTTGGTCATGAGTAAGGGTACAGATGGCACCCAATACCGTAGGCTGGTGGGGGTTACTTGCTATATTTTTAAGCTCTTTATTACAAGGATAAGTCAGGACATCAGGTCAGTATAGAAGACACGTCGGGAGACTAGGATAAAAAAAAATGACCAATTGGTTGGGTCTAACTGTCCAGCCAAGGTTATTGAACTGTAAATTAATAGGTCAAAACACAGGACAATGCTCAAATTAGGATAGATATTCACTGGAAGTGGGACTGGATCTCTGGGGTTTAAATAGAACAGGCCAACAGTGCTAATGACTGAAAACAGAAACAGATTAACCTCATTCCAGACTGACAGAACCAAAAGTCCAGGAGTTCATTGGATTGATACAAGCAGGCTGTGAAGTCAATAAGCAAAAATCCAACTACAAACTCATCAATTTCCCATGAATCAACTCTACCTCCACCAAAATGGACACTGACTCCGACTCCATGACTCCAACTCCACGACTCCGACTCCACAGCCCTGCTATCAAGCATCACTCTCCACAACAGTGCGGCGCTGCCTAGTGGGCAAAACAAAAACCGGCACAGAGGTTATAATAGAGTGGGGTCCTCTGTTCAAAATTCCCTTGACCAGAATGAAGATCACTTATGAAGAGCAACTCACACTCTGGAGGTCCTGACCGTTCTTCGCAGGCAGCGTATAGATTAGAATGGGCACTGTTTGCAATACTGTATTTCCCCTGTGGTGGCAGCTGTAAGAAAATTAAACACTTATTGCTAGATCTGTACACAAATAATTGTTTTGGGGTCTGGTCTAAGGAATATGGAATGTCCAAAGCAGAGATTCCCTTTTAAGATTCATTTAGAAAAACAACTGGTGTGTCCTTAGGTTGAGTGAACAGTCTGGGCTTTGCTTAACTGGTGAGTTTCTGTTGTTTTATACATTGAAATGACTTTTGTGCATCTTCCAGGTAAACCTCACCCACGTGCAAGCAGCCGAGATGGTCAAAGCGACCAATCAGAGTGAACTGCCATCCAGGGAAGCGCAACTTCTCACCCTGGAAAGCACAAAGGAGTTTGACGTCCTGGTCATCGGCGGAGGAGCCACCGGCTCAGGATGTGCTTTGGATGCTGTGACTAGAGGTATGAAACCTACAAGAGATTTTTACTTTTTGAGGTGATGAATCCAACACCACGGTTTTCTACGAAAATGTTTTTTTTTTTTTTTGTGTTTTTTTAAAACAATTGTTAATATTCAACATTTTTAAGAGTTTTAGGGATTTAATTTTTTTTAGTACTATCAATTTTAGAAAAAAAAAATCTTGAAATCTTGCAGTTTTTACTCTGGCTACTGAAAAAGCTGACATTTCCTATTCTGTATAACTTCTATGTGGAAATTTCCGTATCCTCAGACATTATTTGAAAGGTAAACACCTATATATAGATAACACATTCACAAGTTATGGCCAAAACTCACCAAGTCTCCCTTTCTACTCATTGACGTGTGCATACTGTCACGCCTCTGGTTTGGATTCAAACTGATGATTGTTTCTTTCCCTGCTGAGCCACAGCCTGGTCGGGCTGTGTCCAAATGCTGATTGATGTTTCCTATGTTTCTTTTCCTTTGGTTTGCAGTTATCAGGTGTTCTCACTTGCTTATTGTCTCTGCCCTATCACATACCGGGTGGGACTATTAATACTCTCCTGAGACAACCCTTTCCTGCTTGCTATATTTGTATGGATTTATACTACTTCTACCCTGCAGTTAGGTATTTTGCCTGTTAGGCAGAGACCAGTATTGTTTTTACACCTTGTTTATTTGCCTTTCCTTCACCTTCCTTCTTTTTTCTATTAGGTTGGTAAAAGTTTCTTGCATTTGTTATTTACGGTTATCTTGTACACGTGCATTGTTTCCTCCCAGGGTTACTATCTATCTTCACATTTATCCTATATTGGTTGTTGTGCGTTGTCCCCTTTGGTTCCTCAAGAGGAACAAGAAACAACTCAACGGCCTTTTAGGCAGACAGGTCTGAGTTGTGGTATTTTAGTTGTGTGGCTATGGATATTCCAATCTGTGCAGGAACCATTAGGGTGTTATGCAGCTTTGGATATTAGTCTGTACAGGAACCAGTTAGATTCTCGGTGCGGTTGTGGTGTGATTGGTTTGATTCCCCATTTACCCGTGGTGGAATATGTATGTGCATAACACTAATATTATAGAACACACAAGAATACTTCCAGAAAAGTCAATTTCTTGATTTTCATTGCCCATATAGTTGTTGTAAAGAATATCTCTTGGTTCCTGAAAAAGCACTGCAGGCAAGTTAGTCTTAGTTTCCCTACTCGCCAAGGTAGGGTGCGATTTTTGTGGAATAATCACCTTCCCAGGTTATCTTCTCCCAAATAAAATAGATTTTTTTTTTTTTACCTTGACCACATCATAATTGCTTTTAATGCCAGACTCATATGTTGTAATACTAAGTCTGCAGGTTAGTGGTCACAATGCTTTGGCTTTCTAGCTGTTGTAACATGACGTCTCCCTACATGATGGAAGTTTTAGTTGGTTTTATTATAGTGAGAAACAGGGCGGTGGACTCTGTAAGTCAAACATCCAACTCCAACTCTTCAATTTCTGTTCGTCAGACTCTGACTCCAACTCAACCAAAATGGACACTGACTCAGACTCCACAACCATGACTGTGAAGTCAGTAAGACATATAGCTGATTCCTCATTTTCCCTGAATCTGACTCTTGACTCCACCCAAAATGGACTCCGACTCCAAGAATCCGACTCCACAGCTCTGGCTGAAGAGCCAATGGTTGTGAACAAATACTTAAAGGGGTTGTCAGATTCAAAACTGATAAGTCTACAGTCACCTCGAGGTGACTGTAGTCTTATCAGTCCTCCCAGCGCCTGCACTGTGCACTGTGAGGACTCGCGGTTTCTAAACCGGGAACAGACTGCAATCTTGTGGTTTGCATGTTCCTGGCGACAACACGAATAGTGGGCGTGGTCTTGCTCAATGCAAGTGAATGAAGCAAAGCTGCTCCCCCAAGTCAGACACGCCCGCTCCATACCCTTGTATAGAGTGAAACCGTGCCCACTAGTCTTGTTGATGCCAGGAAAGTGCATTCCGCGTAACTGGATTAGAAACCAGCGAATCCTTGCAGCGGACAGTGCATAGGTTGAAAGGAGATGCGTTTGCAGTCACATGGAGTCACTGCAGAAGTATCTGTTTTAGACCGGACAACCCCTTTGAGGGCATGATACTTTTGCATTGTAACGCCACTGTTGGGTTCCTACCGATCAAATAACCAGTGTAGGATAAGAAGTTGGAGTCATTGAAGTGCGGAGTTCTGTCTTTAGACTGTTTTAGTTCTAATCTCTGTGCAATTTTTTTCCTTTTCTTAAAAACAATTAAAAAAACAAATTGACAGGACTTAAGACGGCCCTTGTGGAGCGAGACGACTTCTCTTCAGGGACCAGCAGCAGAAGCACCAAGCTCATCCATGGAGGAGTGCGCTACCTTCAGAAAGCCATCATGAAGCTGGACGTGGAGCAGGTAACGTTCCTGGTTGATGCTGCACGATCACGTCTGTGAGATGTCTCATTACCGCCATATTGATCCCAGAATCTAATAATTTGCTATTCTTTGTAATAAATAGGTGACTGGGAGCATTGTGCTATTGACATTTATAGATGATGTTTCATTTCACTTTGGCCAAACAAAGCCATATGAGAGACCCCGGGCGTGTTAAAAATGCAAATATGCAAAGAAATGTTGTTCTTTGCCCAGATTGATTTTCATACATATATTTGCTTTTGACTTAAAGTACCTGAAAAACAGCAAACTTTCCAGGTATTACTTATAATACGTTCTTGCTGTATTATAATTTGGTTGTTGAGTATTGAACTTTTTATCCAAACTTTTAATTTGATGAAAGTTTTGACTGCTGAGAACGGGTCCTAAGCATTAGAGACGCACAGTGGATCGGTGCCGGTGTTAATGGTTACTATACATTTAGATAACTTAATCTCATTTGATTGATTTGATAATGGGTTAAACTGACAATCTGCAAATCTCTTTAATTAAAAGCTATTAAATTACCCACAAAAAATGACTACAGAGTGTCGGCCACTAGGTTTGTCCCTTCTGAGCCGTTCACTGCCTGCTGTCAAGTGCAATCCATCTTCAGCAGCGCAGTAGACAGGTTACAGGAGCACCTAGCTTTTGATGGGTATCTACTGAGAGGAGGTAGCGGCAAGTTTCAGAAGCCTACTTTGTGGTCTCGATGTTGGGCAAGTAGAGCATTTCTGCAATCCACCAGCTTGAGCCATGGTTCCTAGGCTGAAGCCCTGTACAATTACACCAGTTACAGGAGCAGTCCCATTTTTATATCCCTCCTCTCCCATTTCAGGGTATTGTGCCCCACATAATTGGTGGGAGATAATTCTAGCTGTTCCCTCATTGTTCACTAGTCCAATCCGACTGCATAATTGTCCTCCAAATGATGCGGTCCAATACACCGCAGGGGGTTGATGCAATCTGAAATTAGCAGGCCTTCCACAAATTGTTTTACCATCCATGCCAAAAACAGAGACCAAGTGCACTTACAGGACGCAGTCAGAGCCCAAATGTGAAGCAAGCCCAGCTGCAGGCTGATAAATCACCTCTACCAGCAAGATGTGGGAGGCGACCTGCCATGCATATACTGGGCCTGCATAGGACACCATTCACACTGATACATATGATGCAGAGTGTCTGAAAGCTACCCAACCGCTCCGCTGCCTGAGCATTGGGCCGCACAGTACGATGCTTCTGCACCACTAAATGAATGGCGCCCCTATGGGCCCAACTGCTCCCTGGATGGATAAAAAAGTGCAAACGTTTTTTATATGATAAATAAAAAACCTTTATAGATGGGATTTTGGTTCATGTATTGGCCCAAGACATTTAAGCTGATGACCCACGACAAGGGATCCCATGCTCATCAGTCCACAAATTGGCAGACAAAAAAAGGGGGCACTCCGCAGTCTCACAAGAGACAATTTGTATTGAAAGCAATTTGTGGTCAGTCTAGGCGCTCTAGGAAACAAGGAGACTCTCAAGGGGAACTTATCAATACAGACATGTTTATTTGTCAACCACTACGCATTTCGACAGTGGCTGCTGTCTTCCCCCTCCAAGGGATTGTGGCCCGAATGGTTCGGAGCTTCAGTGAGCTCTCACCAGCCTTCCAGGACTTGGCGTGACATGTATCCGGTGACGTGGGGTCAGATGACTGACCTCCCGTACCCTGTGACCGAACCAGGAAGTCGGAGACTGTGAATCAGTCCCGCAGGTCTCCGCTAACTTACCAGCTACCGGTGTTATGTAAGGGTGCACAACCCGATCAGGTGAGATGCCAACCCCCACCTCTAAACAGAACTCCCCACTAGACTACCGGGTGCTTTTCATGGGTGCGCCTCTCTATTTTTGTTTCACAAGAGACAATGGCTCATGTCTCTTGACTTGCAGAACACAGGAATACTACGTCTGGCAGAATTAAGAATAGTTCACTTCGGCACAAGTGGCCAGAATCCCCTCATTGAAGCTGAGTGGTCACTAACACCCCTTAAGGGTACCTTTACACGCGGCTACATTTCTAGGGTGGCTACAGGTAACTTACTGGTTGCAGTGAAATCATGGAGACAAGGTTCTATCTTGTTGCTGTGTACAAATGGAATCATCTCTCCATGATTTCACTGCAACCAGTAAGTTACCTGTAGCCACCCTAGAAATGTAGCCGCGTGTAAAGGTACCCTAAGAGTTGTCTGGTATTATAGACATAGTCCAGTCATTAGTTAGGTGGTACATATTGGAACAGAATGCACCATTGCATCGTGGCCAGTAATTATTTGAGCCCAAATCTGTAAAGAAACATGGAAATAATAATTCTCCGTTCTGATAAAAATAACCGTCGGACACGGGATAATTGATACAGCATAGATACATTAATAAAGTGGTGCGCGGGATCTGTTCCTAGTGATTCTCATGACCTTTGCATCTAATCTGGTCTTTCCACAATGTTTTTCAATGTCGTATTACCACAAGTTTGTGGTTGAATTTGAGAAAGTGTTACCAGGCGGCGTCACGACCACGTCACGGGTCACTCGGTTCATACAGAATACATCACCAATCATTTCCTTCAGAGTCATCTCACCATCGATAACAAGAGACCATTATATGGTGTGAATAAGCTGAACTCCATGAACACAACTCTGTGTAACCAAAATAATTGTGCTTTTCTTGTTTTCTCTCTGTTAAATGGTTACTGTCTCTTCAATAACTTTTCCTTAAGTGTAAGTGAATATATATTTTTGGAAGAATCTTTGCTTTCTCCGCTTATGAGCCACTTCTTTCCCCCCTGCCTCCATCTAAATTCTGTTAAGGTATTGTCAGTTCACTGAGGGATCAGATTACAGTTGCCCATTTCTGTGTATGGAGACGGGAGGAGGATAAGGAAGAAGGATCTGGGTAAAAGTAAAAGGCTTTAAACACACTATCCTACTTACATGCGAGTCTCTCGGATGAGACTCGGATCAGTGACCCTGAACGGCCTCTCCCTCTCTGGACGGGAGTGTGATGCTACACAAAAACACAAGCAGCTGACACTCCCATCCAGAGAGGGGAGAGGCCGTTCAGGGTCACTGATCCGAGTCTCGTCCGAGAGACTCGCATGTACGTAGGATAGTGTGTTTCCACCCAAAGACACAGAGTAAGGTCAGAGATACTATTCTTGATGTATGAGAGATACTCGCATGAGTCTCGCATGAGTCATTTGGAAATGTCCCTGCCTCTCTGAACAGGAGCACGTCAACTGCGTGTGTTTCTATGCAGCACCACGCTCCTGTCCAGAGAGTCAGCGGGTCTTCTGGGTGAGTCATGTGAGTACCTCACAAGCATCTTGTATAAGTGTCTCTGCACATGCGCAGAATCTGCTGATTTCTAGTACATGTTATATCTCACCCCAAACTGTAATGTCCTCCATGGTAGCTGCTGCCGCTTCTGAAAATGTACTGCACTGATATAGGAGAGCAGAAATTCTTCATATTGTGTGCACGGTGTATGGGGAGACATCATGGCAGCTAAAATTAAAAAGACTGACTGCTCTTCCTAACAAGTGTGAACAGGTGCAACACTGAACATGAAATGTACAATAATAAAGAGACAGCTACACTCTGAAATGCTAAGGTATGGAAACATTGAATATAGGAATATGGTACTCGGAGCCGAACCGATCAGTCTCTGGGGTGTTATGGCGATGTGGCCCAGCTCCATGGTGCCAATTGCGGCAATAAAAAGGGGAAATATTCTTAAAGTTTTATGGGAATTGTTCGTGACTACACCTGTGGGTTGTGGCCATCACTGCTGTGGGATCCGCCGAGGACGATGGTAGTAGCGGTAGCCGGGATGGTGAGCCCTCCACGGGTAGGGCTTGGTCTCCAGGTGGTTATCCGAGTCCTGTGCGCCCGGAATGCTGCGCTCTGTTCCTCTCACAGCTCCTCCATCCAGCATGTTCAGGGAGCAAGTGTTGGTGTCTCCGCAGACGAGCCGCTGCAGTCTCTGTACCAATAAGTCTCACACGCAGTTCTTGGGTTTGCCAGGTATTTTACTCCACTTCTTAACTCAACAGTAACAACAATTACAGTTCTTTGCAGCTCTTTGAACTGAGTCTGAAACCAGTGTGTACACACCAGCTACGGGTATGGGTTCTCACTGCAGGCGGGACGGTTCCTCTGTGTCACTCCCCTGAGTGTACCTCTCAGGCCCTCTAGTTCATTCTGTCCTCTCGCGTACGGGTTCGGTGCGGCCGTCATGGGCTTTCGGGCTCTACTGTGTGTGATCACACGCTCTGGGTCACTAGCCCTAGTACCTAGCTTTGTCCTACTCCGTACTGGTTGCTGGGTCTCAGGGACATGGAGTTCCCACACCCCGCCGGGTGTCTCGTGGTTGGGGGCGTAAAGCATTTCTGGTCACATCTACAGAGTCGGCCCTCTGGTTCTCTGGCCCAGCCACCAGTGACCTGGATTTGTCAGGCTCACCTGGCTCCTTCTACTTCTCCACGGGTTCCAGCCTGGGTCCCCGGTCGTCCATTAAGGGTGAAGACCGCCGGGCCCCGTTGTTTTCTGTCTGTCTTAGTCAGTACTCAGCTGAAGGGTGTCTTGGCTTGGGGAGGCTTCCCTGCTCCTCCACCCTCCAGGGAATCTCTCAATCTACTCGCCCAACTTAGTGTTCCTAGGTCCTCTTGGAGTCTAGTTTCTCCACCCCTTTCCTGGGTTCTCTCTACTTCCCACCCACACGTTGCTACTCCCGCCACCACTCGCCCGACCTGAAGTGACTTGGGCTCAGGGTTGGAGTGTGTGTGTGTGTGTATGGGTGTTTTTGTGAGCTGACCGGCTTACCTGTCTCCAACTGCAGTCCACCCTGTGGCCACCCGGTCGTAGGGGCGCCACACATTACTGCTTAAGGAAATGTATTGAAAAATTGAAATACTTAGCTCATCATAAAGGCAAGTGTATGTGAGCCCACGGCCAACGTCCAGTTGTGTGTAAAATACTTGAAGCGTCATATCCGATGAAGGGGGCTGGCCATTTGATTTAGTTTATTAGCTAAGCCAGCCCCCTTCTCCATCATGTCTGAGACAGAAAATGAGCCCTCCTGCGTCACCGTAGGGTAGAGTGAAGAAGTGGGGTTTCCAGGGTCAAGGGACTGGCACTGAAATTGAGATTTTGGTGCAGAATTAATAAAGTAAATTAAACAAATTCTCCTTTTAGTTTCCTTGACAAGATAGGAGAGCTCGGTCTCTGAAAAATAAGATTAAAATATCTTTAAAATGTTATCTGCAAAGAATATTTAGCAAGAAAATATAAATAGTAAAACACAAAGAAAAGCAGAGATGTTGTGATCCTCGCTGGTTTAGATCCGTTTGTTATTTAATAGCTTCCACTCAACGAACAGGAAAAAAAACCTCTGAAAAAGCGGATGTTTCTCCAAGCCGGAGCGCAGGGTAACAAATTGAACAGGGGCCTTCGAGTCTTAAATCTCTATTAAATTGTGGCTAATTGTATTATTGACAGGTGAGCCGACAGCCTTATTGTCCCCCGATGGTATTCATTGGTTCATTTACTACATCTGCAAGTCCGCCAAAGGCTGCGTGTTTTATTAATCAATTTACCTTGGATAGTGATGTTTTTATTCTCTGGCGTTGCTGATGGGCGAGATAACACAGTCCGATTCACAGGACTCCACTGTATCGGGCGAGTTATGAAACAAATGAGCAAAGAGAAACAGACATGGATGAGGGGAAAAAACAGATAGTAAAGTATTACCCCCTCCCAGCTTAAGACGCCAATCTGTGTATAACCAGTCATCGCTCCAAACCTGGATCTGTGTATAACCAGCCATCGCTCCCAAGCCTGGATCTGTGTATAACCAGCCATCGCTCCAAACCCTGGATCTGTGTATAACCAGCCATCGCTCCCAACCCTGGATCTGTGTATAACCAGCCATCACTCCAAACCCTGGATCTGTGTATAACCAGCCACCGCTCCAAACCCTGGATCTGTGTATAACCATCCACCGCTCCCAACCCTGGATCTGTGTATAACCAGCCATTGCTCCAAACCCTGGATCTGTGTATAACCAGCCATCGCTCCAAACCCTGGATCTGTGTATAACCAGCCATCGCTCCAAACCCTGGATCTGTGTATAACCAGCCATCGCTCCAAACCCTGGATCTGTGCTCAGGGAAGTGGTGGTTTAACAATTGTCTGCAGAAAATATATATATTATTCACTTGCTTATTCTTATCTTATCGACCTAACGTGCTCATTGTTGTTTTTATCAGTCACATGCCAAACGGTTGCCTCATAAAAATCTCCCACCTCCTCCCCTTCCAAAAAAGAGATGTGTCCTTTTTACAATCAAGTCTAATTTGTTTAGTTGTTAAGAGTCAGTAAAAAAAACGGAGAGCAAATGAATGCCAACGGTGTGTCATCAGACCACTGTCCCTCTCTTCTTTTTTTTTCCTCTTTTTTTCCCTTTCCCTCTTTCCCTTTTCCCTTTGCCCCCCTCCCTCTCCCCCCCCTCTCTCCTCTCCCCCTTCCCCTTTTCCCCCCTCCTCTTTCCCCCTCCTCTCCCTTCTTTTCCCCCTCCTCTCCCTCTTTCCCCTCCCTCTTCCCCTCCTCTCTCCCTTCTTTTCCCCTCCTTCCTTCTTTTCCCCCTCCTTCCCTTCTTTTCCCCCTCCTCTCCCTTCTTTTCCCCTCCTTTCCCTTCTTTTCCCCTCCTTTCCCTTCTTTTCCCCTCCTTTCCCTTCTTTTCCCCTCCTTTCCCTTCTTTCCCCTCCTTTCCCTTCTTTTCCCCCTCCTTTCCCTTCTTTTGCCCCTCCTTTCCCTTCTTTTTGCCCCTCCTTTCCCTTCTTTTGCCCCTCCTCTTCCCTTCTTTTGCCCCTCCTCTTCCCTTCTTTTCCCCTCCTCTCCCTTCTTTTCCCCTCCTTCCCTTCTTTTCCCCTCCTTTCCCTTCTTTTGCCCCTCCTCTCCCTTCTTTTGCCCCTCCTTTCCCTTCTTTTCCCCCTCCTTCCCTTCTTTTCCCCTCCTCTCCTTTTTCCCTTTCCCCTTTTTTCCCCTCCTTTCCCTTCTTTTGCCCCTCCTTTTCCCTTCTTTTGCCCCTCCTTCTCCCTTCTTTTGCCCCTCCTCTCCCTTCTTTTGCCCCTCCCTCTCTCCCCTTCTTTTCCCCCTCCTCTCCCTTCTTTTCCCCCTCCTCTCCCTTCTTTTCCCCCTCCTTTCCCTTCTTTTGCCCCTCCTCTCCCTTCTTTTCCCCCTCCTTTCCCTTCTTTTTCCCCCTCCTCTCCCTTCTTTTCCCCCTCCTCTCCTTCTTTTGCGCCTCCTTTCCCTTCTTTTGCCCTTCCTCTCCCTTCTTTTGCCCTTCCTCTCCTTCTTTTGCCCCTCCTTCCTTCTTTTGCCCCTCCTCTCCCTTCTTTTGCCCCTCCTCTCCCTTCTTTTCCCCTCCTCTCCCCACTTTTCCCCACTCTCCCCTCCCTCCGTTCCTCCTCCTTTAACACATTTTTTTTGCTATAAGTTTTGTTTGCGGTAAACACAACACATTTTTTCACTTGCCCTCCATAGGTTCAGCTTTGCCCCGGTGTTTACTGTTGTCTGCGGTGTTGACGGCACATTGATGGCAGCCAGTTGTTGGGTTCAGCAGTTCTGAGCAGCTGGTACCGTGAGCTTGTGCAGAGCTGCGGAGCTCCGTTTTTGACTGCAGTGCTGTCAGACAGTGGGGTAGTGGCGGAGACTTACACCAGCATCGGGAGAAGGAGTAAAGCACAGTTTTGTTTTTTTCAGCACTAACAGAGTTTGTAGGAAAATATTTCTGAAGAGAGGACGACTTTCTATATGGAACCTGTCATGTTAGATACTATGATGATGATACAGGTGGTGATGATGATAATGATACAGGTGATGATACAGGTGGTGATGATGATGATACAGGTGATGAGGATACTGATGTTATAGTTGATACTGATGATGATGATACATTTTATTTTATATAGCCCAGACACCTTCCCTGGCACTTAACAAATTAAGTGGGGGACCTGCAGGTTAACCCCATATCTGCAGGTTAATGGCATTTTTGCATGTGACAGGTTCCCTGAGAAGTGTCTGAGAAGCAAATGCATATGAGAAAAGCTGATTTTACACTGATTTTTGTCTGTGTCAATGTTGAACATTGATAAAACTAAAATCCAGCGCACCAATGAAAAACATTTTTTCCTTAGTTTGTTTTTTTCCTTGAAAAAAAAAAAAAAAACATGTAAATGAGGTCTTAGAAGAGGAGTTTCCATATTTCCCTATATACGGAAGGAGAGGTGATTCCGACAGCGAAATAGGAAAAGGTCCTTTACAGTTAGAGCAGTCAGATGGTGGACTGCAAGACGTAGTAATGGAGGACACTATAACAGCGGTGGTAATGGAGGACGCTATAACAGCGGTGGTAATGGCGGACGCTATAACAGCGGTGGTAATGGCGGATGCTATAACAGCGGTGGTAATGGCGGACGCTATAACAGCGGTGGTAATGGCTGACGCTATAGCAGAGGTGGTAATGGCGGACGCTATAACAGCGGTGGTAATGGCGGACGCTATAACAGCGGTGGTAATGGTGGACGCTATAACAGCGGTGGTAATGGAGGACACTATAACAGAGGTGGTAATGGAGGACGCTATAACAGCGGTGGTAATGGAGGACACTATAACAGAGGTGGTAATGGAGGACGCTATAACAGCGGTGGTAATGGAGGACACTATAACAGAGGTGGTAATGGAGGACGCTATAACAGCGGTGGTAATGGCGGACGCTATAACAGCGGTGGTAATGGCGGACGCTATAACAGCGGTGGTAATGGCGGACGCTATAACAGCGGTGGTAATGGAGGACGCTATAACAGCGGTGGTAATGGAGGACACTATAACAGAGGTGGTAATGGAGGACACTATAACAGCGGTGGTAATGGAGGACACTTTAGCAGCGGTGATAATGGCGGACGCTATAACAGCGGTGGTAATGGAGGACACTATAGCAGCGGTGATAATGGCGGACACTATAACAGCGGTGGTAATGGAGGACACTATAACAGAGGTGGTAATGGAGGACGCTATAACAGCGGTGGTAATGGAGGACACTATAACAGAGGTGGTAATGGAGGACACTATAGCAGAGGTGGTAATGGAGGACACTATAACAGAGGTGGTAATGGAGGACGCTATAACAGCGGTGGTAATGGAGGACACTATAACAGAGGTGGTAATGGAGGACGCTATAACAGCGGTGGTAATGGAGGAGACTATAACAGAGGTGGTAATGGTGGACACTATAACAGCGGTGGTAATGGAGGACACTATAACAGAGGTGGTAATGGAGGACGCTATAACAGCGGTGGTAATGGAGGACACTATAACAGAGGTGGTAATGGAGGACACTATAACAGAGGTGGTAATGGAGGACGCTATAACAGCGGTGGTAATGGAGGACGCTATAACAAGGTGGTAATGGAGGAGCCTATAACAGCAGGTGGTAATGGAGGACGCTATAACAGCGGTGGTAATGGGGACCTATAACAGCGGTGGTAATGGCGGACGCTATAACAGCGGGGTAATGGCGGACGCTATAACAGCGGTGGTAATGGGGACGCTATAACAGCGGGGTAATGGAGGACGCTATAACAGCGGCGGTAATGGAGGACGCTATAACTGCGGCGGTAATGGAGGACGCTATAACAGCGGTGGTAATGGAGGACACTATAATGGCATGTGAAAAGGACTGGATGCGTTTCTAGCAAAAAATCACGTGATATAGTATAAATGATCCAGCGATAGAGAATGTATTACTAGTGGAGGACTTGATGGACCGGTCTGTTGTGTGGCAAGCTGCTGACCAGCCGCACATTTTGGTGGCAATGTGACTTTGTCAGTTTTCAGTTGCGCAGCATTTTATAGCTAAGAATGAGATTTCTGGGATTTTACAATATTTGTCAAAGGGCAGTGAATATATTTAATAGTAAAATAAATAAAAATTCAAGCCTTTTCCTGTTGGGCTCCCGGCTGCTCCAGTGCTGTCTCAGTCAATGGATATCGTACATCATTCGTGTGGTCACGGCTATTACCGGCCTCGGCACATATGGCCACTGATTGACTGCTATGGATATCTAGGAAGTCAATGAGGAAATGATGCTCAATACTTTATTTTATAACTTTTCCTACTTCTGGGCAAGTTTTAGTAAAACCCCTCTAAAAGATTATTATTGAAATGATAGGTTTACCGGTATAATGTAATGGGGGGAAAGGTTTTTTTATTTTTCTTACATTTTGAATGGAATTTTCACCCTTATGTGACCTTTATGCCTCTGTATCTATATTACAAGCCGGTATGTATACTATCTTACTCTACCTTTTTTCTTTCTTTACAGTATAAACTTGTAAAAGAAGCTCTTCATGAACGTGCCAATCTATTGGAGATTGCTCCACATTTATCCGCCCCATTGCCAATCATGCTGCCAGTGTACAAGTAAGACATCACGCTCTGTTTTATATTTAACAAAGTTGATTTTAATCAATACATTTTGGAATAATAATAATTTCCACAATTGGATGTTTAATAAAAATGTTCCTGTGCTGAGATAATCTTATATATGTGTCCCTGCTATGTACTGTGTAATGGATATGTCAGTACATAGCAGGGACACATGTATGAGATTATCTTAGCACAGGAGATGTAGTATGATCAGACCATGTCCCTGTACGGTCAGATACATCCATTACACAGTACATAGCAGGGACACATGTATGAGATTATCTCAGCACAGGAGATGTAGTATGATCAGACCATGTCCCTGTACGGTCAGATACATCCATTACACAGTACATAGCAGGGATACATATATAAGATTATCTCAGCACAGTAGATGTGGTATGATCAGACCATGTCCCTGTATGGTCAGACACATCCATTACACAGTACATAGCAGGGACACATATATAAGATTATCTCCGCACAGGAGATGTGGTTATGATCAGACCATGTCCCTGTATGGTCAGACACATCCATTACACAGTACATAGCAGGGACACATATATAAGATTATCTCAGCACAGGAGATGTGGTATGATCAGACCATGTCCCTGTACGGTCAGACACATTCATTACACAGTACATAGCAGGGACACATATATAAGATTATCTCAGCACAGAAGATGTGGTATGATCAGATCATGTCCCTGTACGGTCAGACACATCCATTACACAGTACATAGCAGGGACACATATATAAGATTATCTCAGCATAGGAACATTTTTATTAACATCCAATTGTGGAAATTATTATTATTCCAAGATCTATTGATTAAAATCAACTTTATTCTTGGAAAAGCCCCTTTTAACGAAGAGCTCCCATTGAGAAAACCAGATCCTAACCCTGCCTTCACTGCTCAGCATGTGCTTAGACCCTGTTCACACTGGTACATTTCTTCTTTAGTTCAGGTGCCAAAAAGATGATCACAAGTCCACTTTAACACATTAATTACACAGCACATAGCAGGGACACATATGTAAGATTATCTCAGTCCACTGTAACACATTGGGATAGATCCTGTTGACTCGGGGCGTGTTCACACTTGCAGGGGCTGGCTGGCAGATTTCAGCCTGGGTGGCAAGCACAGTGCAGAGGCCCATAATGACGGGCCGCCAGCCCCTCTGCCGCCTGAGGCCAAGTGAGGAGCGGGGGGTGCTACCGCGGGTGAGGAGCAGGAGCGGGGAGGGGGCATTAGGGATCGGGGAGCGAAGCACAAAGCAGGAAAGCCGGTGGAGAAGTCCTCTTCTTACCACAGGTTTCCCCGCCTGTGTCTTTCGCTCCACAATCCCGATGCTGCGCTCCCTCCTCCCTGTAGTTGCTCCCCAGGCCCAGTACTAACATTAAAGCAAAGACCGCAGCCTTATCATTTATAATGTGACGCATGGTGCCTGCAGATGCTTGCAGACCGCCGTGTGCTCCCATTGCCCGTCATGAGTGATCTGCGGAGACATGCGCACAGATCACACACTGTCGTCCGCACCGGGAACGCGACAGGTCGGGTTTTCGGTGCGGACGGGAGTGTGTGATCTGTGCGCATGCCTACGCATGCGCACAGATCACTCATGGCGGGCAATGGGAGCGCACGGCTGTCTGCAAACATCTGCAGACAGACACCGTGCGTCCCATTATAAAAGATAGGGCTGCCGGCTCCTTGCAGATGTCCTCCGCAGAACGGTGTGGAGGCATCTGCAAATGTGAACCCAGCCTTACATTTAGGCTGCCTTCACACTGGCGTTCCCCTCCGCAGCGTTCTGTCTGTCTGCGCTCCGCTCTGAGGGACCGGGTGGGTGGGTTCACACAAGGTTCACTAAGTGCGTGCTGACGTAGCACACACACTACACACCGCTCTGAACCCTGCCTCCCTCCCTGTCTTTGCTGGGCTGCCTGGCGCAGTGGCCATCCAATCCCGGCGTCCTGCAGGCCAGCCGGGTGCCATGACAACGCACCCGCTGCTGCCCGGAAGCCTGGACCGGTCCCGCGGTGGCGCTGCCTGCAGAGAGCTGAGAGCTCTGCTCAGAGGTGAGTGCGGCCGCCTGCCCCGCTAGCACTGACTCAGTCAGTGAGTCAGTCATGGGTGTACCCAGGATCATAACTAGGGGGGGGCAAGCCATGGTCGTTCAGGTTGCGCCCGCTTCTTGTACCATCACTGCGCAGCAGCACACGGGCCGCTAAGGGTCCCGTGTGTTTCACTGAGCCTCCTGCTATCCACTGCCGCCCCCCTGCGCTTCCTCTTACCACAGGGGTGATGCCATGCATTGCACAGTGGAACGCATAAAAAGCAGGAAGCACTACCTTCTCCTAGTGTGGACTAGGTGTCACTTCCTGCTTTTATGCGTTCCACTGTGCAACGCTCGGCGTCACCACCTCCTCCTGTATCTTCAATTTTGGGAAGCTGCGGTGAAACCAGGATATGTAAGTACAGATTTTTTTTAAGGAGTACACGCTGGCCAGAGGAGTATGGGGGGGAAAAGGGGGTGGCTCACTGTGGCTGCATTATACTGTATGGAGAATTATGAGGCTGTACTGTGCTATATGGAAGGCTGTACTATGCTAAACACAGGACTGTGAGGGTGCATTAGACTGTATGGAGGGCTATATGGAGAACTATGGGGGTGCATTATACTACATGGAGGACTATTGATGGTGCATTATACTGTATAGAGGACTATGGGTGAATTATACTATATGGAGAATTATGGGGGTGAATTCTACTATATGGAGAACTATAGGAGTGCATTATACTGTATGGATTGGAGGTGCATTATAATGTATGGAGGCATATGAGGCTACATTATACTATATAGAGGATAGTGGGGTTGCATTATGATAATTGGATGACTATGGGGGTACCTTATGAATGGGGGACTATGGGGTGCATTATAATACATAGAGGACTATGGGAATACATTGTAATGTATGGAGGAATGTGGGGATGCATTATAATAATTGGAGGACTATGGTAGCTGAGGAGGAGGACCATATAAACCATGATGGGGGACATATATACCACGATAAAGGCCATATTCCAGGAGGAGGACCATATACAGCAGGATAAGGGACATTAATGCATAATGAAGGGGGAGAGGGGTCAATTTGTGAGTATAGGATTTAGAATGTTACACGGGGCCCATACATCTGACCAACGTGCACGCGGAAGGTGGGGGGCCTACAATGCGCACCTGTGCCCATCAGACTTATTGCACCACTGGGGAGCCCTATGGGGGCAGGGGCTGTATATGACATGGGCGGGCTGCCGTCAGGGGCCGGGCGAGATTAATATATTTAATATATTAATATATTTGCTCCGAACGTTGCACCTGGTCTTATTTTCAGGGGGTAGGCATACACACACAGGGGCATACACTCGCAGTACGGTGGCTCAGTGGTTAGCACAGTATATGGCCCTCAGTGGTTAGCACTGTATATGGTGGCTCAGTGGTTAGCACTGTATATGGTGGCTCAGTGGTTAGCACTGTATATGATGGCTCAGTGGTTAGCACTGTATACAGTGGCTCAGTGATTAGCACTGTATGGTGGCTCAGTGGTTAGCACTGTATACGGTGGCTCAGTGGTTAGCACTGTATATGGTGGCTCAGTGGTTAGCACTGTATATGGTGGCTCAGTGGTTTGCACTGTATATGGTGGCTCAGTGGTTAGCACTGTATACGGTGGCTCAGTGGTTAGCACTGTATATGGTGGCTCAGTGGTTAGCACTGTATATGGGGCTCAGTGGTTAGCACTGTATATGATGGCTCAGTGGTTAGCAGCACAGTATATGGTGGGCAGGCGGTTAGACCAGGATGAAGGCTGGGGGGTGAGCGCAGGAGGACGGAGGCTGGAGGGGTGAGCGCAGGATGACGAAGGCTGTTGGGGTGAGGGCAGGAGGACAGAGGCTGGAGGGGTGAGGGCAGGAGGACGGAGGCTGGAGGGGTGAGGGCAGGAGGACGGAGGCTGGGGGGTGAGGGCAGGAGGACGGAGGCTGGAGGGGTGAGGGCAGGAGGACGGAGGCTGGAGGGGTGAGAGGCAGGGGGACAGAGGCTGGAGGCCCCCATCACAAGCACAGTGCAGCCAACTTTATCTTTATTTACATTACATTTATTTTACACTCACTGTGATCCTCCGGCTGCTCTGTCTCTGCCTCCAGCCCCCCACAGGGCAGCTGCACAGGCTCTTCTGCTCCCGGGGCCGGCACTGCAGCTTGCACTGTGTAGCATTGCGCACACACACATTGCGCACACACACATTGCGCACACACACATTGCACCATTGCACACATTGCACCATTGCACACACACATTGCACACACACACATTGCACATACACACATTGCACATACACACATTGCACATACACACATTGCACCATTGCACACACACAGCACCATTGCACATACACATTGCACACATCACAACACATTGCACATACACACATTGCACATACACACATTGCACATACACACATTGCACCATTGCACACACACACATTGCACATACACACATTGCACCATTGCACACACACATTGCACATACACACATTGCACCATTGCACATACACAATTGCACACCACACCACACATTGCACATACAACATTGCACACACACACATTGCACATACACACATTGCACCACACACACATTGCACATACACACATTGCACACATTGCACACACACATTGCACATACACACATTGCACCCACACATTGCACATACACACATTGCACATACACATATTGCACCATTGCACACACACATTGCACATACACATATTGCACATTGCACCACACACATTGCACATACACACATTGCACATACACATATTGCACATAACATATTGCACCATTGCACACACACATTGCACACATACATTGCACACACGACATTGCACCACACACATTGCACCCACACACATTGCACATACACAATTGCACATACACATATTGCACCATTGCACACACACATTGCACATACACATATTGCACCATTGCACACACACATTGCACAACACACATTGCACATACACACATTGCACATACACATATTGCACCATTGCACACACACATTGCACACATAATTGCCAACACATTGCACTACACACATTGCACCACACACATTGCACATACACACATTGCACATACACATATTGCACCATTGCACACACACATTGCACATACACATATTGCACCATTGCACACACACATTGCACACACACATTGCACACACAGACATTGCACATACACACATTGTACCATTGCACATACACACATTGCACACACACACACTTTGCACATACACACATTGCACACACACACACACATTGCACACACAGACATTGCACATACACACATTGTACCATTGCACATACACACATTGCACACACACACACTTTGCACATACACACATTGCACACACACACACATTGCACACACAGACATTGCACATACACACATTGTACCATTGCACATACACACATTGCACACACACACACTTTGCACATACACACATTGCACACACACACACATTGCACATACACACATTGCACACACTGTCACTCTGCACAGCACACTGCACCTTCTTTCCTTGGGGCCATTGTCTTCTTGTCGACTCTTCACTCACTCTGTCTTCACTTGTAGCTCGCCTTGAGAGCTCTTTGCTCCAGCCTCCCCCCTCACCACCAGGCCAGGCCAGCAGTGTCCCCACTCCCCAGATAGACCCCACTCCAACATGGGACTCGGCACTCTCAGTGCAGTGATGTCACACAACACACATCACTGTTCTGAGTCCCCCTGCAGGCCTGCCAGACAGTGCCTGCCGAGCTGATCTGCAGTCGGCAGATACTGTCTGAGGCTGCTGATGCTGAGGGCACCCGGCGATGTGATCACTGATCCACCCGGCGCCCTGCCTGCTGGGGGCTGCTGGGGGCTGCTGCAGCTGCCGGCCTGCCGCCCCGCCGCCCCATGTCACACACGGGCGGCGCTCTGCGGCTGTGCCGCTGCCGCTGACACTGTCATGCCACAGACGTCACGTCACACTCTCACAGTAGGTGCCAGTTCCGGTGCGCAACTGCGGGGGGGAAAAGCAGCCTCTTGGGGGGGGCACCTGCACCCCCTGCCCCCCCCTGCCCCACGCTGGGTACGCCCATGGAGTCAGTGACTCGCTCCCGCCGGCGACGGCGTCCCGCCGGTTGCCAGGACGACACAGCCTTTGCTGCGATTTGAAGCCCGGAGCGGTCCCACTGCGGCCGCACCGCGCTGACAGCCGGCCGCTCTCAGATCATTTCACTGTTCAGGGCGGCTGCCAGCAGTACCGGGCGGCCCTGAACTGCCACTAAACCGGCGGCCTGGAGGGCAGTTGCCCCCCAGAAACCCGGGCCAGTCCGCCCCTGCACACTTGGTTGCCTTCCGGTGGTCAAAAGACGTCCTTTCTTTTTTTTATAAGGTGAAGACACTTCGGGCACTGCTCCTTGTCTTGGGCCTTTTCAATGCATTTTTTTTATTTAAAGGTGTTTTATTAAAATTTTGAAGTATTTTCTTAATGTTCACTGGGGTTTTTACTTTTAATGTTTTTTTTTCATTAGCATTTCTTGGCTGATTTTTGGACATTTTGTGAAATCATTATGCAATGTATAAAGCACTAGCCTTGTTGGAGAGCAAAAGCATTGAAACTCTCAAATAGAAGGTTTTTGCGAGTGTTTTTCTTTTTCTAGACTTCTCACGGACTTCTATTGTAAAGTGTGGAGCGACTACGGTACCTAGCAAAAAACCATTTGATTACTGGTCCGTTCACTTCTTTGGTGGACTTGACAGGAGATCACATGCCTAAATGTATGAACGGAAGGAAATGTCACTTTTTCATAAAAATGAATAGTGAAATTCTTTTGAGTGTTTTATGAGCGCTTTTTCTGGACTTCCAGAGCGCGCTGGCTAAGAAAAACCGCAGGAGAAGGATGCAGTGTGAACACTCCCTTATTGTGCCTGTCCAATGTCCATGATTCCATTTTGATCAGGAGGCCACCAACATTAGGACAGAAGGTGATTAGTGGATATTCTGCGCTTCCGGTCAATAATGATGTTGTGTGTTAATACAAAAAACATGGTTTATTCAACCCGTTTCCAAGCCGCCTCCTCGCTTCTTCTTTTCTTTTTCCTGATGAAGAGGCGAGACGGCTTAAAAACATGTTGAATCCATAAACCACATTTTATTTATTAGTAACGCACATCGTTATTGACCGGCAGCGCAGAATAACCACTAATCATCCTACTCGTTGCCTTGAGCCTGTGGATCTGCAGCAGCGGTCATCTAGATGCCTTCCTTCATCCACTGAGGTGAACACATACAGTATGATCATCTATGTTCCCTCACATAGAACCAATTGGAGTCTCGTCGTAGCTTTCACCATTTCCATGTAATACCGCGCTATTCACACTGTGGAAATGATGCCGCTTTATGTATCCCTTGATCCTCCATGTCCCCTATGTCACTGGTCCCTTGGGTTCCTTCGAGTTGTACGTAGTTTTAAGGCTATACGCTGCTTCACACCAGTTCTGAGGCTCTCTGATCCTCTCCGTTGTACAGGTGGTGGCAGCTGCCGTACTATTGGGTTGGAATCAAGGCGTACGATCTCGTCGCCGGCAGTCAGTGCCTGAAGAGCAGCTACGTTCTCAGCAAATCCAAAGCCCTAGAGTTGTTCCCAATGCTGCAGAAAGACAGACTTGTTGGGGCCATCGTCTATTATGATGGTAAGTGTGATATGTTTTATCCGAATAAGAAGTTCTGTTGCTGAATGTCCTATATTCTTTACCTAAAGAATGTCTATATACTCTTATAGTCTGTGATCCCCAGCTGTAATGTCTGTATACTCTTATATTCTGTGATCCCAGCTGTAATGTCTGTATACTCTTATATTCTGTGATCCCCAGCTGTAATGTCTGTATACTCTTATATTCTGTGATCCCAGCTGTAATGTCTGTATACTCTTATATTCTGTGATCCCTGGCTGTAATGTCTATATACTCTTATATTCTGTGATCCCCAGCTGTAATGTCTGTATACTCTTATATTCTGTGATCTCCAGCTGTAATGTCTGTATACTCTTATATTCTGTGATCCCCAGCTGTAATGTCTGTATACTCTTATATTCTGTGATCCCCGACTGTAATGTCTGTATACTCTTTCACAGTATCCCTGTACAGTCAGAGACATCCATTACACAGAATATACAGCAGGGACATATATATAAGATTATCCCATCACAGGAGATGTGGTATGATCAGACCATGTCCCTGTACGGCCAGACACATCCATTACACAGTACATAGCAGGGACACACATATAAGATTATCTCTGCACAGGAACATTTTTATTAAACATCCAATTGTGGAAATTATTATAATTCCAAGATCTATTGATTAAAACCAACTATGTTTGTGGGAAAACCCCTTTAAGTCCGGCAGGGAGCTGTAGAGGATTCCATTTGTAATTGTTTTTTTTGTTTTTTTTTCCTAATCTTAACCAACCTTCTCTCACCCCTTTAAGTGAAATATCACTGGAATTAGGTTTTTATCATCATATTTTTTTTTTTCTTAATTCCGGTTTTCTTCCAGTCACAATATACTCAGACTTTTGTTTTCTTTACACAAGTTAAGCAAACTTTAAATCAAATTTTTTTTTTTTAATTTCCATCAATTAAACAGTTTATACATAAATTCTGTATTTTATTACCCAGTAAATCTCCCTGATTGGCGTGCCGCGCTAACTGTCCTGAGCCTTTGTAGATCTGACCGGTCACATCGCTTTGTTGGCTCCATGAAAGCTCTATTTTAGACCTCGCTGACTGGCTTCTGAATTCTGCTTCATCTCGTCTACCCCTGGCATAAACCAAAATCAATTGTACTAGCACCTTAAGGTTTTCTTAAAGAAGAGAGTGGAGCCTTCGACCTGCTAGATCTTAAGAGACAATTAAAATAAAATCAATTCCGCGCAGGACGGATGGTTTTTAAGTGCTAATGTATCCGATCACTAATCTAACTTCTCCCATTCTAATCTAAAAAGGCCTTTAAGCTGTTGCCTGGACCATATTTATCTAGAGTTTCTGCAAGGAAAGCTTTATCCTCCAACTATCCGTCCCCTGCATAGTTATATAATTAAATAATTAACCCGATTTAGATTGGTTTTGGACAGCCAACATATATTAGGTCTCCTCCTGATACTCATTCGTCTTACATTAGCCTGTGTTCTAGACTTGCCACTGTGTTTCTATTTTAAAGAAGCTGTCAAGGATTATAAGAAGAGTATGCTGGTTCACACTCCGCTACCACCACCACCGACCTGCCCCCTCCTCCTCCCGATAGACTTTATCTGGTATTGCAACCATTCGCGTTAATTGGGCTGAGCTCCAACAAATATGCCCAATCCATGGATAAGACTAAAGGCCCCGTCACATGGGGTGACGTCACCGCCAATTACATAGGCGACGTAGGGGCGTAGCCTATTGGCGGCGACATCGCCCCTATGTCTGCTCATGTAAAGGGGCGATGTCGGCGCCGCCGGGAGGTCGCCTGGTTTCAGAGAAGTGCTCTGAAACCAGGTGACCGATCTGGGGCGATGTGCAGACATCGCCCTATGTAACGGCCGCCAGTGACCTGTGAAGCGATGGGCTCCCATTGTCCTGCATTGCCGCTGGGTTTTCAGACACCCCGGCGGCGATGCCGCCTGTCAGCTCGCCAGTGCGGGGCTGGAGATGTCGCCCCATTTAAATGGGGGACGGCGACGCTGGCGGGGGAGGCACAAACGTGCGCGCACCCGCCAGTCGCCGCCGACGTCTCCAGCCCCGTCACCAGGTGTGACCGGGCCTTTAGGTTTCTTCTGTTTCCAGAAAACCCTATAGAAACACAGATCTGTGGACTTCATCAAATGACGAATTCTACTCTTGTCACTGCTGAGAAGAGGTCTAATTGATGAGATAATAAAACTTTGGACAATCTGCAACTAGGGCACCGGCAAGCACTCAGGCTCTCCTTGGTAAACTCCACTCTTACCTTCCACTTGGTCTTGGTTGACCAAGAGATTTTTTCAGTGAGGGTAGCTTAATGATTCTGAATATATAAAGGCGAAAGTCCAGCTCACCCCTCTATGTTCCAGGCATTCACGGTCCATACACTGCTCGCACAGAGCCATCCCGGTTGTGGCGTGTAGCAGTCCAAAGTAAGAAGAAGTTTCCAGTGAGGACAGATGGGGTCAGATGAACTAAAACAAGTAGACTCTACTTCTCCACGTTAAAACCTCATCCAGCAGACAGTGGAGGCGCCCCAGCAATAGGAAGAACCCCACACGTTTTGACGAGTCTTCTTCATGAGAAAGTCCATAGGAAAAGAGCTATGAGCAAATGAACAATGAAGTCACTGGTCAAGATCTTCACATCAAGGAACATTTCCCTGGTGATGAAGACACGGCTCGTACATAGTCTGGTCTATTCTGTAGTAATATGTGGATGTGACACCTGGATGATAAAGGAACAAGACAGAAGGAGAATCAACACCTTCGAAATGTGGAGCTGGAGAAGGATGAGATCAATACCATGGATGGTAGAAGAACGAACAAATCAAGGAAGACATGTCACTGGAAGCAAGGATCACCAAGCTACAACTTGTCTACACAACATACGAAGAGAGAAATCACCGGAGAAGAAAAGAAGGAACAAGGAGAAGAGTGAGAGCAACAACCTGATGGCTTGATACAATCAAGATAATGGCGTAGAAGGCCCTTGTAGACCTATCTAGTCTGCACAAGATCGATCTTCCTACATGGCGTTCATCCATCCAGTCACCAGGGCTCGAGATCGAGCTGATGGCTGTCCAAAAAACAAAAACTCAAAATAATCTACAGGGCAAAAGTAGGACTCTTGGTGGTAGACGCTCCCGCTCTACATCGGCCATTGCTTTATAGCTTTCAGGTCATTCTAATGTCAACAAGAGTGGTTTATGTCCAAGTGTATAAAAAATGTCCTGGTTATGTGATGGGCACAGGAGCCGATTGTATGACCCAATTAACATCCAGAATGTTTTGGTGCAGAATGCACTTTTTTTCATTGATTTTAGCATGTGTATTGGTTTAAAGTGACTCTATCAACAGAATGGTTAGTCACACTATATTATCTTTTAAATGTATTTTGTGGTTTCCACCATAAATGCAAATCTCACAAAAGAAAGCTGCCCCCTGGTGGTGACCTCTGTTGTCAGATCTGATCCGGATGCAGTTCTGCCATTTTTGGGTGCAACCATCGCACCCCGCGATCATGTGGTTATCGGGGTCAATAGAGGCAGCAACTAGAGATGAGCGATGTTCGACTCGAATAGTTCGCCAATCTCAAATTCGAGTCGATTTTGCCGCTATTCGAGTCATTCGCCGAATTCGAACAATTTGGTTCCAATTCGGCGAATTTCGAACATGTTCGATTTTGGTTCGAAAATGCGGCAGATTCGGTCAGAAAACCGCATCTGCCGCATTTTGAGCCAAAATAACCATTCCCTAAAAGAAAGAAGTGTTAAAAATAAAAAAAATAATGTATGCTCACCTGTCCGCGGTCCACCGAAGCCTCCGGCAAGGTCCTGTGGCTTCTAGGACCTGTGGTGACGTCATGTTCTCGCGCGAACTTCGGTCACATGACCGGAGTTCCGCAAGAACATGACGTCACCACAGGTCCTGTAAGACACAGGACCATACCGGAGGCTTCGGTGGACCGCGGACAGGTGAGCATACATTATTTTTTTATTTTTAACACTTTATTTGACTTTATTTCACTTCCACAATGTATGTATATACATTGTGGAAGTGAAAAAGCCCCACAAGCCCGGATTGTTCGTTTTCCGGGTGTTCGACGGTGTTCGTCGAGCATTCGACGAATATTCGTCGAACACCCCGTCGATTCGACGAATCGAATCGAATTTGAACACCGGGGTGGTGGCTCATCTCTAGCAGCAACTGGGCACATTTTGTTCTATTCCTATATATTTAGAGTAATAAAGGATGCCGAGGTTTTATCTCCCGGAGCCGGGGTTGTTACCAGCAGCTTGAGCTTCAGCTGAGTGAATGGACTGTGTGATTTGGAGGCAACGGTATCCAATATCCCTGGGGACTCCGTGGACTTCCACACCTCCCCGGCAGATTGTAACCTATGAATCACACCAACCTAAGACTCCCAATGATTTAAAATTCCAGCAATGACTTTCCTCAAAGCCTATGGGATAACCTGGGAGATTAAGAAATACATTTTTTAACAAATGAGGAACATCAAGAGCAAATCATTGAAGACAAAAGCTATAATCATCCTCCCGGGCGAAATATGCAAAGATTATTGTCCCCTTAAGAATACGGGATGAAGGAAGCGAGATGTCAGACATGAAACTTTCATAGAGATGGTAATATGGAGCCTAAATTGGCGTGTTTACCTGGCAAGATCTGCAGACAGTGGAGGGGGGAAATAAGATTGAAATGGGCTTATGATGTATGGAATGGTAATGTGTATGATGGTATACATAAAGCAAATATGTGTAAAAATGATAGTAACGTCCCTAGTCATCTGTTCGCTATGGACACAGGACACGCTGAGCCCTCCCTTCGGCTAAGCTCCATCATTATCTATCTTTTTAATTAATTTTATAACTTGTAGTCCTTATAACACCTCTGAATTTTCAACTCTTAACAATAAAAAAAATGTATTTATATTAATTATCTCTGTAAGGATAGAAGTCATCCGCATTAAATTTATTCACGGCGGGCTTGTCGCCAAGGATTTCTGTACTAGAAACCTTAACATGCTTGATCCCAAAAGAGCATGGAATAGCCTTATAGCTAAGGAAGTATGAAAAAATGAGACCATTAGCATATAAAAATGTCCATTTCTACAGCCAAGGCAATATCTCTAATGCCTCTCTCTGGGTGAAAAAACTCCTTTTTGTATAGGCGAGTAGGAACCTGCTACCTAAAGGATAAAAACACCTAAGACTAGTGGGGAAGGGTTGCAGAGACAGAAGGTATGACTCTAGCATAAATAAGAAAAAACTGCCTGCACTCCCTAACATGCAATGGGAATGGGTGCAAGACTGAACATAATATAATGTAACAAATAGTCAGTTGCACTCTGCAAGGCGAAGGCATGGAAAGATGCTTATTTCACAGCATGGCGGCTATTTAACGCCTTCCACTCCACTCTACTACATAAAGTAAAGATGAACACTGGATCTTTAGTTTTCTGCGATATGTGACTTTATTCGAGGTGTTTCGCAGTAACACTCCTTCATCGGTATCATCACAAATGGGATGAGCCTATTGAAGGAGGGCTGCTCTGAAAAACGTCGAATAAAGTCACATATCGAAGAAGATCCATAATATAGTCACATCTTGATGATGGCGATCATCTTTACTTAATGTGGCAGATTGGAGTAGAAGGGGTTAAATAGCCGCCATGCTGTGAAATGAACATGAATACTGGATCTTTAATATATGCCTTTATTTGAGGTGTTTCGCTGTAACACTCCATCAGGATCACCTCATTTGTGATGATCCTGATGAAGGAGTGCTACTGCGAAACATGTTGAATAAAGTCACATATCGAAGATGCAGAATAAAGTCACACATTAATGATCCAGTATTCATCATTATTTCACTGTGGCATGGCTATTTAAACCATTCCACTTCACTCTGCTACATTGAATAAAGATGAATACTGGATCTTTAATATGTGACCCTGATGAAGGAATGTTTCTGCGAAACATGTTGAATAAAGTCACATATTGAAGATTTGTTTCATGGCAGCGCAGTTTTTTTAATCCCTTCCAATCCTCATAGGTTACAATGCATGAAAATCTGTGATATGCCAAAAAACAAATGTTTTCCTGTGTTTTCTTGGTTTTGGTGTATTTTGTGCTTCTGTAAGCACTTTGGTTTCCTCGCCATTTGCGCGCGTTTCTTGCTGTGCTCATCAGTCCAGGCTTCTTTGCACTTGAGAATGGTTCTGCCCCGGTTTACTTTTCATGTGATAATACAGCACAGATTGAATTTTAATGTATGAGAACACTATACCATCATTCTCTGGTGGAACAGAAGAAGGAATAAAAACCCCCCCTGAAACATGTTATCGCTGAATCCCTGATAAGGTCCGCTGCCAAACTGTCACAGGTTCCCAACAATATTTTCCCGAACAAAAAAATAAATTGGCAAACTGCAAACCTGCTGGATACAAAAGGGCAGCCATTTTATTTCAAATCTTGGTGCACAAACAGAAGAAAAAGATAGCGGCTCTAAATGTCTCTCTTGAGGTTTCTGACAACTTGAAAGACGGCCGGTTATTGTTCAGCTCAGATCGCTTGGTTTGAAACAGATGTGACAGCTTTAAGAGTGGAGGCTGCGGCTCTGACTGCTGAAAGCCGCTGTATAAATGAGCTGCCTTGTAACTGACCGCTCGTGCCGCCGCGTGGAGTGAGAATATTGACTTTCCACCGCCGCGTCTCTAAAAAGGCCTTTTATGCTGCAAATGAAGGATTTCTCATTTTCTGTTCATGTTAAAAAATAAGTAACCATTTTTCCAAATTGAAATGAGTTTTTGAGATGGGATACTTCTATACTGGGTCCTTTATATTTGGAAGAAAAAGTGTTAAAAGTAATAATAGATTATATTTTATAGGGCAGGAATGTTTAAGATCTGGTTCATCCTTCTTAAAAAAAAAAAAAAAAAAAAAAAAATCCAAAAGGGATATTTTTTAAAGTTTGTTTGGACTCCTTATCACCTTATTACTGTTAGTTTTTTCTTTGTACCCACTACACACAAGTACTTTTATTAGTGGTGGTTTTTATAAACTTTTGTATTTTTTTTTTTTTTTGGGAGGATGGAAGACGACGTTAGATTTTTTTTTTTTTTTTTCTTTTTTTCCCCAAAAATAGGACAAAACTTTAGTAGCCTTTTCTATGTGACTTTAAAGTGACCAGATCACTAGTGTTTCCCATTTAAGCTGTGACCACCACCAGTAAGGCCTTATATATAGCATTCTAGAATACTGTATAAGTCCCCAGACCATATCTGTATAATGCAAAACAAAAAAAAAACACTTTATTATACTCATTCCGGGGCGGTCGGTCTGATGGGCGATGCTTGTCTTGGTCCGGCGATTCCTCTCTTCTTGTGATCCATCCTCCTTCTCTGCTTCATCCTGGTGACACATAAGACCAGCTTCACACCACGATCTTGGCGATCCAGTGCTGTCCGGTGTGAACCGGACAGCCCCGGATCCGATTTGGCCCCATATTATTCCTATGGGGCTGGATGAGGCATCCGGTTTCGTGCTGTCCGGGAAGATCAGGCGAATTTTGTTTATTTGCCCTGGACACAAAATCAGAGCTTGCAGCATTTGTGTCCAAGGCAAAAATCAGACCAAATCAGATCCTCCTGGATCCATGCCCCCTAACATGGAGTCTATGGGCGCCGGATTGCGCCGGATACAACATAAAATCGTTACGGTTCCCAGACAATGGGTGCTGAAGTTCAGCGGCAGTCAGTGCTGAACATCAGCACCTGGAGAGCTCCCGGCTGAAATTTCAGAACCAGTCCATCTCCCCCATAGCCGCAAATCTGATAATTCATCACTGGACACCCAGCAGCAGCAGCACACCCAGCCGGGTTCAGATTGGAGGTATAATTGACCTCTGGTTCGTTTGCTGAGCTGCCAGATGATCCGGTGCACCCTGCAAACACCGACACAGCCTGACGGCTCAAAAAACGTGGTGTGAAGCCTAAGACATAAAAAGCAGAATGAGGAGCACTCCTAGAATAATACCCGATGGTCAAGTGGAAGAAATCTGCAGCTAATAACAGACTAACCTGGTGGGTTGTGCAAACCCAACACAACCGTGGTGACTATTGTGCACCAAGTGATCAGCGTTTCCGAGTTCAGCAGTCGGCTGGTCACGTGGGTATGATGTGGTCACAGGTCCCAAGCTCCAGGTCCTGTAGGTAAGAGATCACTACTTTCTGCCCCGCAGCACCATCCGCTCTGCCCTCGAGAAGGATAGGTATAGGATAAACAGGATAATGATGGTAAAACCAGGCACCAGGAGAAAGTAGATAAGGAGAGCAACTTCTTATAAAGGAAATTCTTCTTTCAATGTTAATCAGGTGATGAAGGCGCGCCGAAACGTGTTGTGATGAACATTAAAGGAGAATTTCCTTATAAGAAGTTGCTCTTCTCATTTTTCTTTTGGCGCCCGATTTTACCGCTCATTACCCCGTTTATCCTCATCCAGGTGACCTGTCCTACGTCACCCGCACAGTCTCCTCCGTTGCGCTCCAGTGCACACGCACTTCACTCTGCAGCTGAGGGCAAAGCAAAATACTGTAATGTGCAGTTGCGCGGAAAGGTCAATATACGTGTAGTTCTCATGGAAGATATAGCAAAATGAATTAACCAGTATTCTGATCCAAAATCATATAAAATTTGTTTGTTTTACTCTAAAATCGACATCTAGGTTTTTTTTTGGGGGGGGCTACAAAAAATGATTTTACACCAGAAAGCCGCGTGTGTTCTGTATATTCCTTGCAGTGGCCCTCTGCATGCCAAATGATGTATTACATGGCAGCCACTTGGCATGGTGATAACTACTGTTATTACATGAATAGTTCTCTAACTCTGTCAATGGGTAGACTCAAGAGAAAATCCCCCTGTATGATGTCTAAATAGCAGTGGCAATGGTCATCTTCATCAGACCACTACTTACCCTTTTAGGGGGGTTAAATGGCCTCTATAAAGGTATATTTAAGGGGTTATCTAGGTCTTTTATATAGTAAGCCTTCGTCATGACTCTGTACTGCGCCTAGTGGTCATAGTTTGGTTCTGCAGCTCAATAAGCTGCGGTACCTGAGAATGGCCACTAGATAGTGGACGTAGCTTGCTCTTCTGGCCCTTTTAGTTGCTGTACATCTGGAAAATGGGGATGCTGCAAACAGCTCAGTGGATGCCAGGTGCACACTGATCAGATATTGATGCCCTACGCCATTCCAAGGCTGTCTGATGGAAACCAATAGGAGAATAGTTGGGGCAAATTAACAATGAAGTCCTCGAAAGGTCTTTAATTGAGGAACTTTGCACTGTGATGAAGACACGGCTCGTACATAGTCTGGTTTTCTTAGGACACTGGTCACTCCATGCAAGGATCAACAAGGTACGATAAATCGCTGGAAAAGGACATCATGGTGGGTAGAATAGAAGGAACAAGGCACAGAGGAAGATCAGCATCCCGATGGCTGGATACAATCAAGATAACGGTGGAGAAGACCCTGGTGGACCTAATTAGGCTTGGAGAAGATGCTGGTGGACTGATCTAGGCTTGAGAAGAGCCTTGTGGACCTATCTAGGCTGCATAAGATTGATCCTCCTACAGAGCGTTCATCCATCAAGTCGCCTGGCTCCAGATCGAGAAGAAGGTCATTAGCATAAAATAACTCATGACACAAAAGGGGCTATAAAAAATGTTATGATAGGTATCGAGATCAAAATTTGGGGATTAACACCCGGTAATCGCACCAATCGGATACTAAGTACCGTTACACGGATGATATTGTGAACGCTATCGCTTGAAACGTCACGGTTGGATCATTCAAATGACATCGTTAGGACGTCATGGTTAACACCAAATGATACACTACATAAATCGTTGGATCGTTGATCGCAGATTTGTGAACATGTCTCAAATCAGACGATCCTCGTCAGCCAACTCGCATCGTTGTGTGTGACACCGCGATAACGATGTCGTTAACGACTTCTCCTATCACAACAGTGAACAAGTATTGTTCCTGGTGTGCAATGATAGCTGCTCACCACAATCGTTGTCGTGGTCGTCACGATATCTAGATGTGTACATCTCACCACGATCTCTAAACAATGTCCTAACGACCGCACTCCCATGAGATCGTTACAACATTGAAGCATGTACGTACTTAAGGATTGGTCATCAATATCCTAATACTAGGCATCACTTTATTTATAGAATAATTATTTGCAGTTTAGGGAGTCATTTTCCCATATCCAGATAACTCTGAACTCTTGATCTAACGCTCTACTGAGCGAAAGCCTTCAGCACATCGCCCATTGGAAATGACCGTATCCTTAGCACTTGTCATACGGGCACAATCTGTCCCCTTTTGCTTTGTGCACCAGCCTTGTGACAATTAGATTCTTATTTTCTGGAGCCTACGGTAAACTACTAAATAAAAAAAGAATTGTATGTTTGGATGAACGGTGGAAATGAGATGGATAATTATGCCGTGGAATGAGCAGCATCGTGGCTATGTTTAATTGAGATCTATTCATGTAACTAAAGAACACAAAGAGCATCAGGATTGGTGTAAGTACCAGCAGTAGCATTTCCCAGACTGCTCCGGAGGCTATGCTTGCTCTGTCTTAGCATCTGGAAGCTAAAGCATATGTTGGATGTTAGCCTGGGTGTACACAATGTGTCCTATTTATTTAAGGCTTCCTTTGAAGGCACAGCTTACAAGTGTGTTTCTTAGGGGTAACATGTCAGACTTGATTTAGCATTGACTTCAATTTGGATACTCCTGAACAGCAAAAAGGCAACATTTTGGGGGAGGAATGTGGCTGCTATCTGAGCAGCGATCTGTCACTTTCATTTATGTAGCTCAAGGACATCTACGAAATCGGCGGCATCGCGGAGATTTCAATAAATTAGAATATGCTTTGTTTAAAGAACAGTATCCTCCGTACTGGACCCGTTCACTGCAAACACGGCTTTTGATTAAAATGTGAGACAAAGATAAATAATTCATCTAGATGTAGGGAAGTGTGTGTATATATGAATATATAGAACCGGGGCCACCAGGGTCATATTAAATCTGATTATACAGGTCGCACCTTCCCATGACTTCTCATTTCTCTATTTTACATCAGGGGGTTATTTTGCTCCTTGTAGTGTTTCTTACACCTTCAGTGTGTGTTTGCGTTGCATCACATAACATATCCATACTGAAGAGATTTATGTGCCATCATCAATGCCACTCTATACGGCTATCTGTTCACTAGCAGACCTGAATTTGAAGCTGCCATTAATGACCGACCAAATACTGAGTATCCTCCAGAGCAGGGGATGGGCACATCTGTCCCAAAGAGACCAACAGGTCATGTTTAAAGGATTTTCTTCGCATATGCTCAAGAGTGGAGATTAAATTATCTAAATACTAAGAAATCCTGAAAACATGACCTGTTGGTGACTCTTGAAGGACTGGGTTGGGCCCACTTGTTCTACGGGGGTCTGGTGTCAGACATAATAGATGGTCTGTGCAGAAGATACAGCAGTGTCCAGCACAAGACACCAAAGTGGACAGACTGTCCCAGTACAAGACACCATAGTGGCACATCTGGTCCAGTACAAGACACAATAGTGGCCAGCTGGTCCAGAAAGACACCATATGGCACAGCTGTCCAGCACAAGACAACCATCTAGTGGTCCAGTGGTCCAGTACAAGACACCATAGTGGCACAGCTGGTCCAGCACAAGACACCATAGTGCAGACAGTTGGTCCAGTACAAGACACCATAGTGGCACAGCTGGTCCAGAAATAGACACAATAGTGGCACAGCTGTCCAGTACAGACACCATAATGGCACAGCTGGTCAGTACAGAGACAACTCAGTGGCCAGTTGTCCTGTACAAGAACCATAGTGGCACAGCTGATGTAGCGAAGGCTACATAATGCAGCATGGTCAGTCAAGACACCCTAATGGCACAGCTGGTCCACGTCAAGACACCATACATGGCACAGGCTGGTCAGCAAGAGGACTACAATATGCGCACAGCTGGTCCAGCACAAGACACCATAATGGCACAGCGGTCCAGCACAACTGAACCTATATGGCACAGCTGGTCCAGCACAAGACACCATAGTGGCACAGCTGGTCCAGCAGTAGACATCATAATGGCACAGCTGGTCCAGCAGTAGACATCATAATGGCACAGCTGGTCCAGTACAAGACACCATAATGGCACAGCTGGTCTAGCAGAAGACACCATAATGGCACAGCTAGTCCAGCAGAAGACACAATTATGGCACAGCTAGTCCAGCAGAAGACACAATTATGGCACAGCTGGTCCAGCACAAGACACCATAATGGCACAGCTGGTCCAGCACAAGACACCATAATGGCACAGCTGGTCCAGCGCAAGACACCATAATGGCACAGCTGGTCCAGCGCAAGACACCATAATGGCACAGCTGGTTCAGCGCAAGACACCATAATGGCACAGCTGGTCCAGCGCAAGACACCATAATGGCACAGCTGGTTCAGCGCAAGACACCATAATGGCACAGCTGGTTCAGCGCAAGACACCATAATGGCACAGCTGCTCCAGTAATAGACACAATAATGGGCTATCTGGTCCAGCAGAAGACACAATACTGGTCCAGGAGAAGACATATTAGTGTAGAAGAAGACACAATAATGGCACAACTAGAACAGAAGAGGACAAAATAATGGGCAATCAAAAGACACAGTAATGGTCCATTAGGCCCAGCAGAAGACAATAGTAGCCCAGGAGGAGATACAGTAATGGTCCAGCAGGAGACACAATAATGGCCCAGCTGTCCTCACAGAAGACACAGTAGCAGTCTAGCTGGTCCAGCAAAAAACAATAGAAGAAATATACAGGACTGTGTTCACCGAACGCATGCTGCCGACAGAGGAGATGTCCAGACAGTGGTTGGGTGCAAGTGGCTTTTTATTTTATCCAAAACGTTTCGGAGCCAGACCCGACTCCTTCCTCAGGGAGGACACTAGAATAATGGCACATCTAGTCCAGCAGAAGACAAAATAATGGCCATGTTGGCCCAGCAGAAGACACAATAATGGCACATCTAGTCCAGCAGAAGACAAAATGCCGTAATGGTCCTGTTGGCCCAGCAGAAGACACAATGACTATCCATCAGAAGACACAGCAATGATCCAGAAAGAGACACAGTAATGGTCCAGCAGAAGGCAATAATGGCCCAGAAGAAGATACAGCAATGGTCCAGCAATAGACACAATAATGGCTCAGCTGCCCCCCCCCAGAAGACACAATAATGGTATCGTTGGTCTGGCAGGAGACAACTGTTTGCAGCTGCCTAGTTTTGCCCTGCACTAAGTGATTGATAGTGCTGCTACATGTCAGATAGGCTGCTTTCACATAGGCGTTTTTTTGAAAATGCGGCAAATCCGGCAGATTTACCACATCTTCCGTCTAACAGCCGCACTTGCGGCACCGATCTGGCAAGCCCCATGCATTGTCTATGGGGCTTGCGGTTGGGTGCGGCAAGGGCGTTTTTTCCGGTTGTGACAGATGCGGCACTTGCGGCCGCGAAAACAAACGCGGTCAGCAGCGTTCTTTTTTTTGTTTTTTTTTTGCGGCCGAGCTGGTCCAGCACAAGACACCATAGTGGCACAGCTGGTCCAGCAGTAGACATCATAATGGCACAGCTGGTCCAGCAGTAGACATCATAATGGCACAGCTGGTCCAGTACAAGACACCATAATGGCACAGCTGGTCTAGCAGAAGACACCATAATGGCACAGCTAGTCCAGCAGAAGACACAATTATGGCACAGCTAGTCCAGCAGAAGACACAATTATGGCACAGCTGGTCCAGCACAAGACACCATAATGGCACAGCTGGTCCAGCACAAGACACCATAATGGCACAGCTGGTCCAGCGCAAGACACCATAATGGCACAGCTGGTCCAGCGCAAGACACCATAATGGCACAGCTGGTTCAGCGCAAGACACCATAATGGCACAGCTGGTCCAGCGCAAGACACCATAATGGCACAGCTGGTTCAGCGCAAGACACCATAATGGCACAGCTGGTTCAGCGCAAGACACCATAATGGCACAGCTGCTCCAGTAATAGACACAATAATGGGCTATCTGGTCCAGCAGAAGACACAATACTGGTCCAGGAGAAGACATATTAGTGTAGAAGAAGACACAATAATGGCACAACTAGAACAGAAGAGGACAAAATAATGGGCAATCAAAAGACACAGTAATGGTCCATTAGGCCCAGCAGAAGACAATAGTAGCCAGGAGGAGATACAGTAATGGTCCAGCAGGAGACACAATAATGGCCCAGCTGTCCTCACAGAAGACACAGTAGCAGTCTAGCTGGTCCAGCAAAAAACAATAGAAGAAATATACAGGACTGTGTTCACCGAACGCATGCTGCCGACAGAGGAGATGTCCAGACAGTGGTTGGGTGCAAGTGGCTTTTTATTTTATCCAAAACGTTTCGGAGCCAGACCCGACTCCTTCCTCAGGGAGGACACTAGAATAATGGCACATCTAGTCCAGCAGAAGACAAAATAATGGCCATGTTGGCCCAGCAGAAGACACAATAATGGCACATCTAGTCCAGCAGAAGACAAAATGCCGTAATGGTCCTGTTGGCCCAGCAGAAGACACAATGACTATCCATCAGAAGACACAGCAATGATCCAGAAAGAGACACAGTAATGGTCCAGCAGAAGGCAATAATGGCCCAGAAGAAGATACAGCAATGGTCCAGCAATAGACACAATAATGGCTCAGCTGCCCCCCCCCAGAAGACACAATAATGGTATCGTTGGTCTGGCAGGAGACAACTGTTTGCAGCTGCCTAGTTTTGCCCTGCACTAAGTGATTGATAGTGCTGCTACATGTCAGATAGGCTGCTTTCACATAGGCGTTTTTTTGAAAATGCGGCAAATCCGGCAGATTTACCACATCTTCCGTCTAACAGCCGCACTTGCGGCACCGATCTGGCAAGCCCCATGCATTGTCTATGGGGCTTGCGGTTGGGTGCGGCAAGGGCGTTTTTTCCGGTTGTGACAGATGCGGCACTTGCGGCCGCGAAAACAAACGCGGTCAGCAGCGTTCTTTTTTTTGTTTTTTTTTTGCGGCCGCATCTGTCGCAAGCAGCAAAACCGCACTTGCTGCAAACCTGTTAGACACTGCATGAGGCTTGCCGCAAGTGTGCCGCCAATGCGTCCGTTAGGCGGAAGATGTGCAGATGCGGTAAATCTGCCAGATCTGCTGCATTTTCAAAAAAAAGCCTATGTGAAAGGGGCCTTACCCAGTTCGGAGTTGGTGCACATGCAGGTGTCCGTGAAATAACTCGGTCCGAACATAAACCGCAATACATGGACTGTTCGCGGAACTCCTGACCCGAACTGGACTGCCTCATATATGTCTGTCAACTGAGTGACAAGGACGTATGCATGAGGTCTTCGACTGAGAATTAGGTTGCGTTCACAACCGCAGATCTCGTCGAGAAAAGTAGCAGAGTATCATGTGAGTGTCATGCATTGACATTCATATGACATGCCATTGTGCGTTTTTCCTTGCAACTAGCATCCGCATGACATGCGTTTTTAAAAGTTAGAATGAATAGATAAATTAGGATAGATAAATAGATAGAATAGGTAGATAGACGATAGGATAGCTAGATCATCTTACCAGTGTCCCACTGCCTGCTTCCGGGGTCACTCATTAACCTTCATGCATATTCACTGCGTTGACCGTCAACAGCCAATTACAGACGCTCACACTCTGTGAGCGCCTCTGTTATTGACTGTTGCAATCAGACTGGATTTTCTCAATCTGGAAAGTGATTGTGCTTGGTTGCCATACACATTAGTGTATAGCAACCAACCTGTCGTCATAGTGTGTAAAATAAATAATGGGGAAAAAATGTGTAGGGGTTGGCAGTATTTTTCAGTCTCAGCACAGATAATTCAGACAGCTGTGAGCTGCCACCCTCAGCTGGCTAGTTAAACCTTGGTTGGCAAAAAAAATATGGGTAGGATTTCGCCCTATTTTTAGTTGCCAGCCAAGGTATAACTAGGTAGCTGGGGGCTGGTATTCTCAGTGTGGTTGGGGCCCATTGTTATTTGTCCCCACATGCTATAGAATAGAGGCCCGCAGCGACCTCAGAATTTGGTGCATTCATTAGAAGCGCCAAATCCTGACTCGTTACCTGACTCTTCCAGCTGCCCTGATGCAGTGGCAAACTGGGTAATAAGCCGTTAATGCCAGCTTTGTATTGCCAGCTGGCACCAAGGCCGAAATTCATAATAGCAGGCCAATGTTAGACCTGGCCATTAGAAATCTCTATTAAATGGTAAATCAACACACAAGAGACCAATCATTTTATTAGAACAAAAACACACATATCTTGACTCCATCTTTATTACTCTCACATACCCTCCACGATCCTCTGCAATGTCTGCTCACTCATACTGTGCTTGGCGGCTGTGGTGAGAAGAGAGCTGCAGTGGGTCACGGAGGTCATCCGAGAACAGCTCTGTTAACCATGGCTGTTATCCTTTTTACCTAATCAGTGAGGTCACCCAAGGACACCGCTCAGGTACCATGGAAACAGCCATGCGTCCTGTACTCATTTGACCACAGTTCTCAGCTCTCTCTCTGTGCTCGGAGGTCGCGATGACAGGAGGTCTTTTCTACACCCAAGCCTCCGATGCTGCAGAGTTTAAATTGCAATGTGGGACCTTGTGTTCGATTATCGCTGGAGGGTGATGGGATTAATATATTGGAGAATGAGGCTTGTCAGTGTGTTTTATTTTTATTATAGGGTTTTTGTTTCTAATAAAGGAATGTTTTATTTGTGTGTGTGTGTTTATTAACTATTCACTTACTGGATTGGTAATGGGCAGGTATCAGAAAATGCCTGACATTATCAATCCAAGGCTTAATGACAACAAGCTGTCAGTCATCAGCTGCCATTAACCATTTTATTACCCAGTTTTCTGCCGACACCAGGGCAACTGGAAGAGTTGGAATACAGTGCCAGAAAATGGCGCTTCTAATGAATATGCCATTTTCTGGAGCAGTTGCGGGCTGCAATTCGCAGGGAGGCGGGGCAAAATGTTTGGGTTCCCACATGCTGAGGATTCCAGCTCCCATCTGTCTAGTTGTACCTGGCTAGCAACCAAAAATACGGCGAAGCTCCAAGTAGGCTTGTTTTTACTATTTCTTGAAAAAATGTTTTGCAAAATGACATGGGGCTTTGGGGAAAGTTTGGGTCAAGAACAGAACTTTATCTAAAGTTCGGCTGCGCCCGCATTACGCAAAATTCCACAGGTCCGTTCATCATCTCTTTTGGCCAATCCCAGTTGGCTAATTGTTATGAGTTTTATACACATGGAAGAGGAGGCCATATCTCAGGAATGGAGAGGTGTAGAAAAAAAATAAAAACAGCGCCAGGCATCAGGTATATAAAAACATATTTACCGACCTCTTTACACCAAAACTTGACATCATGGCTGTGGAGTCCGTAAACTAAACATCCAACTCAGACTCCAATTTCTCAATTTCCCTGAATCCGACTCCACCCAAAATGGACTCAGACTCCACGGCCCTGCTTGAGACACAGGAAAAATATAGTGGCCAATAAAAGAAATGAGTGACTGTTGGCCAGAGCGTGAATTGCCCTTAGCGGTTGGTGCGCCAACTGGGCTAACTGCCCAAAGTCATATATGCGTACGTATAGGGGTCGTGTTCAATAGTTTTTCTTTTAAATGTCATCATTGTCTAAAATTAAAACCTAAAACAAAATAACAACTTTGCTTTCCAGCCCACAAGTGCTGAAATAAACCGATTGAGTCTTCCGGTTTCCACTTGAGCGCTCGGACACCTTGTTCTATGTTACAATGAAGCCCCCGAATGTATTGCATCTGCTCCGCTGGTATTTCTGTAGCGGCTGCCAGACTAAAGGCACATTTGTGGCTTTTATTAACATATGTTTCCAACAAAACCACATCTTGTATGTTGCTCAGCTGCTTTGCACCATGGCAGCCGTCCCAAAAGCCTACAGACGATAACTGAATCTCCTGCTGTACCTGTAACAATTTAATTGTATAAGTCAGCCCAGTCAGGCATTCCCGGCTCATGACTCGGAGACATGAAATTCATTGTCATTATTGTCCCTGTCATTTTGTATCATTATGTCTTGCTGCAGAATTTTCCTCACTCCAGTGCTTTTTCTACCTCCAGGAATCAGAGATTATGGCTGAGGTTGGGGCGGGGGCAGGACTATGAACTACATTTACCTCAAGGGAGCCTCGTATTATACTGTTTTTTTGCTCTGTCTGGCTGGATTTGACTGTTTATTCCCCGACACCGGCCACCGTCAAAATTACATGTGGTTTTATGGAAATGTTAGAGCCCGTGTGCTTGACCTTCTCTGCCGGAAGGGACATTAATGCATTCGAGGGCACTTCAGTAATAAAAGGGAGAAGGGTTAAACATTACTGCAGATAAGAGGTGGTGGGGTTTTTTTTTTTGTTCTTTTTTAAAATCTTTTGTTCTATTTTTTTTCATGCATGGGTTCTGGAATAGGAGGGGGCAGATGTGGACAAATGTCAGTTTTTGTCTGCAAATGTATAGACTGTAATATTTTTCTTTTCAATACCAGCACTATGCATGCTTATCTTTTTTTATATATGGCAGAAATTTGCCAAAATTTTGTTTGTATTTATTTACCGGTATTGATCTATCTGCAGATCAATAAAATGGAGAGCAGCACTTTGGTTGAGGTGACATTTTTTTGTCATCTTTTTATCCTTCTGTCAGCCCGTCTGTTTTTCCGCCCGCCTGTCTGTCCTTTTTTCTACCTGCCTGCTCGTCTGTCCTTCCTTCTGCCCACCCATCTTTCTTTTCACCGGTCTGTCCTTCCACCCGCCCGCCCACCTGTCTGTCCTTCTACCAGTCTGTCTTTCCGCCTGCCCACCCGTCTATCCGTCCATCCTTCCATCTATCCATCCTTCCAGCTATCTATCTACAGATCAATAAAATGGAAAGCAGCACTTTGGTTGAGGTGAAATTTTTTTGTCATCTTTTTATCCTTCTGTCAGCCCGTCGCCCGCCCACCTGCACATCTGTCGTTCCGCCTGACGTCTGCCCACCCCTCTCTCTTTCCTTCTGCCCGTTTGTCCTTCCTTCCGCTTGCCCATCCGTCTGTTCTTTCTACCTGCCCGTCCATCTCTCCTAATGGCCGCATGCATTGTCTATGGGACTTACGGCAGGTGTGGCAAGTGCTGTATAGCCGCAGCTCCCGCAATTGCGGGCGCGGAAAAAAATGCGGCGACGATGCAGCGACGTCGAAACAACATTGTTGTGTGTGACATGTACCAACAACCAACGATAAGTTCGTTCATCGTTCGTTGTTGGTAAATGACCCAGACCATTTTTTTTATCGTTGGTCTCCCGCTAGCCGGCCAGCTTTAGCGTGTATGACAGAGGTAGACCAACGATCAACGAGCTCCCAGTGTATACAGCACACGCTGGGAGCTGGTAACCAGGGAAAACAGCGGGTAAGTAAGCGCAGCACTCTGCTTAGTTACCTGCTGTTTACCCTGGATACCAGCGTTCTCTCTGGTCCTGATCGCTGGGGAGTCTGCTGTTTGACAGCTCACCAGCGATCACATAACAATGTCCCAGCGACCCCCCCATTGTTGGTCGGATCGCTAGGACATCGTACTGTGTAACTGGGCCTTTACTCAAGCATTGTTTGTCAAAGGAGATAAAATATTCTACAAAAACAATCTGACTTCTCCTGCTGGTCATCAACATTTGTCTGTTTAATGGACTTGTGTTATGGCCGCTTTACACGTCGCAATATCGTTCCGATATTGCATACAATCTCATGGGAGCGCGCACGTTTTTAGGACTTGTCCAAGATCACATAGTAGATGTCACACAGGGAGATATCGGCAGGCAACGCAACTATGATGGTGTATGCCCCTTTCCCACGCGGAGTATGAGCAACCCAGGATATGACCATTAAACATTGGAGTGAATAGGGGAAGTGGCGCTCCAAATCATAGTTGCGTTGTCACACAGCACGATCCTGCCACATCGCATATACAATATCGTACGGTTGAAGGGCTTGCACAATCTTCTTGCAATATTGTAGTTAGGTTGTTTTCGCGTCGCATTGCCCATTTAAACCACACAATGCACGAACGATATCAACTGCAACGCCCGTACCATGTGACTTTTTATCGATGTTGCGTTGCGATATCGTGACGTGTAAAGCGACCTTTAGAAAACTGTTACTAATTACTAATGAATGAGCACTACCATGCTCTGGATTCTAAACGAGTAGTTGGACACTCAGATGGAAGCGACTCGTGTACCCGAGTATAATGAAAGTCAATGGGGAAGTCGGAAAAAGGCTTGAGTTTCCCATTGACGTCTGTTACACTCGGTCGTGCCCATCTAAGTGTCCAACTGCTCGTCTCGAGTCCCGAGCATGGTAGTGCTCATTTGTTACTGTTACCAATCAATTCAATAAACTGGATATTTTGAAACTCCCAATAATATTTGTTTACTGGTCTCACTTTTATTATGATTTTTTTTTCTTGGTAAACCCTTATTCTAATCCTTTCCAAATCATAGTACGGTCAAGTGGAGTCCACAGACATTGACTTCGCGACGTATCCAAGTGTCTGTTAGCATCAATTTCCTGACAAAATGAGGCTTCATCACTAGCTCTAAATATCTACCTGTTGAACTGCTGCCAGATCTGGAACCGTTCAAGGACAGATGAAGATAAATTACTTCCAGTAACCAGTTCTCAAATCAGTCAGTGAGGCAAGAAGAGCGATGCTGACCCATAGACTTCCATTCTTATCAGGCTTAACACTTCACTTGCCGGAACAAGATAATTCATTGCGTAGCGGTAGCAATTTATGGGCTACATTTGTTTTTTTGCCAATTCTATAAATCTTGTGTTTAGTAAGATTATTTATACAGATGAGTGAGGGCGGGGGTAGGGGAAAATTCATGATCTAAGATTATTTATGGCAATGATGACATAGGTTTGCTTTTTTTTTATTGAAAATGATTAATCTCCCGACAGTCAAATCTTTATCTGAAATCTATGTATCAGCCTCTTCTGTGTCTCCTGCTCTATCACGTGTTGCCCAAAGATTGGACCTTGATTAATCTGGAGAGGTTCTCTTTAGGGCTCGTGCATCTAAACGTATTCTCTGTTCCACTGCAATCTCACAAAACCTCACATCATACTCGGAACACTGTTATTATAGGGGTCGTGCATAAGGGAAAAATTGCATGTTCGCGTTGCACCCAAATATTGGGTCGCACTCGCCATGCAAGTCAAAAGGTCTTAGTGCAGTCTGATATTTACAGGCTGGCACAGTGGAGAAGATAGTGAAATTTCACTATCTTCTTCACAACCTAGAAAACCGTCCTCCCGATCGCCCTCCTGATCCCCTTTAATCGCCCTTTGATTGCTCTCTGATCAGAGTAAAGGTACCGTTACACGATAAGATATCGTGAGCGATATCACATAATCATCACGGGTTTGGAGTCGTTGAAGCGACATCGTTGCGTGTAACACCGCGATACGGCTACGATAAATCGTTGGATCGTTGATGGCAAATTTGAGAACATGTTCTGAAATCAGACGAGCCTCGATCAGCCAACCTGCGGCATCATTGTGTGTGACACCGCGATAACGATGTAATTCACGACTTCGCCCATTCACATCAATGAACAAGTATCGTTCGCTGGGTTGTGCGAACGATATCTGCTCGCTGGATGGTTGGTGCGTCGTCTACGATATCTATACTTGTGACATCTCGTCAACGATGTCAACGATGTCTTAACGACCGCGCGCCCCCCGAGATCGTTAGTGAGATCATTTCAACAATTGAAGCATCGAACGGTACCTTACTATAATTGATCCAATTTAGTTGGATGAGAAAAATATGCTCATCTGCCCTAGCCTTAAAGAGTTATGTTCATCATCGAAAATTACCTTCTATCCACATGGTAGGTGATACATTTATGATTGATTAGCTGGAACCGTTCTGATCTTTACAACAGATCTGTGAAGTACCCATCAAAATAGAGCAGTGGTTGCACATTCGTACCTCCTCTCCATTCTTTCACCATGAGACTGCTGAAGAAGGCCAAGTATACGGCCAGCATTCCACTCCAATATGGCATTTTAGGACCCCGTTCTTGGGACTGCTAAGTGTCCCTGCAGGATGACCAACAGTGATAGAAAGTTATCAGATGAGCAAGAAAAGAGGGCACCACTCAATAATTAATTAGGATCAACCTGCCGCATACCAAACTGTGAGACAACATTCAGACTGTGCATTACAACTACATATGGTGAACACCGTAGCTAGCTAAGTTGCTGAGTTGCTGCTATAAGCCCAGGTGACACCCTGTAAAAGTCACCCTATTGAGAAATTATTATTATAGATTACAAATTCAAAAAAACCCTTATATACCAATAAATGGCCCTCCAACTACAATATATTTCCAAAAGAACACCCAAGAGTCAGGCCAAAGTGGATCACTATTAAACAATTTTCATTAAAGCATCAACAACTAGTTAAACACAGAGCAGGTAAACCCAATTGGTACAAGGCATCCCTTTACTAGTCTCCTAACCAGCGCTCAATAGTGTATACCAACAGTGGTATGGTGTAATATTACACCATCACCATATGACATCAAAGGGAGGCCTTTACCAAATGGTAAAGTCCAGCATTCCGATTCCAGACCATAAAGGTTTGCATTTATTCCAGGAACATAGAAAAATAATCTCTTTTATGGTCTGGAATCTGGGCACTAGCCTTTACCATGTGTTGCCATAAGGTAGGCGAGAACTTTCTGATCACTGTAATGGAAAAAAAAGAAATACGGTATACAAAGGAGGGATCTACCAAAGTATAGAAAATGTTTATTACGGTAATTTAGATTTAAAAAGCACAAATCACTATAGTAAATGACCAGACCAAGCCACGGTAGAGTGAATACTTTTTTTCTTTTCCATTATAGTGATCAGAAAGTTATCACATATTCTATGGAAACCTCTGGTAAAGTCCAGCAGTCTTGATTCCAGACCATAAAAGTTTACATTTATTTCAGGAACAAAGAAAATCATTTTTTATGGTCTAGAATCGGGAGTGTCCAGTGGCAGGCTGGGCTGGGGGCAGGGGGGCATATGCCCTCCGGGCCGGTCCCTGGCAGCTTTTCAGGACCGCTGTAGCATTGGACTTTACCATTTGTTGCTTTTATTCAATAAGCACCTGAGATGAAGGGCAGGATTCATTGTATGGTGGTGAGCTGACAAGACACGACCTTTGTCGACACTTTGAAAACTTAGAAACTTTCTACAAACACGTAACATTTTAGTTCGTTATTTTTGGTAGTGATAAGCTTAAAAATCGAAAATCTAATTTCTTTTGCATTATGCAAAACTGATGTGTTCATGTATGTATATACTTATGTGTAATTTGTCATTTAGCAGAGCAAAAAGACTCAAACTATCCGGCCTCTAGTTTGGTCCTCCATGGCGGCAGTGTTAACTTCGTCATTAATTCTCTGCCTGTCTACGTTGTATGCCATGGAGATATATATGTACATATACCGGTATTCATCTAATCTGTAGCCGGGAATTGCACACTTTTTACCCCAGATGATAACTGATCCCTAGGGGTCACTTTGTGATGAATTCACAATTGAGACACCCTTTAAAATCTAGTTCTGATTTCTCCAGACGGCACTGTGGTATTCAAAGAGTTAAATCCCATTGTCTCACTTTAATCTGGCGATGCCCTTTCGGGAGGGGGGAATAAACATCTGATCCTTTTTGCTCACCACTTGGTAGAGGAGATCTCACTTGTGACTAGAGCTGACAGATGTAATCTGCGTTACCGGGGCCGAGTGTTGTACAGAGAACCCACCCAAACACGTCTCCTGGAACAATGGTGGGAGACCGGCCCGGGCTCTGCGCGCTCAGATAGCACATTGTGTTTGCGCAGAACAATATTTGCAGGTTGGAGTGTGATAACTATTGTAGACTTCTATTTTAGTCCTTCTGTTAAATATAGTAACGCGTTTCACACGGCGGCCTGTATCTGACGGCTTCTTATCTGTAGGAGTATTTGCGTCCTTATTATTCTAAAAATACTCTATGAATGGGGCATAGATTGTTTTCATGGTTTCAGTCTGAGTCTGGATTATACAATAGAGATGGGCACATAACTTGCCGTCAGGCTTTTCTTGCATCCCTAGATATTATGGTAATGTTGTAGAATAGGTGATATAGAACCGCAAAGTTAAAAGTGGGACCCTATTAATGCAAGACCTCTACCCAAAACATCCAAATGCATGGCACATAGCTCACTCTCCCTAACATATATATTAGATTTATATTTTCCCACTCACTCACCCAGCAGCCTGTTGATACCGCTGCCCACAGTCATTTTCTACTAGTCCGTCAAGAATTGGTTATTTGGACGTTACAAGTAATAGTACAAAAAATGACCTTAATGCATTGACCTTCTAAATAAGCTTTACACATGTAACCCTGAACCATGAATTTTGTGAAAAAATTCTATCTGACCATCATTTTTGTCATTTTTTTTGTACTGTCCATTACTTGTAACGTCATATGTCCAAATACATTTTTACACTTTTTGCATGATACTCCAGTTTCCTCCTGTATTAAATTGTTGTTAGGAGTATGTCCTTGTGGATAGAGATCCTCTCGTGCATATCATCAGTATGTGGGGGTTGGCCCTCATTTCTTTAAGCCACGTTGGACTTTGATTATAATATTTACTCAGTACTTTGTGGTCCCAAATATGGAAATAAAAAGTAATAAGCAATTTATTTTTTGTTTTATTATACCTTGTCCATTCATATAATTTATTTTTTTATTGACCTTCAGCTCGCTTTCGAGTCATGGTGACTCGAGGGATGAACGCTGTGTAGGAAGATCGATTTTGTGTAGCCTAGTTATTCTACTAGGGTCTTCTCCAAGCCTAGATAGTCTAGCAGGCTCTTCTCCAAGCCTAGATAGGTCTAGCAGGCTCTTCTCCAAGCCTAGATAGGTCTAGTAGGTCTTCTTCAAGACTAGATAGTCTACCAGGGTCTTCTCTAAGCCAAGATAGGTCTGCCAGGGTCTTCTCCAAGCCTAGATAGGTCTACCAGGGTCTTCTCCAAGCCTAGATAGGTCTACCATGTCTTCTCCAAGCCTAGATAGGTCTACCAGGGTCTTCTCTATGCCTAGATAGGTCTACCAGGGTCTTCTCCAAGCCTAGATAGGTCTTTGATTATAATATTTACTCAGTACTTTGTGGTCCCAAATATGGAATAAAAAGTAATAAGCAATTTATTTTTTGTTTTATTATACCTTGTCCATTCATATAATTTATTTTTTTATTGACCTTCAGCTCGCTTTCGAGTCATGGTGACTTGAGGGAATAACGCTGTGTAGGAAGATCGATTTTATGTAGCCTAGTTATGTCTACCAGGGTCTTCCCCAAGCCTAGATAGGCCTGCTAGAATCTCCTCCACCATTATCTTGATAGTATTTAGCCATTGGGTTGCTGTTCTTCCTCTTCGCCTTGTTCCTTCTATTCCTCTGACCATGATGTCCTTCTTCAGTGATCGCTCTCTGCATATCATGTGTCCAAAGTAGGCAAGTTTGTATAATGCATATCACAAAACAATTCATTCAAATCACAAAAAGTACTTGGCATACCCAAAAATTCATACAAAACATGCTAGATCCCCCTAAATAAAGGTAAAGACCCCTAGCTCTTATTACACTTACCGTAACTAACCACTGCTGTTGCCTATGTAGAGAGTGATACCCCAACCCAATGCTCCATCCCCTCTTACATTGTTTGAACCTGGATTCGGTGGAAACACGTACAAAGTTGGAAGAAGCTGTCTGTTCCTGCATCGGTAACATTGATCTGTGAGCCCAGATTAGTGATGATACCGGTGCGGAAACATCAGCTTTTACAATTCCGGAAGGGAAGGGGGGCGGAAAACTGGGGGGGATGCAGCAGGTAAAACCTGCACCCCCCCCCCTCCCCCCCACATACAAAAATCGCCAGTGGGAAAGTAGCCTTAAGCTGTGTTGCACTCGGATCTGCTATGTTCCACAATATTTATTATAAGCTCATTTGTGGGGCAAAGCAGTTGAGTTGTGCTTCATGGCAGTTAACATAATGTTATATTGAAGCACATGGCAGAAGATAAAATCTGGCAAAGTAGGGTACAGGTAAATTGAAACATCCAACACAATGCATTCTGTAAATAGAAGAATATTTATAAAATAAACTGCAAAAAAATATAATGTCACGCCCCTTCCCCCCTAGTTATAAAGCACGGACTTATTGCTTTTGGCCCAGACTTTCTCAAAGTTCCCATAACACTTATACTGTTTAAGGCATCAATTGTCGAAATCCAAGGAATTCATGTTCTACGTAAATAATTCATGTGGCGGCTCCAAATTTATTTTTAATCCGTTCTCCTGGTTTACTCCGGCGTAAGAAAAATTGCATAATCTAAGTAAAAAGCCGGAAAATCACTTCTCGTTATTGATTTAAACGTGGCCAAGACAGGATGCTGAAGGGAGTGGACATGAGACCCACTGAAACATTGATCCTGCCATTGCCCTTTTGCCATAGACAGATTACTTTTGTACTGGCCCCTAGCACCGCAGACAGATCATAAGCCTGGATAGTTTACATAATCAATTTTGTATTAGGGATTTGGTATGCTGGCTGCATAAATCAACATCATCATCTATTACTCATACATCCTCTCGTTATGTTCATGGTAAGCCCAGTCCTCTCATTTCTAGGTTTGGCTCGTTCCTGCTACCGGTCATGTAATCAAAAATTAATTACTCTGATCCTAGAAAGCCGTTACTTTCTCCTAGTCTTCGGGTTGTATCTTCTAGAGAAAATGATAAATGTAAAGACGTGTGATAAATTATATTTGTAAAAGAAATCATTTAGAACTTTTTGTTCTTTAACTGAAAGCTGTAGAAAATACAGGCTCGTCTCAATGACTTAGAATATCATCAAAGTGTTACTTTATTTCAGTAATTCAATACATAAAGTGACACACGTATATTATATAGAGTCATTACACACAGAGGGATCTATTTCAAGTGTTTATTTCTGTTAATGTTGATGATTATTGCTTACAGCCAATGAAAATCCAAAGCTCAGAAAATTAAAGTAGGGAGAATGAAGGGTCTGAGAGATGAAACATGACCTAAATAGGTATCAGAGGCTTCACCTTGTGTGGTTGTGAGAGCCACAACCACTATAAAAGCAGATCACGGCTGCTGCAGTCCCCAGTGTGGTGCATATAGAGTAGGGAGGATGAAGGGATAAAAACCGCGCTGCTGTATTCCACAAGACATCAGAGTGAATATAATATTGATTTATTAGTCAACGCGTTTCAGGGCTCTACAGCTATGTGTGTGTGTGTGTAAATACTGTATATTTTATTTATATATATATATATATATATATATATATATATATACATATACATATATACAGTTAGGGCCAGAAATATTTGGACAGTGACACAAGTTTTGTTATTTTAGCTGTTTACAAAAACATGTTCAGAAATACAGTTTATATATATATATATGGGCTGAAAGTGCACACTCCCAGCTGCAATATGAGAGTTTCCACATCCAAATCGGAGAAAGGGTTTAGGAATCATAGCTCTGTAATGCATAGCCTCCTCTTTTTCAAGGGACCAAAAGTAATTGGACAATGGACTCTAAGGGCTGCAATTAACTCTGAAGGCGTCTCCCTCGTTAACCTGTAATCAATGAAGTAGTTAAAAGGTCAGGGGTGGATTCCAGGTGTGTGGTTTTGCATTTGGAAGCTGTTGCTGTGACCAGACAACATGCGGTCAAAGGAACTCTCAATTGAGGTGAAGCAGAACATCCTGAGGCTGAAAAAAAAGAAAAAATCCATCAGAGAGATAGCAGACATGCTTGGAGTAGCAAAATCAACAGTTGGGTACATTCTGAGAAAAAAGGAATTGACTGGTGAGCTTGGGAACTGTAAAAGGCCTGGGCGTCCACGGATGACAACAGTGGTGGATGATCGCCGCATACTTTATTTGGTGAAGAAGAACCCGTTCACAACATCAACTGAAGTCCAGAACACTCTCAGTGAAGTAGGTGTATCTGTCTCTAAGTCAACAGTAAAGAGAAGACTCCATGACAGTAAATACAAAGGGTTCACATCTAGATGCAAACCATTCATCAATTCCAAAAATAGACAGGCCAGAGTTAAATTTGCTGAAAAACACCTCAAGAAGCCAGCTCAGTTCTGGAAAAGTATTCTATGGACAGATGAGACAAAGATCAACCTATACCAGAATCAGTGGCGCACCCAGAAATTTCCCAAGGTAGGGGTCCAAGAAACACACACCGGCCCTAAAAGGGGGGTGTCACCCCCCAGCGGGGTTCCGAGGGGCAAAGCCCCCTGTGGGGGGGTTTGGGGGAGCGAAGCCCCCCTAAAAGCAGCCTCTTTTGTGGGCCCTTGAGTGCTGTGTAATTGTTCCTGTTTCCTGACATAGGGGCCCAGCTCCTTGTGTACTGCACCACTTCTCAGGGCCGTCCAAAGGGGGGGGTCCAGACACGTAGGTCCCCCCCCTTGGGTGCGCCTATGACCAGAATGATGGGAAGAAAAAAGTTTGGAGAAGAAAGGGAACGGCACATGATCCAAGGCACACCACATCCTCTGTAAAACATGGTGGAGGCAACGTGATGGCATGGGCATGCATGGCTTTCAATGGCACTGGGTCACTTGTGTTTATTGATGACATAACAGCAGACAAGAGTAGCCGGATGAATTCTGAAGTGTACCGGGATATACTTTCAGCCAAATGCTGCAAAGTTGATTGGACGGCGCTTCATAGTACAGATGGACAATGACCCCAAGCATACAGCCAAAGCTACCCAGGAGTTCATGGGTGCAAAAAAGTGGAACATTCTGCAATGGCCAAGTCAATCACCAGATCTTAATCCAATTGAGCATGCATTTCACTTGCTGAAATCCAGACTTAAGACGGAAAGACCCACAAACAAGCAAGACCTGAAGGCTGCGGCTGTAAAGGCCTGGCAAAGCATTAAGAAGGAGGAAACCCAGCGTTTGGTGATGTCCATGGGTTCCAGACTTAAGGCAGTGATTGCCTCCAAAGGATTCGCAACAAAATATTGAAAATAAAAATATTTTGTTTGGGTTATGTTTATTTGTCCAATTACTTTTGACCTCCTAAAATGTGGAGTGTTTGTAAAGAAATGTGTACAATTCCTACATTTTCTATCAGATATTTTTGTTCAACCCTTCAAATTAAACGTTACAATCTGCACTTGAATTCTGTTGTAGAGGTTTCATTTCAAATCCAATGTGGTGGCATGCAGAGCCCAACTCGCCAAAATTGTGTCACTGTCCAAATATTTCTGGCCCTAACTGTATATATATATACACACAGTATATACATGCGCACAAACATATATATACATACACATAATATACAGTATGTATATCTAATATATAAAGCTGAGTGTGTGTGTGTATGTGATATAGCCATTCCCAGTTAACGTACCCACACCCACTCCACATGGCCCTGCCCTGGGACTATGTGGAGACGTGGAGCTGTGAAGAGGCGGAGCTATATATAGTGGGCGTGGCTGTGTAAGGGTGGAACTATGAAGCGGCAGAGCTACCAGGAGATGCATACATAGAAACATACATTACCATATATGGGCAATATTGCCATATATGGGCATTATGTCTGGGCAACACTGGCTCTACAGCTAGTATGTATGCGTGTGTATACTGTATATATTTTAAAATTGTGAATATCTTAGTATATTTGGTAATTTCTATAATGCTAAATATTATATATTATATATGTACAGTATATACATACACACAAACCTATTATATACATATGCATAATATATATGTGTATGTATATAATGTGTGTGTGTGTGTGTGATAGATATATATAAAATATATATATAATATATATATATATATATATATATATATATATAATATATATATATATATATATATATATATATATATGTAATATCATATTTAGCATTATAGAAATTACTAAATATACTAAGATATTCACAAACAAGTTTTTTTTTTTTTTTCCCTATTTTCTCTGTTTCGTAAGAGAAAAAATAAACAAAACAAAAAACAAACCCTCACCCCGACATGTGCAGTGCGGTGATTCCCCGAGTTTCTCTCTGTGATATGTTACATACCGCACTTAGATTAATCCTTCCATACCACTGCCTGGTTATGTGCTCTTCATTAATAAGTCTAATGTTTGCCTTTATTAATTGATATCATAGATCCGATTTATAAAGTTCTGTTTATATGTCTTAATTTATGAGCAAGTCTATAATGTGGTTTATTCACACCGAGATTAAATCATCATTTGCATCTAATTATTTCTCTAATTGATCACATGGAGTCCATTAATATTGAGTCCCTTTTCTCCGGGACAATTGGTTGTTTACTTATTGATTATTTGTGTAATGTCCATTATTATCGAGGTGACATTTTGTTTGCACGTTTGTTTATGTTCACTAATGATCTGATCTGATAATATTGATGGAAAATTCTGTTTATTTCAACTCTTAATTATACAGGAGAGCAAAAAATAAGTTTAATTAGCTATTAATTATATGTCTAAGTGAATTATGTAATTTTATATATTTGGGAGTTTTTAGGCCACATTCACACATTGATTTTTTTGCTGCTTCCAAAATGTTTTTTCTGCATTTCTGTTGGAGTAATTCGTCCATAGCACATGTTTAATAAAGTTCGTTTTATTCCTTACAAAAGCCGCAAAAATGCAGTTGCGTTTTTGCATTCTCTCATTGCTTTCAATGGTGAAAAAAATCTGCAAAAAGCAATCACTGGCAGATTTCTGGAATCTCGGAGCTTTTACTGGAACTGTAAAAAAATCAACTTTTAGTTTGCATTAAACTCATGAAAAGATGATGTAAACAACTCGGCGAAAATGTAGCCTTTTTTTTCGCTCTGTAAGGTTGGCTTCACACTGCGATCAGGTCCGGTCCGGGACTGTATTTTGGCCCCATAGTATCCTATGGGGCCGGGTGGAGCTGGATGGCAGCTATCCGCCATCCGGTTTCCATCTGTCCGGGAGGAACCGGGGCAATCCCGCGCTCCCTAACATGGAAGTCTATGGGGCCGGATTGCCCTCCGGTTCTGTCTTTAGATCCAGGTTCATACCTGACAGCCCCGGACTGGACATGACCGCAGTGTGAAGCCGCCCTTAGGCCCCTTTCAAATCAGCAGTGAAGTGTAATTCCCAGCAGATCCAGCAGATGTCACAACTGCCGGATTTGGCAATACCGCATTTGCCGCGCCTGACTTCAAGCCCCATAGAGAATCACTGGGGCTTGCCAGATCGGTGCCATGAGACGGCCATTACGCGGAAGATGCAGTAGCATCTGCTGGGAATCACACCTGCCGCGGATGTGAAAGCAACCTTATGTGGTTTTTTTTAAAACCTTTTAGTCTACATTCACACTGTGTGTTTTTGATCCACTTTTTAAGGATTCGATTTTTGCAGTGACTTTGGGCATCCCAGCAAAGTGAATGGGTTTCCAAAATGGATCATCGTTTAGGTGTTGACTTGCTTTGAAAAGCTGATCCAGTTTTACAGCTGAAAAAACGAGTCCTCAAAAAGCATCAAAAGCAGTGTGTGTGAATGTAGCCTTAATCCCACTTTAAAGCCTCCAGTTTGCCTCTACCGGCGTTTTGCACACCAGACCTAATGAAGAGTGTGCAACAGTAAGATGTGCCAGAAACATTGTTTGTTTCACGTGCCGCTTCTGGAATTTGGTGCAGAACTGCAAAAAAAAAAAAAAAGATCAAATTATCCAGTCGGGGACCACAGTAGATTTCAGCACCATGTTTTTGGAGAAAATGATGATTAGAGTAATTTTTCAATATGCTCTCCCCAGCTATGCTCGGCCCACGCTTTCAAACACTGATGGAACTGGCTAAGACTGGCAAAACTTAAAATCCTAAAGAGTCGCACGACTTTGGAGCAACTTTGAGTTGTGAAAACATTGTGCAAAACTTTAATCACTATTAGTCCAAAAATCAGGGCCTGAGTGTTGATTCTCCTATAAAAGGTTAGGTTTAGGGGTTTATATTTATTATAATTTGTTGTATGTTTGCATTGTATTATAGTGTGTGTGAATCCAAATTCAGAAAAAAAACTGCGGTGATGAATCAAGTCCTGTTTAATGTGCAATTTCTTGGTTACAGAAGTGCAAGTGCAGGAAGAAGGTTCAGAGTCCTTTAGACTACAGTGACCGTTTTGCACAAATGGCGCTTCTACATAGTGCAAGTGCAGGGAGCGGGTTCAGAGTCCTTTAGACAATGGTGACCATTTTGCGTAAATGGCGCTTCTGCATAGTGCAAGTGCAGGGAGCGGGTTCAGAGTCCTTTAGACCCTGGTGACCATTTTGCGTAAATGGCGCTTCTGTATAGTGCAGGGAAGAGGGTTCAGAGTCCCTTAGACTACAGTGACCATTTTGCACAAATGGCGCTTCTACGTAGTGCAAGAGCAGGGAGGGGGGTTCAGAGTCCTTTAGACTACGATGACAGTAAATGTCTCTTCTACTGGTCCAGTCTAAGTCTAAGGGCTCTGAACCCTCTTCCTGCACGTGCCCCTATGTAATCAAGTAATCGCACATTAATGACTTGATTCATCAGTGGTGAGTTGCAGCTTCTTTTCTGAATTTGGCTTCTTACATTATGCTGCTCTTCAGCGTGCACTCCTGGTGCAGCGTCCAGTGTTCTGCAGGAGCGGATTTTTGGTGAACATAGTGATAGCTCTACTTATCAGTAACGTACAGGTGCTAAGTCATTTCTTATATTGTGGTATTATTGTGTGTACCGTATGTATTATAGTATTGTGGAAGTTTTATGTTGCCTCTTTTATATTACAAGTGTCATTTCATTTTTTAATGGCTAAAAAAGTACCTCGGTCTATCAAGTTCAACATTGTACATTATTGTCAATAAATCATCTATAACCCACAATGTTATGTAGTGAAGAAATCATCCAGCCCTTCTATAAATGCTGTGACAGTGTCAGCCATTACTAGGTCTTGCGGTCCTCAAACTGACTGCTCTAACTGTAGAGAACCCTTCCTCTGTAGCCTCCAGAATCACCTTTCCTCCACCCACAGCGAGCGCCCCCTGGTCCTCAGTATGGTCTTTGGAAGGGATAAGTCATGAGCCGTCCTCTGCATTGACCACACATGTATAATAATTTGCGTTAATTCTATAAATGATGTAATTTTATGTTTAGTCTTTTGTGTTAGTGAATTATAATATCAGGGAGTTTTATGTAGTGTTTTATGTGTTTGTGTGGGCTTCCTCCGGGTACTCCGGTTTCTTCACATACAGATAGGGAATTAACTTTGACCCCCAATGTGGATAGTGATGATAATGTTGATGTTAATTAATGGTGTTTATATACCCTAAGTGGGAAATGATGGGGGTGGGGGGGTTTGTTCTTACAAAAAATTCATAATTGGTGGAAAAAAGTTGAGTTTGATGATTCGAGGTCTTTTCTCAGCCCATGTAACAATGTTGTGAGCATTCTATTCTGGTCAGAACTGATGAATGTTTCCTTTAATGTTGTGTGTTTTCACTTTAGATATTTGCTCTCCTTTAATTTAGAAGATATTATTAATTTTAATATTTTATATTACTAAATTGTAATTGTATCGATGACTTGTTATTTTGTTTATGTTTTTTTTTTTTTTTTTTTCTTTCCTATTCTAATTTTTTTTTAAATTTTTAATGATATATTAATGATGGAATTGTGCATCAGGATCATAGGCGGATACAAAAAGAGAGCGTGTATCTTTAAATAATTTGAGTAAGATCCAGCCAGCCATCACGTAGATTTGCTGTGACAGGGACAGATGTGACAGATCGGTTGTGACACACTTCCATACCACAAGTCAGTGGCTTGAGGTGACTCATGTCCTTCCTTTGATTCCGTCCTCTGCTGCAGGACAGCACAACGATGCTCGAATGAACCTTGCCATCGCTCTCACTGCTGCCAGGTATGGTGCTGCCACAGCCAATTACACTGAAGTGGTGGGCTTGCTGAAGAAGACAGATCCGGAGACCGGCACTGAACACGTTTGCGGCGCACGTTGCAAAGACGTTCTAACAGGTATCTGACTTGTAGCCCGTCATACACATGTTTGTCTCTATTATAGATTGTTGTAGAAAGAATCATTGTTGTGTCCAAGATCACATACTCTCATCAAGTCATATGTCCAGAGAGGTGAGAACTACAACTACCAGCAGAAACAGACGGCCGCTGTGTGCTCAGATACCGGAGCCTGTAGAGTCACGATCACTCAGATATGGCAATGTGTAAGGCTGAGTTCACAAGTCCTCTAAGCGCTGTGGAATATGTTTGGCTCTATAGAAATAAAAAATTAATATCCTCATCTTTTTAGGAAGGATCCAGCAGCAAACCGTTGGCAAAAAAAGTTGTTTTTGAAATAATTGATTTCTGCAGGATCCATTATTTTTTAAAGGGAACCGGTCACCCCCTTTGGCATTTTAAATTGTGCCCACCAGCTTACACATAATGTAAATGGGAGTTCTAGTATCTCCTGTATGTGCCCAGACTGGCCCCTCATACCTGTGAAAACAACTTTTATTGTGTCCAGCGCTGGCCTCCTATTTAGTCCAGGTGGATAAAGTCCTCGCCACCACCCGTCTGCAAAACCCACCCTGCATTTTCTTAAATTCCTGCCCCTCCTCTGGCCGACGCTTGAGCGACAGCCGCACTTGCGCCTGCGCAGTGGAGAGGGTGTCCACCCTCTATTGAACATAGTGCCGATGTCTCACGAGGCTTCACAAATCTCACGAGACGTCAGCACTGACAGGTGCACCCGCACTTGCGCAGTGGAGCGGGTGTCCGTGCATAGTGCCGACGTCGCACAAGATTTGTGAAGCCTCGCGAGACAGCGGCACTATTTTCAATGGAGCGCAAACACCCGTTCCACTGCGCAGGTGCAAGTGCAGCTGACGCACAAGCGCCAATCAAAGGAGGGGTGGGAATTTTAAAATGTGAAGGGTGGGTTTTACAGCCGGGGGGGCAGCGAAGACATAATCCACCTGGACTAAATGGCAGCCTCCCGGACTCAATAGGAGGCCAGGATACAATAAAAGTTTTATTTTCTGAGGTATGTGGGGTACGTCTGGGCACATAGAGGGGTTACAAGAACCTCATTTAGATAATGTGCAAGCTGGTGGGCACAGTCTAAAATGCCCAAAAGGGGTGACAGGTTCCCTTTAACATTGGAGTCTATGGAGAAGGGATCCGGTAACTAATCGCTATTTATCTTCCGTTTGAAACTAATCAATTACTAAAAAGAAAAATGGAGGATAAATAGCAATCAGATACCAGATCCATTCTCCATAGACTCCAATGTTAAAAAATGGATCCTACAGAAATCAATTCTTTCAAAAAGGACAAACACGTTGTGTCTGGACAACTTTTTTTTGGCAGCGGATCTCTGCAAAGATCCTTTCTAGCGGATGATTACTGGACATGTGAACTCAGCCTGATGGGGGAGAAAAAAGTACCCCTAAATATTATAAAGAACGGTACGATATTAGTTTATGGTTTTTGTATCCCTTTAATTTCTCAGGGCAAGAATTCGATGTCCGAGCCAAATGTGTCATCAACGCCACCGGGCCGTTCACAGACTCTCTGCGCAAAATGGACAATCAGCAAACCAGCAAAATCTGCCAGCCGAGTGCCGGTGTGCATATCGTGATGCCCGGGTATTACAGGTATTACCTCAGGGCAAATGGGCTAATTGCTGCTCCATTCGAGATGGCAAAGTAATGTGGTTACTGTACTGTCGGTTAGTGATGATTGAGCTCTACCATGCTTGGGTGCTCAGGGCTCCTAATGAGCAGTTGGATGGTCGGATGGGCACGATTTGAGTACCGAGTATAATGGGAGTCAATGGGGAGGTCGAGCATTATTCTGGAAACTCATTGCCATCATGATTCTTGTACAAATGGAAGCTGTGCCGCCATTACAGACCTTGGTCCAATTGTAACTAATCAAATGCCTAGTCAATGTTGCTCACCCACTTGCAATTTTTCACATCAACTCCTACTGTTGGAAATAAAATAAATAGTGATAAGTGGGGGGCAATTGATGACATTTCCTTCAGAAACTGAAAATATTGGAAATTGTCTCTTCAGAGAGGAAGAGGACTTGAACTCAAGTGCCCCTATTGGGAGTGGGAATCCTAAAAGTCAATATTGATCCTTTAATGAGCCCTGTCATACGACTTAGGATAATAGCTAAACCAGAATCTCAATTTTGCAGACACGGTGTTTCGGGGTATTGCCCCTCATCAGTGCAAAAGTATAAGATATGATTTGGCTGTATGAGAGGCTAAGAAGTGTGATTTAAGGAGTAAAGTTTCTCAATCTGGAGAGTGATATGCCACATATGAGGAGTCTTAAAGGCACAATGCTACTCTGGGAAATAAGCAAATTGTCTCTTCAGAGAGGAAGAGGACTTTAACTCTACCTTAACTATTAGAAGTAGGAATCCTAAAAGTAAATAGTAACCTTTAACAAGCCATGTCATATGACTTAGAATTCCAATTGAGATTGTGGTTTGGCTTTTATCCTAAGTCATATGACAAGGCTCATTAAAGCGTTAATATTGACTTTTAGGATTGCTACTTCCAGTAGGTGGCGCTAGCTTTCAAGTTCTCTTCATTTCTGAAGAGACAATTTGCATATCTAGTTTACCAGAGAAGCATTGCATGGCTTAAGTCTCCTCGTACTGGCATGCCAGAGCTAGCATGGCTCTCTCCACAAGGAAAACATCCATTAGACTTCAGGAACATTGTAATATCAAAAACGAGTTCTACTACAATGGGTGGGTTTTCACGTACTTTTAATCATTGGATTCCTTTGCTTTTCCCATATGACAATTCTCTATTTACTGATAATGACTCGTATCTTTTGCAGCCCTGATAATATGGGACTTCTTGATCCAGCCACCAGTGATGGCAGAGTTATTTTCTTCCTGCCATGGGCGAAGATGACCATTGCTGGCACCACTGACACTCCGACCGAGATCACACACCACCCAATTCCCACAGAGGAAGACATTAATTTCATATTGACCGAAGTCCGTAACTACCTTAGCAGTGATGTGGAAGGTAAGTCATACTGTAGATGTTTTTTGAGATTCTTCAGAATCTGTTTCACGCTCAAAGGTGAGAACATTGGCCATCAGGCTCATTGCCCCATTGGGTGACATTTAGATGGAATATTGAGAATGGTGGAACATTTTAGTTCTAGAGATTGAATGATGAATTAAAGACAAATATGGCCTCTAATTTATTTTGGTCCAAAGCTTCACAATAGATCATAATTCTAAAGGTTGCTTGTGATATCTTGCTGACTTTGTACTTGGGCTTTGCCTATACTCTCTCTTATTTGTTGTGTATTAACTTATGATGATATAATACTGTAGATCTGGTAAGAATAAGATGAGACTGCAATTTATGGGTCAACCATGATTTTGCCAGCATGGTTAAACATTTAGTTGTGTGTTGATCTACGCAAAGCATAGTAAATCCTAGCATTGGATCTTAACATGAGGCAGCACCATGGCTCAGTGGTTGGCATGGTGACTCAGTGGTTGGCATGGTGGCTCAGTGGTTGGCATGGTGGCTCAGTGGTTGGCATGGTGGCTCAGTGGTTGGCATGGTGACTCAGTGGTTGGCATGGTGGCTCAGTGGTTGGCATGGTGGCTCAGTGGTTGGCATGGTGGCTCAGTGGTTGGCATGGTGGCTCAGTGGTTGGCATGGTGGCTCAGTGGTTGGCATGGTGGCTCAGCGTTGGCATGGTGGCTCAGCGGTTGGCATGGTGGCTCAGCGGTTGGCATGGTGGCTCAGTGGTTGGCATGGTGGCTCAGTGGTTGGCATGGTGGCTCAGTGGTTGGCACGGTGGCTCAGTGGTTGGCACGGTGGCTCAGTGGTTGGCACAGTGGCTCAATGGTTAGCACTATAACTTTGCAGCTTTTAGGGTCCTTGGTTAAAATCTCACCAAGGACAACATCTGCAAGGAGTTTTTATGTCTACCCTGTGTTTGCGTTGGTTTTTTACGCTGTGGGTCCCAATGGGTACAGTGATGATGATATCTGTAAAGTGCTGTTATGGTGCTATATGAGCAAGTGGAAAAAATGATTAGCCTTGATGTTGGTCATATTTGTAAACTTCATCATAATTGGGGGTAATGAATACCTATTGTGGGGGGGGTAAAACTATGCCTGTTTTTCTATTGCACTGCTTTATTATTTATTACCTACTCGGAAAGAAAACAGATCAACAGTTTTAAGTTAGAATAAAGAACCTGTACTCTCCTCCCTTTCTGACGCCGATCCAGCACTGACTCTGATCGTGGTGATGTCACGTGAGCCCCGTGTCCAATCACTGCCAGTTTCCCCAGGTCTCCCTTGCCCTTCGGACCAAGTGAATGAATCAACAGGAAGTGACGCTGCGACTGCCACTAATTTCTCATTTTGACCGAAGGCGTGGCAAGGGAAGCTGTGGAGATTGGACGCAGGGCTTGCGTGACGTCACAATGTCACGTGACCGAGAGCGCTGTAATGGCGCCAGCATGGGAGGTGAGTACAGGGTCTTTTATTTTATCTTGGGGAAATGTTGAATTAGGAGTTATCCTTAGTAGTAGACAATCCCTTTAAAGGTAACCTGTCACCTCCTTTGGGCATTTTAAACTATGCCCACCAGCTTACACTTGATGAAAATGGGGTTCTAGTAACCCCTGTATGTGCCCAGACTGGCCCCTCATACCTGAAATATGAACTTATATTCTGTCCAGCGCTGTCTCCTATTTAGACCAGGAGGCTGCTGTTTAGTCCTGATGCTTGATGTGCTCACTGCCTCCCTGGCTGCAAACCCACCCTGCACTTTTTAAATTTCTCGCCCCTCCTCTGGCCAGCGCTTGAGTGACAGCTGCACTCGCGCTTGCGCAGTGGAGTGGGTGTCTGCGCTCCATTGGACAGCGTCGATATCTCGTGAGACGTCAGCACTATGCAAGGACACCCGCGCCACTGCGTATGTGCGCCTGTCAGTGTCAATGTTTTGTGAAATTTGTGAAGTTTCATGAGACATCGGCACTGCTCAGTGGAACGCGGACACCCGCTCCACTGCGCAGGCGCGAGTGCAGCTGTCACTCAAGCGCTGCACAGAGGAGGGGCGGGAAATTTAAAAAGTGCTGGGCTGGTTTTGCAGCCAGGGAGGCAGCGAGGACATCATCCATCAGGACTAAATAGCAGCCTCCCGGACTCAATAGGAGACCAGCGCTGGACACAATACAGGTTCATATTTCAGGTATGTGGGGCCAGTCTGGGCACATACAGGGGCTACTAGAACCCCATTTACATTGTGTAAGCTGGTGGGCATAATTTAAAATGCCCAAAGGGGGTGACAGGTTCCCTTTAAACTCTGGGATCTCTGCTAGATTTTTGCAAGACTGCCCCCTTCAGGATCATGTAGAAAACGCTGCAGATTAACAAACATTCCAGGCGAGATTACCTGCTGGTTTTATTTATCATTCCTAGTTTTACTCTTTCGTTACAAATTCTTACTTTTGCAAGACATTTTACATATTCTCATTACTTCCCTTCATAGTTAAGTTTTGGAAAGCTACATCAAATGTGCAGCCGCCGGTGCTGAGAAGTCTACCGCTAATTTCTGTGATTAACATAATGAGTTTACTTTTCTGCAAAATGTGCTCGCTATATTATTCACACTTGGCAATTGCAAACACAGGCAAAAAGTGGCGCGCATCTTCTCTGGTGAAGTGGGGAATAAGAAGCGAGCAATTATTCAATGTGTTCTTTATGACAGCAATTTGTCATTTAATCTGTATCCTTTAAGGTGACAGCAATCTTTCATTACTTTCTATTTTTGGCCAAAGTACCTTTCTCCTGTTGTGTACTATGCTTCCCTGCGGTGGAAGCCGTCATATAGTCGATTACACCATCTGTATCCATCTACAGGCATGGGTTTTAGTTTGGTGAATTTTGCACTTGGTTGACCATGTTGCGTAGAGCTGTTTTCTTACGAGCTCCTTGTCGTGAAAGTGGTATAACGGATGAAGGAATGGAACGCTGGATGGCAAAAACGGGCAAGGTAAACTAGGTAGCAAGTCTGCCCCTATAGGCTGGGGTTCCTAGCTGACCCTGTACCCTAAGATGCCTCTGATGGTGAGGAGGTCTGGGCCACCAACCTTTCCCTGCTCCTCAACTAGCGTTTATAGGAATGTCTTGCCCTCTGTACTTCTTGTTTACTAAGAGTAATGTAATTTACGGTGCATTTTGAAATACACAACATGTCAATTTCTCTGCAAGTTTTCAGTGCAGATTTTCCCCATAGACTTGCATTAGATGCAGAAAAACTGCGAGTAAAAAATGCACATGCGTTATTTAGTGTGATTCCGCTGTGGATATGCACTTAGTACACGTGTACTGTAATATGCACAGGAAGTATTGTCAACGCCAAATTCCAGGAAGTATCAAAAGCAGCTTTTATTAAAAACACGACATGCTAAAAAGAGCTCATAACAGCAGCGTCAACAACATATGGAGAAAAATTCAATACAACGTGCAATGAAAAAAAAATGCAAGTTACCTAATTTGCAAAAAAAATTCTGCAACATCAAAAATTCAACAAATACTCAGCGAGGGAATATATCTAAGGCCCCTTTCACACCAGCGTTCCTGTCCGGATCCGGCAGATCCGGACAGAAAACCGCATCTACCGCATTTGCTGCCTAATGGCGGCACTAACAGTACACTTGCGGCAGGCTCCATTCATTCTCTATGGGGCTTGCGGCAAGTGTGGTATTGCCACAATCCAGCATTTGCGGCACCTGCGGGCGCAAGAAAAACTCTGTCAGCTGCGTTTTTTTTTTCACGGCCACAACTGCCGCCAGTGCTGGATTGTGGCAATACCACACTTGCCGCAATCCCTATAGAGAACGCATGGAGCTTGCCGCAAGTGTACCACTAGTGCTGCTGATATGCGGCAGATGCGGTTTTCTGTCTGTATCTGCCGGATCCACAGAGAAACTCTGATGTGAAATGTGCCTTAGTTATTCCATTGGGCGTCTGAACAACCCAAGTTCAGAATTCCAGTATTTTTGTACAAAAAAAATGCATTAAAAAAATCTCAAATCTGCATCAGAAAAGGGGAAAAACACTTCAAAAATAAAATAATCAGCAGATTGCTTTTGTGCACCTTGGTGCATGTGAAATGCAGTGTAAAAAATGCAGTTTTCACATATGGCAATATGGCCTTTAAAGTTTGTAGGATTGAACATGGGAGATCACAGGGGGCCTTGAGGATAGGTAGTAAGTTGGGATGAGCGGACCTCAACTTTAAAGCTTGGTGTTCGTAGTGAACAGACTTTAAAATCAGTGTTCAGGTGCCTTCTTTATGCAAACCACAGGAGTGAGTATCGCTGTGTTCAGATAAAAAAAGGAGGGGGAACAAGAGGCGCAATAGTGCCCTATCAATGTGGCACTGAGTGTGTAGGCGGTGAAAATAGGGATTCACTCACCTGGGGCAGTTGTGTAACCCACAACTGGCTTGAAGGCGTTAATGAAGATTGTTACCAGATAGCCGCTGCAGGACTTCCACCGTCCACACAAGTGTGGAGATACATCAGATGATAGGGAAAAATGGTGTGTCACAGTCCGCGCTGCCACGATCATCCACTCCAAAGATAACACGTGAAGATAGAACTTCCACGAAATACTTTATTTCCTCCTGCCTCCTACGCGTTTCGGTGCCCTCCTGGCACCTTCCTCAGGGATCCCTGAGGAAGGTGCCAGGAGGGCACCGAAACGCGTAGGAGGCAGGAGGAAATAAAGTATTTCGTGGAAGTTCTATCTTCACGTGTTATCTTTGGAGTGGATGATCGTGGCAGCGCGGACTGTGACACACCATGTTTCCCTATCATCTGATCTATCGCTGTGTTCAGGTACACGCAGTGCTCGGCCCAATGCGAGCTGCTTGCAGCTGAATGGCTGTGCTGGGGGTAAAATCAGCATTATTAGATGTAGTGTGTAGAAAAAAAAAAAAAAAAAATGACAAAACCCCGCCCTCCTCGAACTGCCCAATCAGTGACTTCCAGTGAGGTTCTGGTTCAGAACAGAACTTTGGATAGAAAGTCCGGCTGAACCCACAGAGCCCGAACTTCAGCGGGTCCGCTCATCTCTAGTAGTAAGTTGTAATATTGGTATCACTACTTTAAAGGAATTGTCCACTTTGGAAAACTTCAGTCAAAACTGATGCGCTATGTTCTACTGAGGGGCGGAGCATGACACAATGACTCCGCCCCATCAGCCCTCCCCCACACAATATATCATGATGGATCAGTTTTGTCTGGAGTGTTTGTTTTTTTTATCAAAGGAATCCAAGGAAATTACTCCGTGATGACAGCGAAGAGCTGAGCAGAAACATTCCAGCCTGGAAAAGACTGGTGCCAGTTGCTCCCGAGCCCTGGAACCTGTGGGTCCCCAAAAATCCCTTTGTCCTATAGAAAAAGACTAATGCTATTAAAGACTTTCAATAATTGGGGGCCTTGTTGGAGCTTTCACATCGGGGCCCATGAGCTTAAAGTTACATCACTGCCTGTTGCTCAGGACTATACTCTGCTTTCCCCTCTGGTTTGTCTTGTAGAATGTTCCGTGTTGATCTCGCTCTTCGGCATGTGAACACATCTGAGGATTTCCTGGTTCCTATATAAACACGACATTCTGGGGCAGCTCGAGGCAATCTTTCCATACTGTGCTGAGGTGTATAATTCTAGATGTTGTCATCAACACTTTCTGATGTTATTTCGTGTCTGTGATATTTAGAAGTTTTTGCGTTTTTTCCTTTTTGGTTAAATTATAATTTTATTTTTAGGTTTGCTAAATATAGGTCTGCAGCCCGGAGAGATCCTGGAAAGAGGAACCTGCTGTAAAGGCAGGGCATGAGGTGTAGATCTGGGGTAGACAAGTGCTGGGGATTTCTTTACTTATTTTTCCCTCATTGTACCTGGGTCATCAAAAATAGAAATGCAAATCTGTGTGTGGAAAGGATTGCTCTGCAATGGAAAGTTATCGGGTGTGAAGGGGGGAGGGGTTCTCTAATAAAAAAATGGATGAGTACAGGGAGGTTGGGGGGGAAATCCCTCCTGCACCAATAGGGGTCCCATCAGTCTCTTATTAAAGTCTAAAGGTATGTGCAGATATTGAATATGTGAAGACATTTCTGCACCATTTTGGCACCTCTTGGCAGTAAATACGCAGCAGCTAAAACAAGCGTTTTCGGTGCGTTTTTCAAATTGAAGTCAATGGGTGGAAAATGATACAAATTATTTTTGCACCAAATCTGCAAGGAAAAAACACTCAACATGTGCCAATCGACTCAGGCACAGTCTGGTAGTCACGGGTGGCGGTGCCTGAGGCTGTGAGCCTGGTGGTCAATGAAAAAAGAAAAAAAATAAAAGAAAAAGAAAATAATAAAGTTTTTGTTCGTGACGCCACCTGTAGGTTCCGGTGATAGCACTGGCGCTGCTTGGACCTCCGGGGTGATGGTCGGCAGCAAGATGGAGTCGCTTCCTACAGGATGACTGGGATCCCCGGGGTGTTGGAAGTAAGAATAAGTAGTGTAGTACGGCAGCACAGTCACTTTGAAGCAATACAGGTGAAGAACAGTTCATGGAATAAAGCTCAGACACGTTGCTCACTCTGAGCGGGTGTTTACTCGGGTATTCTGCAGCATGCAAAGTAACGCAGTTCTTATTGCCAGGTAGTGAACCGGGTGGTTTCGGCAATGATTAGTGTCCCTCTGAAGCTCCACGGGTGTCTTTCTGTATCAGTATCTGTCCCTTCACTTCGCTGCTCTGCTATACCTAATTGGGAACACTGAGGGCCTTCGGTTAAGTCACCGCTGCAAGGTTTTCTTCCTCGGCGGGCCCTGGTCCTCTTAGGTGGGTGCTCCTGGTATAAGCTGCGGTAGTTGTTAGTTGGTGGGTCGTGCTCCTGTAAAGCATGCGACAACCCCGGTTCTGTGGTTCAGGGATGTAACCCGCTGGACCACCTCGGAGCCGGTACTCCGGGTTTGGACTGTGCGAGGGTATTGGATTACCCGTTCTACTCTTGGCCCCTTTCTCTTCTGGGTCACCAGGTTGAAGTGCCCTCCCTGTTAGCTGTCTCTTTTTCCACTCTACTACATCTGCTGCACAGCTCTGTGCTGCTCCTGTCCTGTAGCTTCTCTCTTGTCTCGACTTCCTGCTTGATCTTTGCTGTTCTCTCCCGATCTAACTCCTTGCTGCTTTCCCTTGCTATATAACTTAGCTTCTCCTCCCACCAGGACCAGTTACGGGTGCCGAATTGGTCCTCTATCACTAGGTGTTGCATGCGGTGGATGGAGCTTCAGGATTATCCTACTCATTACTAAAACAAAGAATACGACACCTTCGGTCAGGGGTGTAGTACCCTTTTGTGACGCACTCTTAGTGGGGTGCCACACCTTCATGTGCCTCCATGTGTTTTCATGTGCCTTCATGTGTTTTCAGGTGCCTTCAGGATCTTCTTTGACTTTGCTGACATGAGGATTTTCTTGCAGTTTTGTGACAAATCTGCACTCGAAAACACATAAAAAAATGCAATAAAAATGCAGCATGTGCAATTCTTGAGTAAGATTTGTCTTCAAAGTGAAATATCAATGCTGGAAGAGAAATAAGCAGATTTCTCAATGAGATGTATTACAAAGTTTTCTTAATTTCATGTGTACAGGAGGGCATGGGTAAAAGGGAGATGTTGGGAAATGGGGGGAAAAAGAGCTAAAAAGACTTCTAGAAATGATGCCCAAAATTAGGAGTGTTCTTGGGTGTACTGGAGACAGTACCAGACTTAAACTGGCTCTTTAGTAGAGATGAGTGAACCTTTTGAAGTTCGGGCGGTGCAGCTAAACTTTTTGGCGCACTGTTTGTGACCCCGAACTTGACCCAAACCTCAATGAAAGTCACTGATTGTCAGTTCAGCTCTTCATCCAATCAGCCATAAGTAAAACACTTCTGGGAACAAATTATGCCCACTTGGCCAAGCACCAATTGTTCCCGACCACAGCAATGCTCGCTCCAGCGCTGTGCAAACATAAACTCCGAACCTGAACAGGTTTGCTCAACACTGGGAAGTTTGGCGACCTTAAACGCACCGAGCCCTGAAAGGTTTACTCAACTCTACTCATTAGTGTATTGTAATTGACAACTACGATTAGTGATTACTCTGGCAATCGGAGCCTGTGCAGCCGAAAAAGTAGACTTTTCTTTGAAACGGGTCTGGTTTAAAGATCGGATGTTGGAGTGGAAAGCGAAGAGAAGGGCAGGTTCCCACTTCATCCAGACTATCTTGGCTACCCAAGCCAAAGAAGACCATGGCAAGCCTCTTAAAATGTTTTAAGTTTTGCCCTGGGTAACAGAAAATCCAGCTTAATCCCTGGTCACGTTTCACTTCTGGCTGTCTCTTATCTCATCACGGACAACTCCTTTAAAATTGGATCTGCTTGGACAGCTGATTTCGCAAGGGGAGGTCTCGGCATATGGTTTTCTCAGCATTGAGCGCTATAGAGGGGATGTAGCGTTATATGATTAACATTTGTCCGTCCATGTGATACATTTGCTGACGTTTGCCCGAACAGGGGCTGAGCTAACAGAGCTTACGTTGCTCTGACTATTTGAAAGGGGTCCCAAGCTGTGAATCACCATGATGATCTATTAGGGAATTTAGAGGGAGTCCCCTACTAAATAAGACCTTCTAGCTGGAGCAGTGACCATCAGTGCATTTATCTGGATTGTATTGCTTTTCTCAATGATACAGCTGATCACATTCTGCTTATAGCACTCGAAATCCAAACAAGAACACCCTAAAAAATTTTGTGATTTTTAATTTTTATTTTTTTTTAATTATCATGGCGATCTTTTAAGATGATTTTTTTCGGGGAGATCTGTCATCTAATGACCCCTTCTGGATCAGATATACGCTGCTTAAACCGTGTATATGATTATTAAATAAAAGAAAGAATAAACTGTATAATCCATGCTGTAATGACGCCATTATCTCGGTAATGCAGCCTCCAGCAGTGTATAATTGCCCTGCAGTCAGGGATGCTGTCATTTTGGATGCTGTGGTCACCTCCAACCTTCATCTAAAGGTGATGTAAATGATCCAAAACTTATAAATGCCCCCTCCGCCTGTCACCTGTAATGACTAGGGATGTATTAATTTTCATAGAATATTTCAGCCTAGTGCAGCTCCATCGTGCAGTTATTATTTTCCACCATCACACCCGTGTCCGGTCCATTGATACCAATCATCTCTTCTTACATACAGGCTTTTTGTTTGTTTTTTTACGGTGCCATAGAGATGAGCAAATCGATTTGTAACAAATTAAGTTAGATAGGAATTTTTTCCAGAATTTTGGAGATTCTGGATTTTTTCTGGAATTTTCTGGATTTATTTTGCACAAATGTTGTAAAAGATCAGTCACCATCCGTCTTGTTGAATTCTTTTGAGGGCCAGTCCTAAACTCTCATCTAATTCCTTACACTGCCCCCTCTTCGATCAGCTCTCCGGAGTCCCTGGTCCTCCTCATGGGCTCTTGGTTTGTTATCGAGCCAAGTCCTATGCGATTACAAGAGGATGCAATACACGTCATTGATGAATGTTACCCCTCACGTCATTCATGAATGTTACCCCTTACGTGACAGTGTTCTCGGCATCAGTAACCAGGAGTTGGCATAAGGAGGCGGGTAAGTAAAATGTTTAGTTTTTAACTTATTATATTTTTATTTCTTCCCTACCTTTATGTCTTATGCATTGGGGTTTAGACAGACCTCAGAGCATAATAAACATCTTTTCACAAGATTTGGACTGAATTTTGATCGGATTAAATTGAAATCGCTGTTCCCATTCAAGTAAATCTGCTCAGTGATTTTTTTAAAGGGGTTGTCCACTAACTAGGTCAACCCCCTTGATTCCGCATGTCTCCTCCATGTAAAATTAAAAAGCCTGCACTCGGCTCCTGTGATGCCGCCGTTCCAGTTGTGTCTGTAATCGTGGCTCCGGAGTTTACATGACATTGTGTCCTCACACGAGCCCTGTGTCCAATCACCACTGGCTTATTCTGCACGTCATTGGACCAAATGAGTTAATCAATAGAAAGTGACGCTGGCCCTTCCTGTTGATTGCTCATTTGGCCAACGGTGAGCAAAGCCGGTGGTGATTGGACACAGTGCATCACAATGTCACGTGAGCTCTGAAACTGCGATTACCGTCACCCCTGGAATGAAGCCAGCATGCAAGGCGAGTGCTGGCTTTTATTTTACCTGGGGGAGACGTAGAATCAGAAAAAGTGAATACTTTGTTTTGTTGGTCTCCCACCTAGCCAGAATTCTACTCCACACTGATGAGGGGCAACACCCGAAACAGCTGTCTGTGGATGGATACCTGGCCTTGGTATTCCCTTGTCATATCTTTAAGCTTGTAAAGAGCTGGATATTGACTCAAAGGCCCCTTAATATGGTGGTTATCATGGCTAGGTCCTTCACTAGAGAAAGATCTGGCTAGTCCTGTGTTTGAGACTCCTAAACGAGGCTCCACAGACTCTATTTGCATATTCAAAATTCCCAGGGGGCAATGGGCCTAGGAATTCACTGTGTTGAGCGCTTTAGCCGGCTGCCGCAGTGTTTTCTTGAACTGGTCTCCCTGAGATCAGTGAATACTTTGTTTTGTAGAATCAGAAAGGGTTGATCTAGTTAGTGGACGACCCCTTGAATTACTGCGCCGACTATAGCTGAGCCAATCTACCACTTCTATGTATTCACAGTAAAAGCATCCACTGTGCAATTCTTTGCGTCTGTTTGCAAAAAAAGGTGGCAGAAACATCGATTTTGCACAATTTGGGGAACATGCAGAAAAATACCACAGGCACAATGACTGAGCCTACACAATGGCTGGTGTCACACATCTTGTATAGAAAGCAAAGTCCAATGTTCGCCCCCACTGGTGGTCATTTGACCCCGATACTCAACAGCCACAATGGAATCCATAAAGCTATGGAGTGTTTGGCTCTGTAGACCTGCGGCACATCCATACATTGCGATCTCTACATGGACTTTGGAAGTCAAGAGTGATACTAGTCTGCAGAGTATTACAGTAGGACAATCTGTTTTGCCCACTCTCCTGGTTGGTCCAGGAAACCTCCTGCTCTTCCAGATCAGTTGGCGATCATCTTGCATAGGTTTTGCCTCCAAATGTAGTGACTAAAAGTGGCGCACATTCAGTTTATTTATTCCTTACAATTCTTCCATGACTGGTTTTCACAATGTAAGATCTAGATATATACTATAAAATACAACCAATGAAGCCAGACATGTCACTGGAAGCCAGGATCATCAAGCTATGACTTGTCTACTTTGAACACATCATACGAAGAGAGCAATCACTGGTGAAGGACATCATAGTAGGAAGAATAGAAGGAGCAAGGCAAATTTGTTAGTTGTAAATATATAAAGCTGATTGTAGGTAATAAATCTTCATAATAGAGCGTCTTGTTGTCATCTGTGGCCCTGGCCCGATTGTAATAACTTTTTTTTGTCTTATGACTGATTCATTAACCATCAGTATTAACCTGAGATGGCAAGAAGAACAAACAAATCCATTTTGGAACGATTCAAGCCAGACATGTCACTGGAAGAAAGGATCACCAAGCTACAACTTGTCTACACATCATATGAAGAGAACAATGGCTGGAGAAGGACATCGTGGTCGGAAGAATCGAAAGAACAAGGCGAAGAGGAAGACCAGCAACCAGATGGCTTGATACTATCAAGCTAATGGTGGAGAAGACCATGGTGAGCCTATCTAGGCTTGGAGAAGACCCTGATGGACCTATCTAGGCTTGGAGAAGACCCTGATGGACCTATCTAGTCTTGGAGAAGACCCTGGCGGACCTATCTAGGCTTGGAGAAGACCCGGGCGGACCTATCTAGGCTTGGAGAAGACAATGATGGACCTATTTGGGCTTGGAGAAGACCCAGATGGACCTACCTAGGCTTGGAAAAGACCCGGGTGGACGTATCTGGGCTTGGAGAAGACCCTGGCGGACCTATCTAGGCTTGGAGAACACCCTGGTGGACTTATCTAGGCTTGGAGAAGACCCTGATGGACCTATTTGGGCTTGGAGAAGACCCTGATGGACCTATTTGGGCTTGGAGAAGACCCTGATGGACCTATTTGGGCTTGGAGAAGACCCAGATGGACCTACCTAGGCTTGGAAAAGACCCGGGTGGACGTATCTGGGCTTGGGGAAGACCCTGGTGGACCTACCTAGGCTGCACAAGATCTATCTTCCTGCTGAGTGTCCATCCATCAAGTTTCCATGGCATGAGATCAGTCTAAAAGCCAGTAAAAAAATATAAAGATTTACTATTCTGATATTGGTATGTCTCACACTTGCATTGTTCCTCATATTATGGCACATCTATGATGATGAGATTATGTTGTCGTCTGACGGCTTCCTATAACGAGAACTTTTGACCTGTCACAATAATCATTCCTGTGTATTTTTAGATGGAATTCTTTTCATTCCTTCTTTTTTTCTGGCGTTGATTAGTTATATAGAATATGTAAATTGCTTCCTACTGTACATCCTTCTAGATGTTTTCAGTTTCCTACACGCAAATACTGTAGATTTTTCCAACTTGTATTTTTAGCATGGGGAGATTGTTTTACTCCTTAGTTCCACATTTGATTTATAGACATTAAATAAAAAGATATCAGATTGTGAGAGATGTTAGATATCAGATACATTAGATATAGATGATCGATAGCTAGATTTATAGATACTTAGATAGAAAGCATGGAAAAAGGATAAGAGCAGCACCAGTTATATATAAAAACAAAGAAATGGAGGTGCAAAGCAGGGCTGCGGAGTTGGAGTCTGTGCCTGCTTTGGGTGGAGTTGGAGTCAGATTCAGGGAAATTGAGGAGTTGGAGTTGGAGCTGGATGTTTGGCTTACTGACTTCACAGCCGTGGTCTGTGTCTATTTTGTTGGAGTCATGCAGTCAAAGTTGCAGACCATTTTGGTGCAGTCTGAGTTGGATTCAGGGGAAATTGAGGAGTCTGAGATGGATGTTTGGCTTACTGACTCCACAGCAATGGTTGTGAAGTTGCGGAGTCTGTGTCTATTTTGGTGGAGGTGGAGTCGGAGTCGTGGAGTCAAAGTTGGAGTCCATTTTGGTGCAGGCGGAGTCTGAGTTGAATTCAGGGCAATTGAACATTCGGAGACTGATGTTTGGCTTACTGACTCCACAGCCCAGGTGCAAAGCGTCCCAGACATAAGTGTAACAAGAATAGGCGAAACAAAACATGGAAGCCACACTCCAAAAATAGTGCACATTATAAGGCATAAATGGCCCGTATGTATTCGGGGACCATTAAAGTCCTACAATTTGTGCTATTTTTGAAGTGCTGCAACCTTTTTTCTTTTGCTGTTGTTTTTACTTACTGGTAAATAGAAAGAGACTTTAGATGGACATATGTTAGATGGATAAATCTATCCTCAATTCCGCTGCCCGACTAATCTACCTGTCCTCTCCGCTACTCCCCTGTCTCCCCCCTCTGCCAAGCCCTTCACTGGCTCCCCGCCTCCAAGAGATCCCAATTCAAAACACTAACCATGGCGTACAAAGCCATACACAACCTGGCCCCACCATACATCTCCGACCTGGTCTCCCGATACCTACCCTCACGCAACCTCCGCTCCTCCCAAGAACTCCTCCTCTGCTCCCCCCTCATCACCTCTTCGCACAACCGAGTCCAGGACTTCTCCCGGGCATCTGCCTTACTCTGGAACTCCCTGCCCGAACACGTCAGACACTCTCCTACCCTGAGAAGCTTCAAGTGTCACCTATTCCGTCAAGCCTACAACCTGCCATGAGACCCAGGCGACTGCCCCATACCTGACACTCCCCCATCCTACTGTATCCCAACCTGCCCCTCGTAGACTGTGAGCCCTCGTGGACAGGGTCCCTGCCCCCCTGTACCTGTACGTCCTGATCGCCTAGATTTAGTGTACTTGTTCTTGTCTCCCTTATCCTCATGTAAAGCGCCATGGGACCTAATGGCACTATATAAATATATAATAATGATAATAATAATAATAATAATAATAAATAGATGAGATAGATTAGATACATAGATAAATATGATACAGATGCAGGGCTGTGGGGTTGATTTTTAGTGCAGATTTTTAGTGTTTGTGCTTAGTCCATGTACATTTTTCTTTTGTACGCACTATATTTTCTTAAGAAAAATATAAGGATAATCCAGTCCTGTTGAGCCGGACTCCAATTTTTCTTTCAAGCAGATTGATTGTTTGGTTCTGTAGGCCTTTAGTGAAAAGATAAACCTAGGAGTGAGCACTGACTATTGGAGTATTCATCAGGGCAAGGCTCACAGCCAAGGGGGGAGCTACTTTAGGCTGGAAGAGTGGTACTTAAAATGTAACCCCTTCGCGACATAGAATGTAATAACATGTCCTATATAGTGTGCGGGTGTAAGGCGTGGGCTGCAATATACAGCTGGCATCTGCTTTTACAAAACTACTGCACCTAGCTCCAAACTCTGCTGTAAAGCACCACTGCAGCATCCTTGCCTCGGTCCTATACTCCCCTCCTGGTGTCTCTCTGGTCCTGGAGTACCATCTTGTGCCTGTAATGTCTGACTGTCCGGAAGTCAGAAGATGCACCACAAGCTCTCAATACCATTCTAATGAGAGCCAAGACGAGGCTCTCATAGATTTAAATTGAGTTATAACCTCTTGAGCACTTCATGAAACACTAGAGCAGCCATCAGGTCACAAACTGTAGAAGATGGACGGGAGCACCGCTTATAACAGATGAAGGTGGCGGAAGGGGAGTATGAGACCAGGGGCAGATGACTTAGATCTAAAGCACCACTCCAGCACTGAAATAACAAAAAATACAGTTGAAGTGGTGCTTTAAGGGTACCTTTACACGCCGCTACTGGAGGATGGATACAACCCGCTACTTCACGTGCACAAGCACGGCCAAACGATTACAAACGGTAAACGCACCACCTTTACACGCCGCAACAAGGTGCGCTACGCTACGTTACATCTATCTCTGGATACACCGCCGGGTGCCACAAGTAGCCATCTGTAGCTTACCTTACCTCATTTACACACCGCTACAACAAGCTAATATGGGCGGACCTGGTGCAGCAGGGACAGCACATAGGCGTGCCACAATTGTGGATTACGAGACGTCCGTACGCTGATAGGACAAAGCAAGAACATGATGATTGGGCAGGCAACGCAGGAGGCTGAGTAATACATGACGCTCGAGCAATTGTGTAGTGTGACTGGTCAGCTCCTTAAATATGCCTCCCTATGCAGTGACTACCAATCGTCATGCAGGAGCTTCCTCCAATGATCGCTGAAGGGGCGCGGTATCCCGGAGCCTGTGTCACGCCCCAGCTACATACCAGGTACATCGCCTGGTGTATAGACATCTCTTCTGTAGCTTCTTTACACGCCGATACAGCTCGCTGCAATCGGCTTTGTAGCCACCTGTTTCAGAGCAGTGCTCGGAAACAGATGTATCTGTTGCCGGCTGCCTCCTACCGTCTTCACACGCCGCTACTACGGGCTATATTGACGACGCAAGCTACCATCGTAGCCTGTAGCGGGTTGTATCCATCCTGTTGTAGCGGCGTGTAAAGGTACCCTAAGGCCTCCGGACACCATGTGTTTTGGGTGGGACATCATGCCTCTACAGGGCCATTCTGTAGCTGCTTGTTAATAAGGGGCCAATGACTAGAGGTGTAAGGATTATGGTAGCAGAGATCAAGACTGCAACTAGGCCTGTGCTGTAGGGGGCCTGGCGACCCCAGCACCTACTTCCGCTGGATATGCATCCAAGGATGCAGAGACTTTTCGGGATCCTGGATCGCTATACACATTGCCGGCCAATCGGAGGTCTGCAGCTGATGTCTGTGTGCCCATCATTATGGGCGCATGGCAGTGACGTCATGTGTCAAGGTGCACGCCGATGTTGGCTACCGGCTCCTCCGCTGGCTACATTGGAGGATGATGTGCGGTGGAGGAAGGTAAGCAGGTTGTTTTTTAAATAATGCAGAATGGGGGAACATATATACCAGGATGGGCTCACAATGGGGGACATTAGTGCAGAATAGTGAATATTGGTATATATAGAAGGGGAAGGAGAGCAACACATGTCTTTATAGGATTTATAAACCTACAAGGACCCATACATCAGACCAACGTATGGAGGGTGGCCCACATCCATATCTTGTACGAGGGCCTATCGGACTCTATGTCACTGCCCATGACCTTTATTCTTAGGGAGCAGGCGCACTCTTATTTGTCCCCTGGACTATATTGATTAATACATAATTTATTTTCATAGCTATAAATTGATACATGAGCCTGATTGTTAGTGAATGTGACTTTTTTCCAGATCTCTTCCTCTTTGTCTACGTGCGTCACGTCATGACTTTGTGAAAACAAACTATAACCATGAGAAAAATAACTAGAAAGTATCTACACGTAACACAGACTTTTATAGTCAAACCTGTAACTAAAAAAAGCAGTCTGATTTAATCTAGTGTGGAAATGTCAGTGGGGGAGGGCGGTTCATACCTCCGAATTAACAAACATTATAAGGGTCATTTGTTGTGATTTATTGCATTCCTGCCCGGGTATCTGCGGCAGCGTGGATCATTGTTTAGAGCCTGGCATTGCATGCACACTATTTTCCCTCCCCGCTCGGCAGTCGAATGCCCGCCATAGTCACATGCTGTTTTTCACTTATGCAATTAGCTGTGTTTATAGATTGCCTGTTATTGAATGAACAACCACGCTAGCCGTATCAACTCCGCACAGACCTGCCTTTCCCCTGCCAGACACCGTGCCAAGGTTATCGACTTACACAGGCTTGGATGTGTTCCAGCTGTTTAATTATAATGTCTCATAAGCAGCTATTTCCACTTCCATTAGTTTATAAATGTAATATGCCATTTTATTTCAGTGATTAGCACTTCATTTAGGCTACTTTAACTGGATGCTGGAAGATGCCCCTGACTCTACCCCTAACTGTTCTCACTGGGGACAGATTATAAAGAAAAAAGATTTTAATTTAGCAAATTGATAAGTATCGGGGTGGACCTTTTGGAGAGGATTGCAGATACTTTTGTTAGATCTCCTGTCTGTTCCGTGCAGTTTTCGGAATGTTCACACATGGCGGAATTTTGGCTTATTTCCCCTCTAGAAGTTGACCCATAGGCAGGTTTTTATCTCTGCTGCACTTCAGTTTGTATTATGGATTTGTTGGAACGTTGTTAAATTCTTGTGGAGTTAACAACTATAACTTGATGCGGATTTTGCTTTGGAATTTGCACCAGTCCCCAGCAAAATCCATAATTTCAGAAACAATGGAAATAATCCAAACCAATAAAGAAAAACTTGACTTAAAGCATAACCACTGTTTACATTTTTACTCTATAATAATGTACAGCAAGTGATTTTAATAAACTTTTAAATATACCTCATTAGAAAATTCTGGTTGAAAACCATTCATAAACCTTCCACAAGGTGAAACACAAGGTGAAGCACTGTGTGAAGCAGACATATGTTCACTCTCACTCAGATCCATCTTCAGTGAATACGGGGTATGTAACCATATAAGGGAGGGGGCGTGGCCTACACTGCTGACTGCAGCTGGTGAGGAAACAATGTATCAGATTAGCTCAGATTACAGCACAGTTGCTAAGCAATATCAGGATGTAAAGATCAATGTAAACGCCTCTGTACAAGCTTCTGATCTGTCATCTGGCTCGACATAGCACAGCCAGGATCTCTGTTAACCCCTTCTCTGCCATCACACGGCTGACTATCAGCCTGCTTCTCAGAAGCTGCCAAATTCGTGGCCATGCCCACACAACCATAAAGGGTACAGTAGTTTATAAAAGAGCACAGAAAAATGTGAGAAAATAAATCATGCGGCACAAAAAAAAGCATTATCTTAGCTGCTATGTGACCAATAATTAACAACCAGTGCAGTATTGTTTCATCCACACACCACAAGCAATGATCTGCAGTCTGAGCATCAACAAGACGCCACTATACTAAGCTGGGAAAATGGCACATCTTCCCCAACAGACCATGCCTCCTTCTCCCAAAACGCTGAGCCAATCACATGCACCGCACACGGGGCTGTCCAGAGCCAATAGCAGTGGATGTCCAATTAGGTTGAGCACAGGATGTGGTAGTGGGAAGGGGAACGAGCGCCACCAATCATCTGCCGCTCAGGAGAAACATGGCTGGATGCCTGTATATACCGAGGGGCGGCACTGGACCTGGTGTGTAAGTTATGGCCAATCAGTCCTGCAGGAGAGGGACAATGCATCCTGCACGAGGGGCCTACATAGAAATCATGGGGCCCTTAAGTAGAAGTTCTTATTGCCTCCCCAAAAAATATTTGCTTGGGTCACATAATAACATATCTCACAACTTTGCAGCCCTTACAAAGTAATTTTCCTCCTATTCAAACACAGTATGATGACCCTACTGTAAGCCCCTCAACTACACTGGCACAGTATGATCAACTGTGATCCACATACAGCTCCCCATACAATATAATGGACCTGCATACAGTACAATGGCCCCTACACCTAGTACACACACGGCTCTGCTCCGCACGACCCATACACACGCAACTCGCTCCGTACACCTAGTACACAGTTGGCTCTGCTCCGTACACCTCGTACACACTGGGCTCCGTTCCGTACACCTTATACACACTCCGCTCCACTCTGTACACCTCATACACACTCGGCTCCACTCTGTACAAACGGCTTCGCTCCATACAACTCGTACACACACAGCTCTGCTACATCCACACTGTAAATCCCTCCCGACCCCACACATAACCATCACCTTATCCACCTTATCATGACAAACAGCACAACAGCGTCCTCAGTCCTGTATACATGGAGGAGCTGATCATGTGACCCCCTGACTCCTCCCCTCCATTGACATCAGCACAGGCCCTCTCAGCACAGAGTGCAACTGGAGATGAATTCTGGCTCACTGCGGAGGGGGGGGGGGCGGTAATATGCGGCTGGCAGTGGAGACCGCAGGTGCTGCAGGAGGGGGCCCAGCAGCGCCCCCGACATTGCGGCACTGGGGCTCATGCCCTGCCAGCTTCCCCCCCCTAGATACGGCCCTGCATTAAAATCCCAATAGAATACATTTACGTCTGTGGGCATAATGTAAAGAGGTGTAAAAGCTCACAAGGTATGAATACTTTTTCAAGGAATCACATGACCAACAAAATACCGTATTTTTCACTTTGTAAGACGCACCAGATTATAAAACGCACCCCAAATTTGGTGAAAGAAAAGAGAATTTTTTTTTTTTTTAATGGTAATTGGGGTCCGTCTTGTAATGCCAGTGTCCGTCTTACAAATCATATATATATGTCCCTCATAGCCACCTCATCCTGCAATATAGCCCCCCATCTTCGATATGGCCCCCTTAATCTGGATATGGCCCCCTTATATTGGATACAGCCCCCTTGTGCTGGCACATAGTTTCCCCCCCCCCCTCTGTGCTGGTGTGGCGCCCCTGCGACCAGGGTGGCCACATAGGGAACTGCAGCCAGGCAGGAAGATAGACAGTTTGTGCAACAAACACCCTCAGCACACACACCCACTAGAGGTGGCACCCAACCCGGAGCCCGGGACTCTAGGCGGGCAAGGGGTGGTGGGTTTAGAGGAAAGTGGGTGGGAAGGTAGATCAGGTGACAGAGCTCAAGTAGAGGAAGAAGAGGAGGAAGGAGTTAGTAGGCCAGAGTGAGCCGAGAGGTACAGACATCAAAGTGACACATCCCGGTGGGATTAGGCTCCCTGGAGACGTAGAATCCACAGTGTCACAGAAACCATGGAGAGAAAGCTCGTCCATAGCCGGCATCCCAGGGGAGTGTGAGGACAGAAACTGGACTGGTATCACCGGGTTCGAGGAACACGGCAGCACCGACCAACTACCGGCAGAGTAGTTTTCCCTAATTGAGCTGGAATCACACGGGTTAGATGGAGCCTGGTAACACCTTGGAAGATAGGGTTACTGCAGGCTAGGCACACACCTGAGTGTCAGCTCTGAGGGGAACTAAAGCAATATTCCGGCTTCCCGGACAAACCGATGGGTAGCTTCAATTGCAGGTTGGAGTTCCCACAACAGGGTTGAAGGCACATCAGCAACCACGAGGACCCACAAGGGGCCGAGCTGCCGCCATAACAACCCGCGGAGAGAACAGAGAGGGAGAGAACTGCCTGAAAGGGCATTAGAAGGAGTGAGGGGTCTCAGAGCGACAGCCTGGCTGCAAAGGGTTGAGTGTTCTCGGAGTTAACTGAACTGTGAACTGTGTTGAGAACTGTACTGAGAATTGCTGTGAACTGTTTGAAGAACTTGCAAGTAAGCCTGGTGAGCCCTGCCTGAGTGTCCGTGTCTGATTCCAGGTATACAGAACTGTTTATCATACTTTTTAACCTGTCAGGAGCAGCCCGACCCACGGCAGGTTCATCCATCTGGCTGCAGCCCCATCATCCATCCATCCTCCTGGCAGAGCAGCGTTGCAGCGGTGGTCCCATTACTGACCACAACCCGTGGGTGGCGTCACGACAAACATTATCCATTGTATATATCCCCTTTTACTTGTGAGAACCCGGGACACAGTCCGGACCAGGACCTCCGTGACATCCCCAGCACTACCCTGGTCCGGTACGGAGTACCCTATCCCAGTGGGCTCCACACTGGCACATGGCCCCCCCTGTGCTGGCACATAGCCCCCCCTGTGCCAGCACAGGGGGGGCTGGCACATAGTTCCCCCTGTGCTGGCACATAGCCCCCCCCTGTGCTGGCGCACGTCCCCCAGTGCTGGCGCACGTCCCCCAGTGCTGGCGCACGTCCCCCAGTGTTGGCGCACGTCCCCCAGTGCTGGATCCATGGCCTCTTGTAATGGCACGTGGCCCCCCTGTGCTGGGTATGGCCTCCCCATCACTCTGTATGGCTCAATATGTTGCACACTAAAATAATGAACACTTTGAACTTACCTTACTCTTCCGTGGCTCCTAGCTTGCCGCACTTCCTGAGTCCTTCTGTGTCTCGGGGAGCCTTTTATGTGATTGGCACAGCAGAATGACCTCATCACTGCATGTCCGATCACATGACCGTCTTCTCGGGCTCTCAGGAAGTGCGACAAGCAGGGAGAGACTAAGGACAGCATCGGAGAGTTAAGTTCAAAGTGTTTGTTTTAATGTGGGCAGCAGCATGGGGTGGCCATAAAGAGTGATAAGAAAGCCATGTCCAGCATGGGAGAGTGCAGGCACATGTAATATGCGCCACTCTCCTATCTATATCTCTGCGCGAGTTCAGCACCTGGGTGATGGACAGCAGGTGCAGTGCATATTACATAAGGCTGATGAGTGGGGGCACGTGACCTCTCTCTGCCTCCTACAGCCCGCAGCCAGCCTTCTCCAGCCCCCGACACTACTCCAGAGCCGCCCCCACGCTCTCCTGCAGTATAGGACCGTAGATTTGGATTATAAAATGCACCTCCCACTTTCCCCCAAAATTTGGGGGAACAAAAGTGCGTCTTATAGTCCAAAAAATACGGTACTCAAAATTTAGAGCAGATATGCTTTTGATGCCTGTGGCTAGGTATTTTCCATAGCCAATCCAGAATCTGCAGACCAACCTGTTAGGAAGGTGACAAGAGTTATAGAATTTTTTTATGAGAATTTATTTATAGTGGTAGCCAATTACAACTTCAATAGAGGATGATACTAGAATTGCATTACAGATAATGAACTATGGAAAATGGAGATATTTTTCTAGTACATAAGACAATATATCCATATATATGACCTCCCAGTAGCCACATTGAGGTGTGCCCCCTGTACTGGGTCCTACCCTACTTACATACCTGTATTATAAGTCTCAGCCTCTCTCCCTCTCCCTGGATTACAAATCTCTCTTGTAATGGGTGAGTAGAAGACCTGATAAGAGACAATAATACAGGTATGAAAGACTTTTAGGACACAGTACAGGGGACAAGCCTCGATGGGCTACTGGGCGGTCATATATATGGCCATATGTATAGTCCCTGCCGAAAGTTTAATTCTTTGTACTTCAAGCTAAGGGCCCTTTCACATCGGCGTTTTTTTCAAATTGCGGCAGATGCAGTGAAAAAAAACGCATCTGCTGTGAGTACCGCATACCGGCTGCACTTGCGGCATGGTTGCGGCGCGGTTGTGGTAAACGCCATACAAGGTATAGGCGGACTTGCGGCAGGTGTGGCGAGTGCGGTTTTGGCACTTGCGGCAGGTGCGGCCGCGAAAAAAAATGCTGTCAGCCGCGTTTTTTTTTTCGCGGCCGCACCTGCCGCAAGTGCCAAAACCGCACCTGCCGCAAGCCTGCATATACATTGTATGGAGTTTGCCGCAATCGTGCCGCAAGTGCAGCCGGTATGCGGTAATCGCGGCAGATGCGGTTTTTTCACCGCATCTGCCGCGAATTGAAAATACCGCTGATGTGAAAGGGCCCTAAGACACATTAAAGGTGCCAGCCACCTCTGCAGTGGATCTGGTCTTCAGCCTCTTGATAATCAAGGCTTTGGTCGCAGGGTGGATTTTTGGCATGTTGTCAGAGGTGCCGAGTTTCTTTTTATACACACCCACTAATTAACCGATCATTTACGGAGCACAGGTGAGGATGTAAACTAGGATTGGGTGCATTATATGACCAGGCGACAAAACCTTTGTCTTGCCAAAATCTGACCATTCTGTGTTCATTAAGGCTGTGTTCACACTGGGCGTTTTTGGGCTGTTTTTGCTCATCAGTTTTTGTAGCCAAAACCAGGAGTAGAGCAATCAGAGGAAAAGTCTAATAGAAACACGTCACCACTTCTGGATTTAATCACCCACTGCTGGTTTTGGCTACAAAAACTGTTGAGCAAAAACAGCCCAAAAACGCCCAGTGTGAACACAGCCTAAATGATCAATATTTCAGCATTGATGACAATTTATTTTCTTAACCTAAACCACATTTGGGAGGGTTTCAGCTTTCAAAAGAATAATTTATACAACCAATGGATGAATTTAACATCGGGTCATAAGCTTTTATTTACATAACATGGATAAGCGACATAACTTCTGTCGGGGACTGTACTTGCTAAGTGTCTCCATTTTTCATAGTTCATTAGCTGTATTGCAATTCTAAATTCCAATAAGTATGACTTAGTGTTGAGTGCAGCTGACTTATTGTTACATTGTTATGTGTTTCAGCTTGCACTAGTTCACATAGGATGAGTGCCACAGCTTCTTCTTGTATAGAGTATGATACTCTGTTACTAAAAAATAAAATATTTTTTTCCATGTGTTTTTTAATATTTTATACTCAATTTTTTATTATGTAGTAAAATTTGAAACATTTTAATATTTTTATCATGTGCGAAGACCCTTCCAGTATATCCTCGGCACTGTAGGGAGTCTCCTATCATCCAGTTGAACCATTTGGTCAAGCGTAAGGGTCAACGTTATACCTTGTAAATGCTAATTAGTAGAGGCAGATACGTCAGGAAATCTTTGTGAACTTCTGATTGCCTCAAGTTACCTTCATAATATAGGATATTTTACCAAATGACGGGAGACGTGTTTCCTGCTTTTTCCAATAGTACAAAAATATCACATATAGCCCGGGGCTAAAACTATTCTATATGTAACATGAGCATCCTACGTTTTATTCTTCTAATTGTGCCCTTGATGGTAAGATTTGAGGATGGGTTTCACATGAATTACTGAACTGTAACTTTAGAATTAGACGTAAAAAAAATAAAATAGAATCTTGCTTCAAATACCTCCTTCGCGGAAGAAAATTGTATCATAATAATATAAAAAAATGAAAATCATGATCTATCAATGGAGCTGCTTTGCCCGGACTGCCAGCATTACAGAAGGGAAATTTCAGCCATAGGAAATGATGATGTATTCATAAAATGTCATAGATGTTGAGTTGAATGTTATGGTGTAAGGGGATTCCGTGACCCATTATATAAGCAGTGACCGGAGGTTTGGTGTAACCCGCTTGTGTTTTTGTTCACAGTTCGCAGAGGTGATGTTCTCGCGGCCTGGAGCGGCATACGTCCTCTGGTCACTAATCCCAACTCTACGGACACCCAGTCCATATCTCGTAATCATGTGGTTGATGTTAGTGAGAGCGGCCTTGTCACCATAGCAGGTAATAGTCGTCTTAGATCTTGGCATCATACGGCTACACTGATGGACTTGTATTATATAGCTGTTTTTCAATGACCTGTATTTAATTAACAGTCTGACTCCATGTTAGGTACATACTTACAATAATGTTATCTGCCATGGAGAGTTGGGAGCAGAGCTGTGGAGTTGGAAAGCCAAACATCCAACTCCATCCGGGACCAAGTGTCTTTCGGTCCGCACCGCTGCTCCAATAAGTATCAGAAACACTGGAGTGCTTTAAATAAAAGATTTTCAGTTTTATTTTCCGACGCGTTTCGGAGCTAAACACCCAGCTCCTTCCTCAGGGAATGACATGAATATATGGTGAACAAACATTATATACACAAAAAAGCGCCAAAGAGATCAAAACATCCAACTCCAACTCTTCAATTTCCCTGAATCGGACTTCAACTCCACCAAAATGGACTCTGAATCCATGACTCCGACTCCACAACCAATGCTGTGAAGTCAGCCAAACATCCGATGTCGACTATAAAGGTCACATCACACGCTTCATTCAAAAGGCACGTGTTTGACGCACGAACGATGTTTGAACATCGTAGCGTGTAACACCGCGATTTCACCAGCCAAATTGAACGATCCTTTAATGGATCGTTCAATCCAGAATTGTGAACAAGTTCTCTTATCTGGCGATAAATGATCCTTCAACCTGCAGGATCGTGCTGTGTGACACCGCGGCACAGCCTATGCTGGGAGATGTTAACCATGGTACACATCGGGTTACTAAGCGCCGCGCGGTGCTTAGTAACCCGATGTGTACCTTGGTTACCAGCATTCTCGTTGGTCCTGATCGCTGGTGAGTCTGCCTGTGTGGCAGCTCACCAGCGATCTGAACGATGTTGTTATAGTTCGCACGCGCATGAGATCATTAACAACATTGTTAACGATATTGAAGCGTGTGACGTGGCCTTAACTTCGACTCCTCAATTTCCCTGAATCCGACTCCACCCAAAATGGACACAAACTCCAACTCCACAACCCTGGTTGTGAGGCCCCAATATATATTAAGTGGTTGTAGAATCCGTGAGATATGACAACTGTATCCTGTGTATCGGCGCCTCATCACCATTCCTGGCAGATAATGTTATGGTAGAAAAAGACTGGGTAGGTTAAATTAATATATGTGCATCTCAGGGAATTAGAATATCATCAAAAAGTTAATTTATTTCAGTAATTCAATCCATAAAGTGAAACACATATATAGTCATTACACACAGAGGGATCTATTTCAAGTGTTAATTTCAGTTAATGTTGATGATTATGGCTTACAGCCAATGAAAACCCAAAGGCCATTATCTTGGAATATTAAAGTAGGGAGGATAGATAGATAGATAGATAGATAGATAGATAGAGTGGGTACGGAAAGAATTCAGAACCCTTTAAATGTTTTACTCTTTGTTTCATTGCAGCCGTTTGGTAAATTCAAAAAAGTTCTTTTTTTCTCATTGATGCACACTCTGCACCCCATCTTCACTGGAAAAAAAAAAATGTAGACATTTTTGCAAATTTATAAAAAAAAAAAATGGAGTTGTGGAGCCTGGTGACAGATCTATTTTAATCACTATATACTGCACCCTATTAGGTGGAAAGTGGACGACCTATCGCTCAATGGCCGAGGACACCCTGAATGCAGCAATCAGAGCACATAACCTGAAAGCTGGGCCCTGCAGAACTGTTGGCCTTTTTCTTGAGGGTGGGAAAGACTGGGCTCCTACGCTTTACATTCGTCTTGTCCAGGATTATGGACTAGAGAGCGAGGTAAATTGTCTTACCTGATTATTATCTGCTTTCTACATCTCTCTATATTCAGAATATTATTGTACAAGGAGGCCTTTCTGCATAGTGGCCTTATTGACTCAACTGAATGAGTGGTAGCACTGGTAAAGTGTAACTCCACCTTGAAGGACTGATGACCATCTTTTCAACCATCCTTCAAAAAGAAAAATTAAACATTGTAGTTAATTCTTAAATTAGTCTATAATCTAACCCTGTGTGGTCCAGCTGGCCTCTACTTCTTAAAGCAGTTGCCAAGCACGAAAGATACAAAATAGAATAAACAATCCTCACGTTGCCTAATGTTTTCCCCTTCTGCCCAAACTCTTTATGGCATTCTCCAGAATTCCTGTTTAGTTTAAAGAGACCACTGCAGGTAATTGCTGATCACAGTGGTGACCAACATGGGGGACCTGGGCACATTGGAACAGGAGAGACATGGGATCAGTAAGGTATTATTTATAGATTTTATTAAAAAGAAAAAACAATGGGTAGACATTCTTCTTAAAAACCCATGGTAAATTACAGTAATAAAGTAATTGCTGTTCTTCTCACAGTACTTTGAAAAAGAAATCCGTCCACACAGAACACTACCAATCATCCAGGACTCACGTTCTTACTTATACTTGTGTAATGCACAAGGTAGTCCTGTAATGGTGAGCTCACATTCTAAAGCAGAGGTCCCCAAACTTTCTGACCTTGAGACCGCTGAGAGAGGGTCACAATCCATAGTCCGCTGTGAGACGGTTGCAAGCCACAACCTGCTCTGAGAGCGGGTTGTGAGTCATATTCAGCTCTGAGAGAGGGTCGTGAGCCACATTCAGCTCTGCGAGCAGGTCTCGAGCCGCAGTCAGCTCTGAGAGAGGGTCACAATCCATAGTCCGCTGTGAGAGACGGTCGCCAGCCACACTCGGCTCTGAGAGCGGGTCGCCAGCCACACTCGGCTCTGAGAGCGGGTCGCCAGCCACACTCGGCTCTGAGAGCGGGTCGCCAGCCACACACTCTGCTCTGAGAGCGGGTCGCCAGCCACACTCGGCTCTGAGAGCGGGACGCCAGCCACACTCGGCTCTGAGAGCAGGTCGCCAGCCACACTCTGCTCTGAGAGCGGGTCGCCAGCCACACTCGGCTCTGAGAGCGGGTTGCCAGCCACACTTGTATAATGAAAGCTAAATCTTTTCCACAGAAATAACACTGAGGCATTATACCAAGTTCAGGGGCGTTCCTACCTTACTGCATTTAAATTTGCTCTTCTGTGCGGGAAAACTCACAAGTCACCATCTGGAGATCTCTTCTACACATCTGTTTGCCAGTCTTGGTTTATATACACCAAGTTGGAAGACAGTCACGAGCCGCACATCACTAGTCTGTGAGCCACATGTGGCTTTTGAGCAATAGGTTAGGGATCCCTGTTCTATAGAGTTGTCAACTTTCTCACCTTTTTTCAATGTGCACACACACATCCCCCCCACCCACCTGTGTAGACTAGGTCTTAGTCAATGTTAGATGGGGATGTCTAATTTGAACCACCCTGCTAGCGCTAACTTTCCCCTTATACAAGCTAGCCCGAGACAACCCCCGCTTAAGAATTGATTTCTTCCCTGAAAGATATCAGGTGAGGGAAGTATCGGGCAGTGTGAATTTGAGTTATGGTTTCTTTTGTTTTCAGCGGCTTTTTCCTCTTTTCCCCGTTGACAACACAAATACTTGGCCAAGACAAATGTTCAGCCTACAGCTTTTTCATGAGTTTGGCCGGCTCAAGAGGTTTTTACTTGGTTTACAACAAGGAAGAATTACATGGCATTCTATGAAGCCATTGGGCATCAGTTCGATACATGGGTCCTCCATAACAAGAGATGCTCTCCATTTTAGACTTTAGAAGGGGTAAGATCCTACCATTGTTACCACCATATGCTCTAACATAGAGGTCCCCAACCTGTAACTTGGGAACCACATGTGGCTCACAGACCCTTGATGTGTGCCTCGTGACTGTCTTCCAGCTTGGTGCATTAGCACCAGGTCTTGCAAACTGCTAGTTAGGGCAGATATCTAGGTGGTGACTTTTATGAGTAGCCCCACACAGAAGAGCAGATCTGGACAGAGGTAGGTTAGGAACCCCTGGATTTTGGTATACTGCCTTGGTGTAATTTCTATGGAAATGTTTTGGCGGTCATTATACCGGTAATGGGGGCTCTGGAGGTTACAACTGTGAGGAGTCGGGAGCTGGTTGTGGCTTTCAGGACTGATTGTGGCTTCCAAGGTCAGAAAGGTTGGGGGGCCCTGACCGACAACAAGCTGGTGAAATAATTTTTCATGCATTGCTAAGGCAGCAGAACAATTCATCTGCATCTAATTTGGTGCCAGTGTTAATTTTCAGAAGGTATGAAATGTTTTAATTGTTTGACAAACGCTGGCTCCGCTGCCGAGCGCGCTTACACAAATTAGCATTCCGCTGTATTTTTTTTTTCCCCTCTTTCTTTGTGATTTCGATGACAGTCCCATCTCCGTGACATCTAATTCCAACAATACATTCGTTAAATGTGATCACAGTTGCAAAAAGTAGTTGACGCGTCATTAGTCACAGTTACATTGATACATGCATATAGTAGTATAAGTGCTGGCCTAAGCGTTCACAACACAAGTCGTTTCCTCCCACACAATCAAGATTTAATACCCTCTTCAGTCTGTTTGATAAAAGCTTTGGGAATCTGACATAAGTAGCGTGCCGTTTTTTTTTTTTTTTTCCCGCTGTGCTCTGACGAGCAGAAGGAGGGGAGGCCGAGGAGCGAGATGCTCAGTGAATTGTTGATTCTCTCCTGCAGGTTGCCCAGCACCTGGCTGCCACCTACGGTGACAAGGCCTTCGAGGTGGCCAAATTGGCTAAGGTTACTGGAAAGAGATGGCCAATTGTGGGGAAGAGATTGGTGTCTGAATTTCCGTACATTGAAGCAGAGGTTTGTACAAATGTAATGTTTAAAATGGACAAAAAAAAAAATACATAAATCAGAAGTGGAAAAAATTATAAATGTTGTATGTCGAATCTGTTAAAGAGATCAGAAAAGCATTGATTTTAATGAGGTTTTTGTATCAAATGTATTTATTTGCTCTTTTAACTTTTGTCTTTTTTTTTTTTTTTACCCATACCACAATTTTTATTAAACATAAAAATGGGGAAGAAAGGGTTTAAAGGGAACCTGTTACTGGGGTTGTATGCCTCAAACTAATGGCCTGTATGTATGCTCTCATTCTGATTAAATCCACAACTTGAATACAAATCTAAAATATTACCAGTTGCAAGATTGCGAATTTACACCTCCATGGGAGCCTCATTCTGGCTCTCATAGATTCACTGATTGGCATAGCTTCTGTTTAGTCAGACGTTACGGGCACAAGATGGTTCTGCAGGACCAGAGGAGCAATGGGTAAAGCATGAATGCGCCAGAAGGTGGGGTATAAGACCGGGGGCGAGGTGCTTAAATTAAGAGTACAACTGCAGCGGTGAAAAAAACAAACTACTGTAGTGGTGCATTAAAAGTTCATGGCAAGTTTACCCCTGTCCATTGGCTAGGTCAAAAGTTAAAATATACACAAAAAAACTGAGTCCGATTAGACATGTGAACATGCCGGTAAGAGCATGTTCACACTGACCACCAGAAAGACTAAACCTTAAGGAAGAAAGTGTATACACAGAACGTTCTGTATATACTTTTTTCCTTAAGGTTTAGTAGGTCATAAGTTAATGATTTGCTGGGTGTCTGACCACTGAGACCACCATCTATCACTAGTATCCCAAGAATGGGGCTCTTTAGCGCCCTGTCTGAATGAAGCATCTCTGGGAACGCCTTCAAGACCATTTCCGGTGACTACCTCTTGAAGCTCATCAAGAGAATGCCAAGAGTGTGCAAAGCAGTAATCAAAGCAAAAGGTGGCTACTGAAGAACCTAGAATATAAGACATATTCTCAGTTGTTTTACACTTTTGTGTTCAGTATATAATTCCACATGTGTTAATTCATAGTTTTGATGCCTTCAGTGTGAATCTACAATTTTCATAGTCATGAAAATACAGAAAACTCTTTGAATGAGGAGGTGTGTCCAAACATTTGGTCTGTACTGTACCTTTACACGACACAATATCACCCGCAATATCGCTCGAAAGTCACGTGTTCAGCGCTGTTGCAGTTGATGTCGCAAGTGCGTCGTGCCGTGCGACTGGACGATTCAGCTACGATACGTCGCTTGGACGGAGTTGGCATGTCGGATTGGCGATGTCGCTCAGGCGATCTGCTAACATCGCTCTGTGTGACACCACGATAACGATGTTAAGAGCGGTTTCCCCTATTCACTACATTGATAAGTATCGCTCGCTGGGTTGTGCATAAACAGCGAGCGAACGTTGCTTGCAATATCAGAGGTGCGTCGCCTACGACATCTGTGTGTGACATCTCCAAAGCGATCTTGGTATAATGCCAAAAGCGTGCGCGCTCCCGTGATATCGCAGCCGACATCGCGGCAACGTCGTGTTGTGTAACGGTACCTTAACGAACCAATTGTCTGATTTTGCAGTTTTTCCATTAGCTCTTTGCATAGGTTGAAGGTTATAATAATATAGTAGCTGCAACCCATAGACAGGATTTGGTTGTGGTGTGTATACCCTGTCTGTGGTCCTCAGAGGACAGGACATTACAATTCTCTATTATATTAATAAGCTCTCTAACCTCGAGTCCTACACAAGCCTTCATTTTACTGAGCACGGCCACATTGGTGCCGGTTCCCTTTAAGGTGCTCCGCACCGGCCTGGTCTTTAGCTTTAAAGCTGTTTGTGACTTGAGCCTCATATTTTGTCGGACATTAATTTCCCCTCACTGGAGACATGACAATATGACCATTTCATGAGGGAGACATTTGTCTGGATGACTATTTCCCACATATTCCTTCACTGGGATCAGTTAATTAGGTCATATAAAATTTATTTATCTACTTCACTTCATTAGTCGAATCCACGTTAATTCAGTCACAAAGTAATTGGGAAATGTCACACCAGAAAAATGTTTTCTCCCTGAAATGGGTCATGTTGGCTCGTCTGCCACTGTCAGGCATTTCATTAGAGGAGACTTTAAAATGAGCGGCCTGACTAACATTGTAAGGATCTATCCTTTAGTTTATTGTTAACATGGGGGAAAAGGCTGTTGTCCTTGGCAAAGATGGACGCTGGGGCAATTCGCAGAAGAAAGGCTAATGTTTCCCATAGCAACCAATCACATTGCAGCTTTCATTTTACCAGAGCTGCTCAAAAAATGAAAGCTCAGCTGTGATTGGTTGTTATTGGCAACAGAGATGACGCATCAAGCTTTACATGGTCCTCGAAGGGCAATGAAGAGACACGTAGCCACACTCCTATCCCCACCGAGTCCTGTTTGTGACCGTACAGTTTGACACCCGCTTTTGGGGCCCTATACATTTTTGCATCTCCATGCAGTATGTTACTAAAAAGGTGCTCTACTTATTAATGCTCGCACAGTGACCCCTTACACATAGTATGGTGCCCTCCACAAACATTGATACTCTTACAGTACACCCCAAACTATGATGCCCCAAACATGCCCTCCACAGCATGATGCCTCTAGTGACCACTCACATAGTATAATGCCCCCCACAGTACCATGATGCCTCTATATCCCCTGACTTAATAATTCCCTCATATTCTCCACATACAATGATGCCTCCATCTCCTACACACAGTATGGTGCTAAAAAGATCCTTCATGTATGTATTGATACACAAATAGTGCCCCCATGCGCACCAAATGATTACCCAATAGTCACCTTACAAACATTGATACCCTTACAGTACACGTCACAAATCATGATGCCCCCCAATATGGTGCACCTAGTTTTACCTCACACAGTATGATGTCTGCACAGAGCTCCATACACACAATGCCTCTATACTGCACCTGGCAAACATGATGAATCCTCTGCATTTACAGGATGATGCCTGCACAGTGCTCCTCACACGCGTGATGAATCCTCCACAGCATTATGCCCCCACAGGGCCTCCCTCCATCTGTATGATGCTGTTAGTGCCATTAATCCTCTACACTTCTCTCTACAGCATGATGCCCCCATAGTCCAGCCCACACACATTGCACCTAAAGTGCTTATGTCACATATACGTCCTGTACAGTACCCCCATATCATGATGCCTTTAGTGCCACCTCACACTGTATGAGGTTCTTGCAGTACTCTCCACATAATAAAGCCCCCATCTCCACACACAACATAATGCTCCCACAGTGCACCTAATACATTTAATGCCCCCTTATTGCCCAAAGCACACAGTGTGATGCCCACCCCCCACAGTATGATGACCCACGATGACCCCTTGGCCACTTGTTTGGTGCCCGTCCTCGGATGGAACAAGTGTATGGCAGAACAAGGAGTTGCCAGTTCTCTTCTCTACCATTGTATCCTGTCTCACCCCAGGTCCGTGGGGTACTCGGAATCGGGCTTTGGAGCGTGTCTGGGGGAGTCACGGGGCAGGACCCGGCTTCCGTGACCTTGGGGATTGGCTTTCAAAAAGGGAGCTCTGGGGGATAGGTGTAATGATGCCTTCTGCGGCATCTGGCTATTGGGTCGGCACTGCGGTGTGGGACCTCTGGGGACGATGGACGGGCAGCTGAGGTGTTATCGCTCTCCACAGTTGGAGCGATTCCACGGGGCAACCATAACAGTCTATGGCGATGATAGGCCGTTGGGGTGTAGGATTCGGGGTGCTAAATAACTGACAGACATGCAGGCTTGTTTCCTTTACCTGTACTGTAATGGCAAACTTTGCGGTACAGTCCACAGTTGATGACCGGAATCTGGGTAGCTTGGAAGCAAGTTAAGTTTCTCCCCACCCGGCTGGTTCTGAGACTTCCTTGCTGTGCCTGTTGGTCTTGACTGCCTGTAGCTAAGCTGCGACCTTTTGCTCCTGCTAGACAGTCCTGCACTAGTATGGCAGGCAGTTCAAGCCCTCCCCGGGTTCTTCCCCTTTGACCGCTGTCCCTGGGCTCTTCTACCCTGCTGTGTCCCAAGTGCTGTGTTGGCCAGGAGACTTGAAATCTCCTCCGGTTTTGGCTGCTGGGCCTAGAGCACTCTTGCAACTTCGGACCCCTGTGTCCGGTTGTGGCGCTCTGCTCTGGGGTGAACCGGTGACAGGCTCCTCTCCCCAGGCCTACTCTTCTCCTCAGACCCTTGCTCATAGGTCCCTCACTCTGGCTAGTGAGTATCCTTAGACAACCTGACAATGCTCCAGTCCGCAGGATGTCTTCTAAAGTCCTCCTAGGAACTGAACTAACTAACCCCGCCTCCAGCCAGAATATGTAGGAAGACTCCCCTGAACTGTGGTTAGAGCTCCCCCTTCTGTTCTGGAGTCAGGAAGGTGTTGTGTGCTACCTGGTGTGGATATCCTACCTTGCTTCCAAGCATGGCCCAATCCCCGAGGGAGGTAGGGACATTGTGGCAACCGGACTCTGGCGTGCCACATATCTAATTGTATTTGTGTCGCAAACACCAAGTACATTTGAAAGTGATGACATAACTCTGACCTCTTGTTACATCATGACAGTTCCCTAAATTAGAAATTGTTATGCTAGCTGAGGTACAGCTGGAGTCCTTGCTTAGTCAACCTGACCTCCATCTATCCCCGTGATGTCTCCTGACGCAGACCTATGATCCCAGTTTTTATGGGTGGGATTGTGCAGAAAATCTGACCGAGCTTCTGCAGCAAATCCACATTATAGTGCGGATTGAAAAAAAAAATCAGTATATAAAAATATTTCTGCAATTGGGCCGAAATAAAAAGGAAAAAAGCCAGCACCACCAGGAGACAGCTTGCAATAAAAGTTGTGCAAATGCACATATTACTTCCAAACTGTATAATATAGTAAACATTGAGACAATTAGCAAAAAATGTATCACTCTTTTGAGCCACCCTGCCAGCATCAAGGCATTCTCAAATGGGTGGGTCCTACTCTACATTTTTATTGTAGATTTGGCATGCGACCTCAAACATAAACATACAGTGGACATTTTAAGCGAACATTTACCTGGTGTATCTCAAACCTGCTCCCATGGTGCCAGACCAATTCAATTGGGCCAAGATCCCCTTTATCCCTTGCTGATCTCTGTTCTTCGGGGTCTAAGCTGTCCATACATTTGGTCACTGAAGCTTGTGATTTGCTTTTTTTTGTTGTTATAGGTAAAATACGCTTTGAGGGAATACGCCTGCACGGCAGTGGACGTCATCTCCCGACGCACGCGCCTTGCTTTCCTGAATGTACAAGCTGCAGAAGAAGCTTTGCCTCGCATTGTAGACATTATGGCCAAGGAACTGAATTGGAAAGAACAAAAGAAAAAGGTATGGTCACCATTAAGGGGGCTGATTGGGGGCCAAGTTGTAGTACCAGACACAAGCTATTGTAAAGAGTGGCGCTGTTGGAAGGGGAAGAGACACTCTTTTTCTTATCTCTTGCACATTGTTTCATTTTTTTTTGGATGAAAATTAGTCTCTATTGTAGGCTAAAATGAGGCCATGTTTCCAGGTTGGTTGCGAAGGAGAAGTTTTTGCCTTCCTCAATGTAACTAGTGATCCGGCATCCGAAGACAGATCCGAGAATCCACAGACTGCCACAAGGAGTCTAATGCTAATGTTTCTTCAGTGATACAAGGAACACTGCAGGGGCACAAGTGCTATTAAACCCCAAAGAATTAGTCCTCGTGCTCCGAGCATTATCATCTGTCAAGCTGAATATCCAAATTAGGAATCAAATTAGTCAGTTTAACAAGGCTCGAAGATGAATTAAGTATGAAATACTGGTTTAAAGAGAAAAATAAATAAAATAATTAATATCTAATTTGTCTTAATCTATATAATATAAATACTCAGTAGTAATAGAACATTATACACTACAATGTATCTAACACACTCACATATTGTATAGTAGCCTATTACTTCATAGTATGTATATTGTATTTATTATGAAAATGACTTTACAGCAGCTACATTAACTTCTTAAGGATCCAGTATTTTCATTTTCTCCTACACTTCTTCATTTTATTAAAGGGGAACTCTGGGGAGATAAAAAATAATTCTACAGCCCCTGCACTCCCAGACTATAATGCAGAGATACCTGTTCCACTTTGTATAATGTTTAGAATTTAATATTCAGTTATTCACCAGCTGCTCCTTACCAGTCACCACTCCCACAAGGGACAACACATCACGCCTGAGTGAGCAGCTCTCCACCCTCTCACTCTGAATGCTTCAGCGTCGTCCGATACTTCCTCATTCAGTCACGTGGGCGTGACATCACAACAGGTCCTATACTAAGCTGAAGTCTGGAGATCTCTTTCGGCACAGAGAGCAGGAGGGGAGCCCTGTTTTGATGGGACCTGCATTGACATCACGCCCACGTGATTCAGTGAGGAAGTGTTTGTTCTTGGACGCAAGGCTGCTCACTGCGGAGGGAGGAGGGAGAGCTGCTCAATCTGGGGTGACCTATTGTCCCCTCTGGGAGTTGAGTGGTAAGCAATTAGTGAATAGTTGATTTATATTAAAGGAAATCTGTCAGGTCAAAAACCCACATATAACTGCTATCATTTTCTAATTCCTCGCTCTAAGCTTTCTCTATTGATGTATTTCTTTTATTTATATTTCCCTTCTATCCTCTGTAATCTTCAAATAACGACATTCATCCCATCTGTCAATCACAGTGAGTGATCCACTTAGTTCTCTGCTGTACACTCCCCATAGGATGAATATTCATGTCACATATTCACATCACTGCACAGGAGATCAATAGGGAGGCTGTATCCTCTCCTCTGCTCTCTGTGTTTGTAGGCAAGCAAGACATCAAATAAAACACAGAATCTCTCACAGCACAGCAGAATATCTGCTTAGAGAAACAAATGGAGTAGATACCTTATCAAGATTAGGTAAGGCAGACCTGCAATAGCTCTCTCCCTATGTGTCCTCAACAGAAGCTCCTAATGGAAAATTAAACCGGACACTGCACTGAGCGCAAAGGGAGGAGGGAGGAGAGAGCTGCTGAGAGGGAGTGCATAATAAATGAACAGTTTAACACAGCTGGACTAATCATCTATGCTTATAATGGACAGGACTAATGCAGGAGCTCCCTGCAAGTTCTGAAAATGCTTATAATAAGAAGCTAAAAAGGGTAGAAAAAACGATTTTACATGTTTTTAAAAGGTCTGTCCAAGGGTAATATTAGTATCATACTGAAAAATGACCTGACAGTATCCCTATAATTCTAAATATTATACATGTGTAACAGGCAGCTTAGCATTAGTGCAAGGTCCGTACGAAAAAAATGTTCTCCCCGGAATTCCCCTTTATTTAAACTTACTGTAAAATGCGAAAAAAAATCTCAGTGGTGTATAAAGGAATGGAATTGAATTCCATATCCTTATGTCAAGGGAAAGTTGACCGCCACCCATGCATAAAGATGTCCGGCCCGTCCACTCCAAAATCGGTGGGTTTCTCTGACTTTTATTTAATATGTATGGGGGGGGGATAAGATGTCACATCATTATGTCACCTTAATTTGAACATAGCGGATGTCTTTCGGTGAAGGGGATATTTCTCATCGTTCTTCTATTTCTCTAAGGATGTTATGATCTGAAGTCTGGATAAAGCTGAACACGGTCTTACTTTCATGCCTTCTGAATAAAAAATGAACATGTCTGGGTCTCATTGCCCTTTATTATAACCATCACCCAAGACAAGACTTGATTGTAGATATTTTTTTATAATGGGGTACTGATCACATGACCCTTCGAGGCCTCGCTGTCATGCGTAAGATAAAGGAAATTCACACTGAGATGGCCAGTTAATGGAAGATAAAGACATTTGTATTTAAGGCCACGTAGGAGCAGGGGATTAATTGGTATTCCATCTCTCTGTGCATATTGCCCTTCTCGATCCTCACATTTCTCATGCAAAATCCAGATAGGTGCGCTGATTATGACAAATTGTTTTCTTCAACACAGAAAAAGACCTTTTTTTTGAACAGTTGTTTTAATTTTTTCCTTTTAACTCCATTGTGACATGTTTAGATTCTTCTCGGTTTAATAGGAGATGGAGTCCTTTAGCGATATGTTGTCTTCAATACAGTTGGCACAGTTGGCTGGCCCCATCCAATAGTGGAGACCTCAATCAGCTTGGGCTTCTGACCCTAAAATATACTTTATATTTGTTGATGCTCTCTCTTATTTGCTAGAGAGGAAATGTCTGATTAGCCACGTCTCTCCATGGATGATCAGCAACAATGTGGTGGTGGGGTATTTAATGACCATTAAAAGGAACCTGTCAGCTCTCCTAGTGCCATTGTACTGGTATAACTAAATTCCCTGCCTTAACAGCCCTGTATAATGTTATTCATTTAACTCAATTTTTAAAACAAGGTTTTAGAGCTCCACTTTTTCTAATAGGTTTAATTAGTTGATGGACAGTAGGTCTACTAGTAGAACCCTACTTCCATGTTATCACGCCCCTTTGGGCACGATAGGATGAGCTAATTATCGCTCTTCTGAGTAGTTGTGCACAAGTAGGATCTAGTCCCATGTAGTAGTAAATAGAACTTGGGACTCAATGTAAGGTGAAATAATGTAAAATTTATAAGTAGTAGGTAGAAAATGTCCCTTTTCGCGCTCGAGATAAGTATGGTTAGAGATACTTTTTTCGCACTGATGAAGGTCCATATTTAGGACCGAAACATTTGTGCTAGTTTTGGATTACCCTAATAAATTCTAAATTATTTGCACCTTACTTGAGTGGCGAGTTCTAGTATACTAGTTTACCTGTGGGCATGATAATATGATTTCACTGAGCCGGTGTCACTGCCAGCTCCTGGAGATCTCGCACATGCGCATGACTTTGTTTACTCTTATTGAGCCTCTGGAGCTGGGTGAACGCGTCACTTCTTGACAAAGATGAACTGTGCATGATCGGAAGAACAGCTCCCACATTTCTGATCATGCACAGTTCGCCTCTTTGAAGCCGGGACACCTACATTTAGACACGAAGTCGGGTGTAACTGAACAAAGCTGCGCACATGTGCAAGATTTCCAGGAACTGGCAGTGACGCCTTTTTGTGGAAATCATGTTATCACACCCACAGGGACGTGATAAGGGTCCCATCACACTTGGCGACATTCCAGCGATCCCGACAACGATACGACCTGGTAAGGATCGCTGGAACGTCGCTACGTGGTCGCTGGTGAATGTCAAACAGTCATATCTACTCAACAACGCAGCAACGATACGGCGACCCGTGTAATGACCTCGGCGGTCATTGGGATGCTGTCACACAGCACCTAGTCTGACCTACGTGGCAGAGTTCTGAGTCGCCAATGAGGTCGTTGTTAAGGCGTCAAACACACCGATGCATGCTGCCCAGCGGGAGCCGACGATCAAAAAATGGTCCAGGCCATTCCGACACGATCGGCAATGTCACAGCGGGGGCCCGGTCGCTGCTACATGTCAAACACAGCGAGATCGCTGGTGAGGTCGCTGTTGCGTCACAATCACAATCTCGCTATGTGTGACGGGGGCTTAACATAGAAAGAGGGCTCACTACTCTGGGGAAAGTTAACTCTCCATTGATTAGTCAAAGCCTTTATCTACGAAGAAAAAGCGGAGGTTATAAATGCTATTTTTTAATTAAGTTAAATGAATAACATTTTGGTATACAAGTGTGATTGGTAGTGATTTGGAAGGAATAGAAGACCTGATAGGTTCCTTTTAATAGAGTTTGTCTGTATTCCATGTGGTGGTTACCTCTTGTGTACGTTGCAAAATCCCCCCAAAAATTACTTGTCAGGATTACTTTTGTAGGTTTTACAATATTATAGAGATGACACCAAATGTTCCTCTAAAAAGATTACACTTTCAAACAGGTTAGGGTTTCTTAGTAGAGTATCAAATTGTTATGGACTTGCCTGAACCAAAAAATGAGGAAACTTTTTGCTTGGGTGATGTCATATGCCAAAACTGGTCATGCTATAGAGTGTGGACCTTGAGATCTTGTCATCAGAAGACCACAAGGACCCACTGAAAATTGAAATTATAGAGCAATTACCCAAAATTTTACAGCTTGTCATTGTGGCTTATAGAAGTGGGCCCCTTGAGTGGCTGTCAAGATATGTTTAGGTTGTCCAAATTAAAGATTTTTTTTATAAGCTAGACTCACACCTTGGTTAAAAGCTCCTGACCATTATACACCTATTATGTTCTGACTGATACAAAACAAATACCATCTTAGGGCCCTTTCGCTCAGCTAAAGCCTAAAGGCTGCACTTGTGGTACACTTGGATTGTCTATGGGGCTTGCGGTAAGTGCAGTATTGCCACGATCGCGCACTTGCGACCGCAAAGAAAACTGCTGTTATTTTGCGTGGCCATACCTGCCGCAAGTGCCGGATAGTGGCAATACCACATTGCCGCAAGCCCCATACCAATGCATGTGCTTGCCAAGTGTAGCTGTTAGCGGCTCATGCGGCAGATGCGTTTTTTTGTCAGGATTGGCCGGATCCGGACAATGCCACTGATGTGAAAGGACCCTAAACCAGGGCTGTATGGTCGGGAGTCAGTTTTGGTGGATCTAGAATCTGAATCAGTATAAAATGGACCAACTCCAACTCCTAAAATATATAATAATTTGGGTAGAGTAGTTCAATAGGAATGTGCTGAATATTATGAATTATTATTAATAGTTTTGTTTTATCTAAATATCTTGATTATTGTATCATAATAATAATAAGCCTGATGTTCACATTGTACTACAGTAAATTTGTCACTTAAACGCGAGTCATGTATGAAGGACTCATGGAGTCGGCGTTGAGCTGGCGTCAGGGTGGAGTTGGAGGTTTGGTTTACCTACTCCGCATTCCTGATCCAAACATGAGACCGGCTGAAAAGAAATAAAAAAATTCAGATTATTGTGAAGAACTGGACCCCTTTAATATATAATGTAGGAGGATTTCTTATTTATCCCGACAATATTGTATTTTGGTTTGCAAACTTGTAATATGCCACTCATGGGTTAGGGGCTTCACAATTGCGTACTTGCGGGAGTGCAAGCCGAGTGCAGACACCACGCTTTCCTATGTTTAACATGGGGACGCACAGTGTATGCGCTCGGGTGCGCATGGCCATGTGCACCGATTGCCGCCACGTGTGATTTGTACGCATGCGGATGCTTGCATACAAATCACACATTCTCATCCGCACCATGAACGCAGCATGTTGCCAGCCTTACACAAGATTTCTAGGAGCCTGCTAGCATTTAAAATGGGTAATGTAATTATCCACCTTGTGATAAGCATTGTAAATACAAGTCTTGTAGATGGTGATGTAGACTTATGCAATGCAATTATCTCTCCTCTGTAAAGGGGCCATCACACGCGTCAATATCGCTGTCAATGTCGCTGCTGCAAGTGACGTTGCAGCGATATTGCGCGTGTGACATGGTGAATCAACCAGCGATAAATCGCTGGTTGATGGTCGCCAGGTTTTCGGACAGGTCCGAAAACCTGGCGATGGTCGCCCGGTGGACACGCAGCATCGATGCGTGTAACACCGGGAGACTCGCGATCAGCCTGCTCCCAGGCCTCTCAGCAAGCGCTGGGAAAGCTGGTATCCATGGTAAACAGCGGGTAACTAAGCGCCGCTCAGCGCTTAGTTACCCGCTTCTTTACATGGATATCCGCGTTCTCACTGGTACTGATCGCTGGTGAGTCTGCCTGTGTGACAGCTCACCAGCGATCAGCCGTCAATGTCGCTAGCTATCAGATTGCTGGCGACATTGGCGTGTGTGATGGGCCTTAAGGTCAGAGAAACTTAATCCTGTTAGAATGCCATTGTATAACAATGTGGATTTTTTACTCTATGTAAATCCTCCATTGTTTAATGTCATGGATTGCAGACTAAAGGCCCTGTCTCAAATAACAACCGCTCCAGCGATCCCGACAGCGTTAACGACCTGCCGGATCGCTGGAGCATCGTTACCTGGTCGCTGGGGAGCTGTCAAACAAGCAGATCTCCCCAGCTATCAGGGCCATGGGAGCTACCTCCCACATCGCTGAAGGCGATGTTACCAGCGTCCTCCCTGCTTAGCGCTGCCTTACAGGCAGCGATAAGCAGGAAGAGTGCTGGTAACTATGATAAACAGTGGGTATCCAGGCAGTGCTCGCTGCCTGGATACCCGCTGTTTATCATAGTTACCAGCATCCTCCCTGCTTACAGGCAGCGCTAAGCAGGGAGGACGCTGGTAACCATGGTAAACACTGTAGTTGAAAGTACATGACCCAAAAATTCCATTTTCGGCCACATGCAAATTTCAATAATTGTCATTTGTTGTGTGAATGGTCAGCTTTACATAGAATTTCTTTTATTTTTTTTTTCTTTTTTTTTACTAGGAAGAATTGGAAACCGCAAAGCAGTTTTTATATTATGAAATGGGATACAAAGCGCGATCCGAACAACTCACAGATCGATCCGAAATTAATTTATCCCCTTCAGATATAGACAGGTACGAGGGTCAGACGTTCAACCCCCTGAGCTCCCCATCTCACTTTTTCATCTCACTTGTTGTGTAGGCAATACAAATTGTAATTTCAATGAGAATCTCTTCCAGTCTTCTCAAGCTCAGTATATTTTGAATTAAATAAAAATCAATATACATTAGGAAATACGGCTGAGTAAAGGGACGGAATCATTGCTGCGGAATACATATTTATCTTGCTATCACAGTCTTCCATTCCTAACAGTGCAATATCCTACAGTGCAAGACCAAACAGTTTAACCATAAATATTAGAATCAATGTCTGTCTGCTGTCGTAAAGGCGCAATGATCCGACAATAAGGGATTTCACTGTGCTAATCTAATCTATGTGTGTAAATCAATGTATCTGTATTTCTATCATTGCAGTGGTAATATTCGCTATCTATACTTGTTCACGGTGGTTTGTATGGTAATGTTGACATGATAATGAGACTGCTGGAAAGAGTGGAGTCTAATAAGGCCTAGTGACCACTGTCAAAATTGCAAGTTATCTGAAGCTATGAAAATCTACAAAGTAATATGGAAAATTGAAAAAATTAAAAATACCTACACTAATCAACATTGTAATTGCAGGACCAAGAACGAAGTGTCATTAAATTATGGAAATCACAGGATCAATTGGCTTATTATCAATGATATGCAATTAAGTAAAAAATACTAACAACTTTTTTAAAATCTTTTGATTTGTTCATTATCGAGTATGAGGGTACAGAAATCCCGGCACTTACAGCTTTGACTGCTATCAGTTGGAATATTAATCGTTGTTTAAGGAATGTTCCGCTAAGGTGGATGTGTCGAGCCCCAGGCCCTGGGGTACTTGGGTATTCGGCTCGGAGGGGGTTTCACGGGGGTGTCACGGGTGGCAGCGCCTGAGCCCATGGCCTGGGTGACACTTCAATAGAGGGGTTATGTACAGGGGATAAGAGTTATTTGTCACGTGACGCCACCGTAGTACCTGGTGATGGTCACCAGCGCCGCCACAGTCCTCCGGAGGGTGATGGTATCGTGGCAAGGATGGCAAAGCTCCCTACAGGTGGAGCTGGCCTCCGGGGCAGTGTTCCTGTAAGCAACCAGGTTGAATTGTGCAGCACAAAGACACAGAGGCAAAGTCACTCTCCCGGGTACTTTACTGTAAACAGTCATCAGCATACAAGTCCACAGTTCAGCAACAGTTGTTAAAGAAACAGGTAGCTCTACGGGTGGCTGCAAGTGGATGCCAGGTGGTATGGTGGTACCAGTGGTGTACCTTAGTTGACGAACCCATGTCCTTTTTTCCCCGCCTAGGATGAGTCTATACCCAATGGCTCCTTGAAGGTAGACTTGGGGCTCCCATCCCTTGTGGTGAGGAAGCAGGCAGACCGCTCCATCTGGCAGGGTGCCGCAGCCGGTGAACAGACCGCAGCAACCAGTTGACAACTTCAGAGGTAGCTTTTGGCCGTTTCCTTGGATCCGGCGTTCCCGTGGTGGACTGGGGAATTCCCTGGAGTATGGTCGCTCCACGCTGGGGTTCCCCCTTTCTCTCTCAGGCCCAGACTCACGCGTCAGGCACCCTCTCTCACGAGCCCCTCAGGATCCCCTTTTATCTTCCCTCAGGATCAGCCTGGAGCTGTCCTGTTAGACCTTGCGCCTCGCTCCACACTCCTCCTCGACTCCTCTCCAACTCCAACTACTTCTTTGACTCCCTGTAGAGGTGACTATATCTCCCTCCCAGGAGTAACCTCCCACCACTAGTCTAGTGTGGGAGTGCAGGAATAGTTCCCACCCACCAGCCCTGCATCCACCTGCAGTTGGGGAAATTTACACCACTTTTACGAATGCAATACCCCACTGTGACGCATCACCATGTGGGGCGCCACAAATGCACTTGGGCAACTTATCAAGATCTGCTGTTGGCAGCTTCCTTTCCAAGTGCCGAGCAATGACATTAAAGGTGTGCTCAATCCAAGCAGATAGAAGACAAATAGCACTCACGAGATCGCTGACAACGCTTCTTTATTCCACTAGACTAAACAAACAGACACGGAGACAAGAGGGATGTCTCCATATCTATTTGTTTAGCCTAATGAAATAAAGAAGTGTTGCCAGCAATCCGGTGAGTGCTCCTTGTCTTCTATCTGTTTGGATTCATGTGGACTGTACTGTAATGTATGCACGTTGGAGTGTGAAGACAGCGCCCCGAGTCTGAACGCAGTGGTGCTCGTTGATCCCTGAAGAGGTGTGATGAGCGGTGGTGCCCACTTTTTTCTTCTATAAGTGAAAGATGTGCTTAATAGTAGACAAATCCATAGATGCTGCAGGACATGGTGGCACATTTAGGCCGCAAAGGCTGTTCACAGGAACATGAGCAACATGTAGTCTGGCCTCATATTGAAAAATGGCTCCAGGGATACTTTGGAGAAATGACTGTACCAGTGGTCCACAGCCACAATAATATAACGCTGAGCTGTTAGGGTATGTGCACACTGGCCGGGTTAGGATCGGTTTAGCAGTGTAAACCGCCGGTCGCTTTACATAAATTTCATGTAAATTTATGTTAATCCAAACCGGCGTTTGGATTAACATGAACACCTATGTAAACCGACACCTGGTGTACACACCGGCGGTTTACACATACTCATCCGTTGCTAACCCGCTGGTTCCCAGCGGGTTAGCAACGAGTGAGCATGTTCTATAATCCGGACGGTTCTGCAGCGGCTGCAAGCAGAATCGTGTACTGCTTCCAGCCGCCACAACACCGCCGGCGCTAACCCGCTGGCCACCCGCCGCACATACCCTCCAGGATGCCGGTGGTCTGCTCCGGAGCTTCCTGGCGGGTCCGCCCAGCCGCCGCCGACCAACCCGCCGGCCAGTGTGCACATACCCTTATGGTACCTTTACACGCCGCCACAACAGGATGGATACAACCCGCTACAGGCTACAAATGTAGCTTGTAGCGCCAATATCGCCCGTAGTAGCGGCGTGTGAAGACGGGACGACACAGCCGGCTACAGATACCTCTGTATCCGTGCACTGCCCATAAACATATGGCTACATCGCCGATTGTAGCGAGCTGTATCGGCGTGTAAAGACGTTACGGAAGGGAACTCGGGACAGCCTGCAATGTAGCTAAGGCGTGACCCTGGCTCCGTGTTACCACGCCCCATGTGCGATCATTGGTGGAAGCTGCTGCATGACGATTGGTAGTCGCTGCCTAGGGAGGCATATTTAAGGAGCTGACGAGTCACACTACACAATCGCTCCAGCGTGCTGTATTACTCAGCCTCCTGCGATGCCTGGCCAATCAGGATGTTATTGCTTTGTCCTATCAGCGTACGGACGGCTCGTACTCTCAATTGTGGCACGCCTATGTGCTGTCCCTGCTGCACCAGGTCCGCCCATAGTAGCTGGTTATAGCGGTGTGTAATTGAGCTACAGATGGCTACTTGCGACACCCGGCGATGTAGCTAGCTGTAGATGTAGCGTGGCGTAGCGCACCTTGTGGCGGCGTGTAAAGAGGGTGCGGTTCCCGTTGGTAACCGTTCGGCTGTGCTCGTGCACGTGAAGTTGCCGTTGGTATCCATCCTGTTGTGGCGGCGTGTAAAGGTACCATTAGTGTGCCTTGAATGATGACTCCGTATAACAGCACAAGGCTGCATGTTGCTCATGCCTCTGTGAGCATCTCCAAACTTGTCTCCCATCAAGAACATCTGGGACGTCACTGTTTTGGCAATTGCTCAGGTAGCTGCCAGCAGTGGATCTTGATGATATTTATTCCCAAGTGCAATCAACATGGCAGAACATTCCTCCATGACGACCATTAATAACCTTTTGATAGCAGCTAAGCTGTGTGTTTATTTCTATTATGTTGCACTTATACTTGATACTGAATATATTGAGATGCTTTGAACATTTTGTTTGTTTTTTAACAATTGCAAATTAAAGGAAATCTTTCAGAAGTTTATTTTGTCACCAAAACTAATATAATCTGTTGGGTAGAAAAGAAAAAGGAGACAATGGCACGTAGGGCAGTATTGTAGTATATAAGTGAAATGAGTAAAGGGTAAAGGGGCTGCTCAGCTGAGTGGGTTGTGTAAACTCCAATAAATTCCCTTAGACCATTCTGCTGCTGCAGTCATGTCTGCAAATAAAAGAATATCTTCTGCGTGTAAATTAAAGGAAAGTAGGAGATGGACGTTGTGGTAGACCATGCTGCTGTGCAAGGAGTAGATCCACGGGCGGTAATGCTTCATGTAGCTTTTATTGATGCCCTTTAGGTTTGTACCAAACCCTTTCTCAAAACTGAACTGCAGACAACAAGATAGATGTAGTCCAGTCTTTGTAGTACAGTCTTGAGAAAGACTGTAATTTGTTAATTAAAGCCACTTGTAGCCTTGCCACACATGGACCAGCTTCTCGTTCACAGCACTATGGTCTACCGGGACGTCCATCTCCTACTTCTCTATGATCTGTTAGGTTGCTGTAATGTAGAATAAATCCATGACATTGTTTTATCAGTCCTTGATCCTGTTTGAGAGAGATCCTTATTCCAAAGTTTGTGCTAAAGACACCCCTAGAGCCCTAGGCAAAAGGGGGACAACACGTGATGGTGGCAAGGGGTGGACCCAGAACTCCTGTAGACTTGTTGTATGGCTGTGTCTGTGTAGAGGTTAAAAAGAGAGATGCTGCCTTAACAGGAAGGGGCATGGTATGTGTGTGCCTGGTGACTCACTGGGGGGCAAGTTTGGGAGGAGTCTGCATCTGAGGCGGTCGACAGGGTGTGGGTACTCGGGTACCGGGGCTGATGGCGGCTTTGATGGGGGAATCACGGCTGGTCGATGCCCGGTCCCATGCCCTGGACACTCAATGGCGGGGAACGGTGGGGGTAAGGGGGCTATTTACAATTGAACGTGACGCCACCTGTAGTTCCCAGTAATATGGTACCGGCACTGCAAGCCGACCGCTGAGGTGATGGGGGGTGCAGCAGAGTGTGGAACAGCTCCCCACAGGTGGCGCTGAACTCAGGGCAGCGGGGATGGATGAGGGGAGTAGTAGTTAAGTCTTTGCTGACACAGCGGTGAATGCCGGCGGATAGACAGGCACACAGACACACAGGGATTGTTTCGGTACCTTTTACTGATAATAACATAACAGGTACAGTCCAGAGTAGTAACCAGGTCCCCGGTGCAACTTGGGACTTCCACCTTAGAAAGTTATGACGCCTCCTCTGTGTCTGTGCTCTGTGGTGTGGGATGAGCCTTGCCTGAGCCTGAACCCACCGCTTCTTCTTTCTCTCTGGGCTTTGTCCTAAACTGGCAATGAGGTCCTTCTGCGGGGTCCCTGTTTCTCCTATGGCCCCATGTCCTGTGCTTGGTCAGTTTAGTGTCTCTTACTAGCTCTCCTCAGGACTGAACTCCTCCTGAGTCTTCTGCGCTTTTTGCTGCAGCTCTGAATGCTGGCAGCATCGGACTTCAGTGTCCGGGTGTACTAAAGGGCTGGAGTTACAGATTCCCTTTCTTAGTTCCCTGCTTCTCCACTTGCCTCCGACACTTTCCCTAGTGTGCGCACAGCGGTCAGTCATCCCTAGCCTTGGGCCTGAATCTCCTCCAGCAACTAGCTCCTCAGTCTCCTCTCTCTTCCTTCACACACACTAGACTGAACTGAGACGAACTCCTGGTACTAACTACTCCCCTCAGGCCTGGGTGTTCTTAAAGGGGAACTGACTTAATGCAGCCAGTAGAGCTCCCCCTTCAGGTCTGGTGTGGAAGGTGGTGTGTGCTGTGTTAACCAAGGTGTAAGTCCTTCCTTGCACCAGTGGATCCTGTGGCAATCCTCCGCAGGGGTGCCATACAACCTCTCTCACTCTCTTGTACCATTGCTATAAAAGTTAATTTTGGCATTAACCTTCTAAGCCCGAGGGAAGGGCAATCCTTCATCCATGGTTGCCTAGAGGTTTCCTCCACGGGTTTTTTCCTCTCCTGAGCGCTGTGGGATGGCTCTTTGTGAGTCGGATGTGCTAACTTTAGTCCCCATATAATGCTTTTGCAGGGGCACCTTTTATAAGGTTACTTCATGGATATCTACTTAAAAAAATGTTAACAAAAGGTGTCATATGTGGCTTGGAATTTATAACCGTCACAGCTTTGGGGGGTTGGAGTCAGGTGGAAGTTGCAGATAAGTTAAGGTGGACTAATTTTAACTAATAGAGGATGTAAAACCTCATGGTGGTGAGCAGGCTCGGCTTTGGTGACCAGTCTGAAGGATGTCGTAATGGTAACATCACCTGGGGCAGGCACGGTGGTTAAGCACGGAAGTGAAGATAATAGGGTCATTGGTGCCCTGGAAGTTTAATGGCTCTGCTTGAATAGCGGCCAATACGTGACGCCCCCTTTATGGCTGTCTGGCCTGGTGCTGGATGTCAGACAGCTGGGGATATCACTTTACTTGTGAATCCCAATGTAATAGCACTCCACCTGACTCCTACTGGGATTGTTAATCCTGTGATTTAAATAAAGCTGTGGCCATTTGACATACAAAACAATGTGTGGCGTGTATTTATTATAGTGTCTGATTTACTGTAGATATGGTTGCTTTAAAGGCGGGTTGGGTCCATCCCAAACATCATGAGTTACAAGTGCAGAAGGCTTGACCTTGCACCTACAGGTCTTCTAGACTCTTTTGCTCTTTCCCCTCCCGCCATCAGCCTAGAACTCTTAAACCAGAATTACTCTATTTACAGTCAATTTTTATACATAATTTTATTTACTAGAACAATAATCTTAAGGCTCCTTTAGTTGAGTCAATAATCAGGCGTGAGTGTTTATTAGAATTCCTGAGCTTGGGGTAGTTGGGAGATATTTCTCCCATCGGCTGAGCGATCATTGTATAGACACCCATGTAATATGTATGGGGGAGTTTCAGGGATGGCTTTGACCAATTAAATTTACTGTTGCACATTGTGTGAAGAAGAAGCTGGGTGCAAGAGGCAGGAATTAATGACTTCCAAAGGAATTGATTATACAGAAAATATTGGGTTTTAGTATAAAGAGAAATGGCTTTAAGAGATCCCATATTTTTGTTTTTATAGGGCAGATTTTTATTGATTCCTTTAATTAAAAGTAACCTAATTTTCCTTTACTGCCTCTCTAGGTATAAAAAGAGGTTCCATAAGTTTGATAAAGACAAGAAAGGATTCATCACCATACTTGATGTCCAACGTGTCCTGGAGGTAAGTGATAGAGACTTATATGGAGTTTGAGGCCCAGGCTCAAGTTGGGGTCAAGTCCGGTCCCAAACCAGACTTCTTCTTCTTAATTGGGCCGGACCTGGTGAACCCAGATTCGCCCATCTCAAATTGCGGATTCTCAGCAAATTTTATTTTAGTGCTGAATCTGTGTCACATATGAGGACACTTACAGTTGTTTATGAAAAGTATTACATTTCTTTAACTTTCAAATGACCCCTGTGTGTAAACTAAGTAAGTTAATAATATATACAGTACTTACCTCCTGGTTCCCCACTGCTCCTCCTCTACTTCTGCTGACTTCTCTTCCAGCGTGGTTGGCCTGGGACTGCTGCAGTGACCTCAGTGATTGATTGCAGCTGTTAAGGCTGGTTTCACACTGCCAGTTTTTGGAATCCAGGGGAATGCGGGTAAACCCGGGATTTCCACACAATTGTAAAGCCTGTTGCAACTGGATGCAGACGTGCCGGTATTATCGTTGATCTGTCTCTCGGATTAGCAATAATACTGGTGCGTGAGCATCCAGTTGTAAAAGGTTTTATTAATTTTTTTTTTTTTTTCATGGATTTGGTGGAAAATGACACTCCCCTAATAGGTGTGTCATTTATAACTGGGTTCTGGGCATGCTTTGTAATGAAACCCGCATCCGGAGCCAACAGAATTCGGATTGCGCCCAATCTGGGTTCCTAGAGCACCATTAAAATTGAACTCTCGTTGCGCCAGATCTGGGTGTCCATGGTTTTGAAAGGGTCACCAAAAATGTTAGAAACGGCATTTTTGGTTTCAGGGGAAACTGTAGACAAATGGATACACCCACATGTTCTTGAGGCCCCATTAAAAGTCAATTGGGCTTCAGCTGCATTAACATGGATACCGATAACCGGTAGTGTGAAACCAGCCTAAGAGATGACCATGCCAGATGACAATGAAACGAGATTAGCAAAGGAAACAGCCAGTTGATGGCGGGATTGATAATGGATTGGAATGTCAATATTGGCTATTGCATGTATTTATTTTTTCAACACAAAGTAGTGTTACCTAAAGGGGCAGGAAATCTCTAAATGTTGTTTTATTCCTCCATAGCGCTCTGTAATCTGGCAAAATTTGTTGTGGCCAGGGGTCCTCTTCTCTGAAGGCTCCAAGACATAAAAGTTGTGATTTTGATGGACCCCGTCAATCATCTAATGGCTAAATGTCAATATTTGTAATAATAACCATTTTATCTTTTCTTCCAGAATATAAATGTGCAGATGGACGCTAAAAACCTCCATGAAATCCTGAATGAAGTTGATCTAAATAAGAATGGACAAGTTGAGTTGAATGAATTTCTACAGGTCAGTACTAAATACATTTGTTCTCATGTGTGTAATATATTTGCCAACTGTCCCGAATTTTAGGTATAGTTCAGGCAAATTTGGGATTTTGCTGGCTGAAAGGGGCCGAGTTTAGGTTATTCCTGCCCTAAAGTGGGCGTTCAGGGGAGGTTGGAGTTTTACTAAGAGAGTCAGGATATTACCAGGCATTGGATCATCTTTTCATTATTCTGTGTTCTGCATCATTCTGTTATGTATGACTATGAATTTTGAAATTGACGCCTGGGCGTTACATACCCTTGTCAAAGATGCATTCCTATACAGTTTATCACTGAATGTACAAGGGGACACAGGATTAACGAACATCCCCATATTTTCCAGGAGGAATTTCAGAGGAATAGTATCAGAGTTCTATGAAAAGATTCTGCAGAATTTTAATTTCATGAAGAATACAAGTATCTACTAATATAATAGGTCAGGAAAGCTGAAGGGTCTGATTTAACGCGATGGAAGCGCGGAGAGAAGCCGGAGTTTGGGTTTTTATATAGAAAAAAATAAAAGTAATGTACAGAATTTAGATGAATTTAAATTAAAGAATTAAAAAATAGGTGCGCTTTATATTTTCAAATTGTTGATTATTTTTTACAAGAACTTTTCCAGACTAAAATGTATCATTCTTAGAACACAAAGGAGATCATAAAAATTGTGGGATTCCATCGGGCGCCGCTGGTGCCTGCAGCCCACATAAAAAGCATTAGCGGTTGACTGTTTTACATCCTAAACAAGGCGGCTTACAATTGTACTGAAGATTCTTCAGATTCCATTAGTGGAATTTAGAATATGCAAGAAGACAATATGCTGAGAGTTATAAAGGGGCTGTACAGCTTTAAAAACAAAATGGAAGCAGCATGTGAGCAAAGCTGAAACATTTCCTGGCGCTAAAGCATCAACAGGTTTACAGTCCCCAGCCGCTCGACAGTGCCACGGTCCCCAGCCAGTCGACGGTGCCACAGTCCCCAGCCGGTCGACGGTGCCACGGTCCCCAGCCGGTCGACGGTGCCACGGTCCCCAGCCGGTCGACGGTGCCACGGTCCCCAGCCGTTGGACAGGCCCATGGTCCTTAGCTGTTGGGCAGGATTTTTATTTTGAGGGGTGTTCCTGGCCAGAGTGGGTTTGGTCTTGAATAGTTGAAAGGTTTGCTGTTGCTAACACTTGGTCATATTTTCATTGGTTAGATCTATTGGTAAGCAAATATGCCAAAACTCAAAGGTGGCCGTTCACTCGCATTTGTCCATGACATTCAATTTGTACCAAATTTTTTAATACCAATTGTAGGGTGAAAAAAACAAAAAAACATGTTTATGATTATAACTGCTTACCACTAATGACACATCTATACACATTCTCTTGTTCCAATTTTTGGGATTTTATTTATAGATTACTTTTTATATCGGCTGTTTTAATGATGTCATCAAAATTCTCCATTGCCAGTTTCATCACATTCAATGGGGGAACTATAACTGCATATAAGCTCTATGGTGTTGTGTGGGGATTATCCGCTGGAGCTGGATAAATGGATTATAGCACAAAGCAGATCATAAGCAGTCTAGTGAATGGATTTTTCCTCTCTTTATAACTTTATTTCCTACACAGCCTATTTCCCCCATACAGTCAATGTGACTTGACATCAATAGGACACAGGGGCTCACATTTATGAAAAATGGCATCATTCACTTCAAATCCGCCACTCCATATTTATGGAATGATAATGATAAATTTGGCACAAATTACGCCAGCGCAACTTGTGAAGCATGGGAGAACAGGAGAGCAATATGTCACAAATTTTACGGTAATGACATATTTTTCTCAGATTGTGACCTTATGCATTTTAAAAAATGGTTACAACATACAGTCATGGCCAAAAGTATTGACACCCCTGCAGTTCTGTCAAATAATACTCAGTTTCTTCCTGAAAATGATTGCAATCACAAATTCTTTGGTATTATTATCTTCATTTAATTTGTCTTCAATGAAAAAAACACAAAAATAATTGTCCTAAAGCCAAATTGGATATAATTCCACACCAAACATAAAAAAGGGGTGGACAAAAGTATTGGCACTGTTAGAAAAATCATGTGATGCTTCTCTAATTTGTGTAATTAACAGCACCTGTAACTTACCTGTGGCACCTAACAGGTGTTGGCAATAACTAAATCACACTTGCAGCCAGTTGACATGGATTAAAGTTGACTCAACCTCTGTCCTGTGTCCTTGTGTGTACCACATTGAGCATGGAGAAAAGAAAGAAGACCAAAGAACTGTCTGAGGACTTGAGAAACCAAATTGTGAGGAAGCATGAGCAATCTCAAGGCTACAAGTCCATCTCCAAAGACCTGAATGTTCCTGTGTCTACCGTGCGCAGTGTCATCAAGAAGTGTAAAGCCCATGGCACTGTGGCTAACCTCCCTAGATGTGGACGGAAAAGAAAAATTGACAAGAGATTTCAACGCAAGATTGTGCGGATGGTGGATAAAGAACCTCGACTAACATCCAAACAAGTTCAAGTTGCCCTGCAGTCCGAGGGTGCAACAGTGTCAACCTGTACTATCCGTCGGCGTCTGAATGAAAAGGGACTGTATGGTAGGATACCCGGGAAGACCCCACTTCTTACCCCGAGACATAAAATAGCCAGGCTGGAGTTTGCCAAAACTTACCTGAGAAAGCCTAAAACCTTTTGGAAGAATGTTCTCTGGTCAGATGAGACAAAAGTAGAGCTTTATGGGCAAAGGAATCAACATAGAGTTTACAGGAGAAAAAAAGAGGCATTCAAAGATAAGAACACGGTCCCTACAGTCAAACATGGCACAGGTTCCCTGATGTTTTGGGTTGCTTTTCTGCCTCTGGCACTGGACTGCTTGACCGTGTGCATGGCATTATGAAGTCTGAAGACTACCAACAAATTTTGCAGCATAATGTAGGGCCCAGTGTGAGAAAGCTGGGTCTCCCTCAGAGGTCATGGGTCTTCCAGCAGGACAATGACCCAAAACACACTTCAAAAAGCACTAGAAAATGGTTTGAGAGAAAGCACTGGAGACTTCTAAGGTGGCCAGCAATGAGTCCAGACCTGAATCCCATAGAACACCTGTGGAGAGATCTAAAAATGGCAGTTTGGAGAAGGCACCCTTCAAATATCAGGGACCTGGAGCAGTTTGCCAAAGAAGAATGGTCTAAAATTCCAGCAGAGCATTGTAAGAAACTCATTGATGGTTACCGGAAGCGGTTGATCACAGTTATTTTGGCTAGGGTGAGGGTGCCAATACTTTTGTCCGGCCCATTTTTGGAGTTTTGTGTGAAATGATCAGTGTTTTGCTTTTTGCTTCATTCTCTTTTGTGTTTTTTCATTGAAGACAAATTAAATGAAGATAATAATACCAAAGAATTTGTAATTGCAATCATTTTCAGGAAGAAACTGAGTATTATCTGACAGAATAGCAGGGGAGTCAATACTTTTGGCCATGACTGTAAATGAGTTTTTCTTATTCCTTTCGTAAAGTACCGCGGCAACGCTTTTGGTTTTAGATTATTGCACCTCCAGTTATCCAACAGTAATGTGACTTCCAATGATAACAGGTAGAAGACAGGTAGATGGGGCTGCAGGTAAATGAGGTTGGGGGCTGCAGGTAGATGGGGTTGGGGGCTGCAGGGAGATGGGGTTGGGGGCTGCAGGGAGATGGGGTTGGGGGCTGCAGGTAGATGGGGGGTGGGGCTGCAGGTAGATGGGGGGGGGGGGGGGAAAGCAGGTATATGCGAGCAGCAAGTAGATGAGAGTGCCACTGTGCATGGAAAAATAACACTCCTCAATATTAAAATTGCAACACCAAGAAGAAGTTATGGAATTATGGCTAGACATGTTGCTTATATACAAATGATACAGTACTACAAGCAACAAGCCGTCTAGAGTTGTCTTGCTGAAAAAAAAAAAGCTCATAGGACCCCTTAGAGAAGTGGTCTTATCGCTGGTTTCATGACCAAATCAATGTAACGTTGATCTGTTAGTGCACCAGGAATGAACACTAGAGGTATCTGGCTACAGTACATAATGCTACCTCATATAATTCTAGGAGTAGGACCAGTCATGGTGTGAGGCTGGTTTCACACTACCAGCTTTTGGAATTATTATTATTTATTTATAGAGCACCATTTATTCCATGGTGCTGTACATGAGAAAGGGATACAAAAAAGCAAGTTAAAATACAATGAACAAACTAACAGTGACAGACTGATACAGAGAGGAGAGAGGACCCTGCCCTTCAGGGCTTACATTCTACAGGGCAGTGGGCAGAGAGACCGTAGATTGGGTCTCCTCTGGTGGTGGTGGAGCGCCGGGTCCGATGGTGGTGGAACGCCAGGTCCAGTGGTGCTGAGGTGGCACTGTGGTCATTGGAGGCTGTAGGTTGTTCTGAAGAGATGGGTTTTCAGATTCCGCTTGAAGGTTCCAAGTGTGGGGGACAGTCAGATGTTATGGGGTGCAGAATTCCAGAGGATGGGGGATGCTCGGCTGAAGCCTTGCAGACGGTTAGATGAGGAATGTACAAGTGTGGAGGAAAGAAGGAGGTCTTGGGAGGATCGAAGATTACGAGTACAGAATATGTAGCAATGCGGGTAAAACCTGGATTCCCCCGCAATTTTTTATCATAATGCTACTGGACGCACCCGCACTGGTATTATTACTGATCTGTTTCACTTTTTAAACTTGATTCTGAGAATGCTCAGTTGAAAACCCGGATCCGGTATCTGGATCCAGCGGGATCTGAATTCTACCGAAACCGGGTTCTATAGAGCACCATTGTAATTTAACCCACATGGGCCCGGATCGAGTGTTCTCGGTTTTGAAACACAACACCGCTACAAAATGCAGTTTGGTCACAGTTAAAAAACCCGGGTCAAAGGGGAACCATAAAGAACTAGATGCACCTGCAAGTTCCTGCGGCCCCATTGAAAGTCAATGAAATTATAAACGTCAGTGGGGCCGAAAACTGATGCGGGTGCATCCAATTTCAGCTGGATTCACACAGATACCGAAAAGCAGAAGTGTGAAATCAACCTAAGGTGGCACAATGAATTGTAGCCGGACCTATCTAGTCTTTATTCCAGACACACAAACAGTTCAGTGTTGCATCGGATTGGTCTTAGAACCAGTGCTGTGGCTATTTCTTCAAAGGATCCCAGTAAACCTTTTTTGATAGGATAACACCAACCTGAATGTTTTTAGTGGTTTTGTGAGCAGCCTGTGGGTCTTAAACATGGAACTATGACCTGCAGCATCCCTGGACTTGTCTCCCACCGAGCACATCAAGGACATCATTGGTCGGCAATTGTAAAGCTCTTCTTTCGATTATAGCGGGGGTCCTGCCAGATGGATTGTGGCCAATGAAAAAGTGATTGCTTATCCTTGAAATAAAGCCCATTACTTAGCATGGTGGGAAAACAATTTTAACATCTCTCGGATAATCCTATCCTGGTATATTGTCCATAAAACTTGCCAATTTTATTGGCCGAAAATAGTCCTATGCTTGAGTAGCGCTAGCTCGCTTCACACTTGACTCCTCTACCGGTTTTGCAAGAACTCTTTCCAGGCCAAAGTATGAAAGTATTTAGTATTTTAAAAATATACTTCGATGAATCTAAAATTACATTTTTTTATTTTTAGTTCATTTTCCAAATTTATTTTTGTGCTACTCTATATTTTTCTATCATTTTTGGCTTCCTGGAGAACGACGTATTCTTGAACACCCAGTTCTGATCTGGCCAGATCGTAGAGTTTATTCCCGAGTTTATTTTTGCTAAGTCTTTCTTACTCGGGCAGGTATTTCAGCCACCTGCCAGCTTTTTTCCTGAGCCAAGGCGATGATGAATGCGGAACATGAGATAAATTAATGCTAGGGATTTTGGTCAATGTCAGCCCTTTCTTCCTGATGTCAAGTTAAACAAACAAGATCAAGGCAAAGGAAATGGTAATTGTCTCTCTCGAGATGAGCTGCAAGATAAGAGCATTGTTGAATCTAAATGCAGAAAATTTTCAGCAGCAGTGTCCGGCATCACAAAAAAAAGAATAATTATTCCTTAATACATTTATCACCGCTTCAATCAGATTAAATGCATATTCTATTAACCATTGACAACAATGAATTGTTCCTTTGAAATTATACTGGAAACATTTTTATTCCCTATTTGACAGGAAGGCCATACAGAGGATCGGTTGTATATAGAATTGCTTTTATATCTTCCGGGAAAACTTGGCTGTCATCTTGAGCTCCAATGTGGAGATTGTAATTGCCAGGAAGATAAAGTAGACAATAATTCATTTTCATGATTTTAGTCGAGGCCGTAGGGAATCGGTATTGAGCTGGAGAATTCCCGATTACAAACACCGCGTGAACGCTTGTAACTCACCACCGTTTAAGACTTTACTAATCTCCTCAACTCAAATTGATAACTAGTTTCATGCATCATTTACAGCCTCGCCAGGCCGAGCCGCCATTGAGTTTTTTTCCCGTCCGGAGAAACATTTCAGTCCGCCAGCAAAACACGCAACATTAGTCGAAAAATAAGTCAACTTTTTCTTTTTTTTTTCCCAGTAGATAAAATGTGTCATCTTAATAATGGTGGTGGAGCAAAGCCATTTATCTTCTTTGTTGTAAATATTAACCCTGTTCCCGTGCAGAATATAAGTCATGAGCACCTGAAAATGTCGCTTATGTGCTTGACTGGGGTTCAAGCATTGGTTGTCATCATTTATCAAAGTAGAGTATGCATGAGTAAAGAAGAAGTAAAACTGGAAAAGCAGAGTCTTAAAGGGGGTCTCTGGTTTTGCAAATCCCCTTTTTCCCCAGTGGACCATAAAAGTTAGAGAAAAAAAAAAAGTCTATACTCTCCTCCAGTTCCAGCAGTGTTGAAACTTGTGATCTCGGGGACCATGTGGCATTGTGATGACCAGGGCTGTGGAATTGTGGAGTCTGAGTCAGGGTCCATTTTGAGTGGAGTCAGATTCAGGGAAAATTTAGGAGTCTTGAGTCGGATGTTTGACTTCACAGCCATGGTTGGGGAGTTGGGACTCGTGTAGTTGGTGTCCATTTCGGTGGAGTTGGTGTTTTTGTCGGATTCAGGGAAATTGAAGAGTTGAAGTAAGATGTTTAGCTTACCAAATTCGCAGCCCTAGTTATGACCGGTGAACCCCACAAGCAACCATCACCGGCTTCCTTCTCCCCACCTTCGGACACAGGAGTAAGTATCAAGAAGTGATCGGCAGCCACAGTGCTCTCCCCCTGTTAATTAATTAACCAATCAAAGACTTGGAAAAGGAAGCCACCGCTTTTTAGTCAAGGGGCTCGCCTGCCATAACAGTCACATGGGCCCTGGTAACACAAGTTCCAGCTTTGCTGGAACCGTGCCCGCACCAGAGGTGAGTATAAGCTTTTCTATTTTTATCGGGGCATACATGGGGAATGAGAAGGAGTTACTTAGACTACCCCTTAAAAAGAAGTCATGATTACTGGTCTACCTTGTTCCGTTTTTGACACTTCTCGGAAATGTACCGTAGTTTGGATGCACACCAAGGCTTTTCTCCCACAGAAACATATGGAATCATACAGATAAATAAATGTTTCATAGCATTCTGGAGCTTTTCTTTAAGCCACAGATCTGTAATACAGAATCTTAAAGGGGAACTCCAGTGAGAGAAAACCTTTTCGTACAGTTCCTGCCCTCCTACATGATGAAGCAAGGCTGTACACTGCAGTTCTAGGATCTATAGATCTCTTATAAATTGATAAAACCATACCTGCTCCTCCGCTCTGATCCCCACCTCATGAGACAGAGCCTGACAATCTCATGCTGCTGGTGAGAAAAGGAGGTGTGTCGGGGCGTGGATGCTGGGAGCTGCAGGACCATTCTACATTCCTGCCCCCTCACATTTCTGTATGGGTAGAGGGTGTGGCAGAGGACGTGGCTGCCAACCCATGCTCACACTACAGTCATGTCCCTGATATACCATCCCATGTGACAGGGGGGTACAGGCTTAAAATAGCAATCATATCACCGAGCAGATAGAAATACATGCTGTGATCCTCTGCTGTATGATGATGTATAATGTGTACTGTTATCGTGGGGCTGGGAGCACAGGCAAATCATTACATTGATCGATTTTAGCTCTGCATGGTCTCCCCTCCACCATAGGAACATGGTATCTTCCTATCCCTTCCTTTCAACGTATTATCATCATCACTCACTGGAATGTAAGATGATCCTGCAGCTCCCAGGGTCCACCCACTGACACACCTCCTGTTCTCTGCTGCTGCATGAAGCTCTCAATTTTTTGTCCCATGAGGGAAGAGGGAGATCAAAGGCGCAGGTATGATTTTATTGATTTATAAGAGATCTATAGATCCTAGAACTGCAGTGTATGGCTCTGCTTCATCATGTAGCAGGGCAGGGACAGTACTAAAAAGTTTTCCCTCCCCGGAGTACCCCTGTAAGATTGAGACCTTATTCCAGGAAAGTTTTCTGACTACTAAAAGTCAGTTTTTCTTTTAAGTAAATTCTTACAGACCGTGATGCCAACAGCAAAGTGACCTTTATGTTAGGTTAGCTTATAGAAATTCTCTGTGATATAATAGGTGTTGAGACATACTGAGCGCAATGCTTACAAACCTCCGGTCATGGATTTCAGTAATATATTGGTCCCAGATAAGTTTGAAGATTGCGAGACTTGTTCTTGGAAACACATTGGCTTAACTTATTATTTTTTTTCTTCGTTAAGCTCATGAGCGCCATCCAGAAAGGTTTTGTATCCAGCAGCCGTCTTGCGATACTGATGAAGAGCGCGGAGGAGAATCTGGATCAACGAGAAGCTATTCCGGTGGACCGCAGCGGGGGTGGCGTGTGAGTCTTAAGCCATCGGACGCACGTTTCTGCTTCTCTATGCTGACGACATTCCAAGGCTTCTCTGGCTGCGTTTGCTGCAAACTGGCACCTTGCGTGAACTTGACATTTCTAGAATTTTTTATTTTTAAGTATGCATGATATTTTTGTTCATTTTTACGGCTTGTACAATTTTTTTGTGTATTCTATGCTTCATGTGACAATGTAAGTATTTTGAAGAGTTTGTGGCTCCCACATCTTTGTAGGGCGCAAAGATGGCTTCAATGACGTCAGATCGTTTGTCGAGGTGCCGAGCAATGTCTGTAATTCTGATAATGGACACTTTCATTAGATACTGTAACAGAGAAGATTTACATCAAATTAACTTATGCAAAAATTAGATTTTATAGACATTTGGCCCAAAAAAAACTGCTGCAGGTCTCCAAAATAATACAAAAGCAAAGTTTGATGTGAGTGAATCGAAGAAGTAGGAGTACAAAGTAAAAATGTATAAAAATTGCCGAGACGCCCAGGTTCAATTATCCCAGCCACAAAGCAAGGTTTAATCTGCATTATTTTTTTAAATGTGTATCCTAGTGGGTTCTGAATAGTTTCTAGCCATTTGCCATGAGTTTCATAGTTATTTAAGTTTGAAGGTAGACTTAAGTCCAAACATAAACTATACCCAAACATATTGATCCAGAGGAAGGCAAAAAAAACCATAGGGCAGACAGTAAGCTCGTTTTGGGGCTGTCAGCACTGCTCGTTTCAGGATGTTCCCACATAACTGCTTGGACGCAATCGTGATTGGTCGGTATTGGAACAGGGCGTGTACATGATACCTGCTGATCAGCCATGTATGTGATACTTGCCGAATTGTACACAGGTTCTGGAAGATGTTAAGAGGTGACCAGTGACGATGAGTTTACCTTCCAGGATACACGAACAATCGACATGTTTGGTGTATCTCCGCATGCTTGATTGGTTGGAATAGAGTACACGTGCTAAATGGCTACCGATAGGGAACGTGTCTTGGGAGTTATGTTGAGATGTGACCTCATTGGCACCACTCACCTCCTGTTAAGGGAAACCTGTCACATGTTCACCTGCACATATGGGGTTAAAATACAGGCTAATAGAGTTTGAAACCTACCCGCGCTTACACATTAAACCCCGCTGTCAGGAGGAAATGAACTTTAATCCTCCCAGCGGCGTTCCGGTTTCAGTCACGGGGAGATGCCGCAGTGGGTTCAGTCACTGTTCTGTGTATGCAGAGCGGCAGCAGTAACTGCGCACCACACAGACTGACAGCTGGTTCTAATGTCTGCACCACCCCCCATGACTGAAACCAAAACACTACTGGGGGATGGGAGATTATTGTTCTTTTCCTCCTGGCTACGGTTTCAATGTGCAGAGCTCTGGGCAGCTTTCAAACACTATTAACCTGTAGATTAACCCCATATCTGCAGGTGAACAGCGGTTTTACGCATGACCGATTCCCTTTAAGCTCTCTCAACACAACTTGATGTTTGAGTTGTATGACTTTCATGCAAACTTTGCCACCGGCATCCATATATCCATAGTCACAACATGACCGGTGATGCATATTTACACCCCTTCTATTATAGAAAGTGGAATTCAACCATATTTATTTTTTGTGAATATCTTATACATTCATTAGTATGCTGATCGCTTTTTGGGGCAGATAAAAGACAGAAGAACTGTATATGGGCAATATGCAATCCAATAGCTCATCCTAATACACTCCTTTATATGTATGAAAGAAGCCTCTTCGGAGGTGGTAGTCGTCTCCTAACTTCTCAATGATGTCCGTCACTATTTCCAGTGTTGTTGCCTTCTCCAGATGAACTAGATTACATTTTCATGACTCCTTACAATACACCTAATGGCTAATTTGACTATGTATATATAAATAGATTGTGTAGGAATTTTATAAATGTACTATTTTTGTGCATTTTATATCTTGCTATCCTTTAAAACTGGAAACGCACAATTAATTGATAAGCGCACAATGTAAGCTCAGTGAGGGTAGCACTAGCGATTATACTGATTTACCTGTGGCCTCCAGCATCTGCATTGCTTGTGTACATTTAATTTTTCATTTTAGTTAACCTCTGTTAGATTAATTATAAATATTCTTAAATAGGTAATAGTAGTGAATACTGGAATAGAAAAAAAGTACTACAAATGAGAACACTATAGCCCTAACCATATAAGATGGCTTTCCCCCCCTCACCACCACCCCTCTCGCCATCCCACAAATATACACACTTGAGTTTTCTTACATTTTAGGTTTTTTTTTTCAGTCTGGGAACAGGGAACAGTCTGCTTGCCATCCATAATTAGATTGATATCTTTAGGATGTTCATTGGCAGCAGTACATCATTTGGAATTAGACAGGAATTAGACAAGAATTAGACAATTATTGTAGTCAGTACTGTAACACTGGAGTGAGATTTGTGACTCCGATAGTCTACACCAAGCGCTGTAGCTAGGCTGGAGTCACTGCTCACTCAAAATGGAAAAGCACCTATAGATTGATTATGGAAATTTCATCTCAGAATAATTTGGAAAGTATAAATACTTGTGATGAGTAAGCACTAACACGCTCAAGTGCTTGGTTTACGAAACTAACAGGTCGGATGCTTGGACGGGCTCGACTCGAATACAGAGTATACCGTAGTTTGAAGTCAATGTGTAATTTGAGCATGTTTTCATAAGTTTTCCAAAAAAACGCACCCTTTTCCCTTTGACTTCCATTATAGTCGGCTCTTGAGTCGCGCCTGTCCAAGTATCCAACATGCTCATTTTGAGTACCGAGTACCCGAGTATCGTAGTGCTTCTCCATCGCTATTAAATTCAGGTTGCTTTCAGTGTTTCTCTCTCCAGATCAGAGAGGTATACAGCATTAGCATTGATATTGTCAGATAAATAAAAATGCATCTATGCAAAACAGAGGTCAAATTTGTAATAATTTTCCAATGGATTTTTTTCTGCTAGTCATAGGGGAAAGCAAGTCTGGGAATGTGTGTATGAGTCCTTTAAAAGGGCGTTTTAGTTTGTTTTTTAGGACCACCGACTTGCAGTAGGGAAAAGTATTAAAACTAGCGTTACCTCTGCATACTCAACAATGCCTTTCCACCGGTATCCCCAGCTTTCATCGACAGGCTGTTGTGGTGAGGACTCAACTGCTGCGCACTTGACGCTGCAGCCAATCACTGACTACAGCAGCTTTTTGCTTCCTGAGCCAAATAATTTAGCTGCAACGGTTAAATGTATTGTAGTCAAGATAATTCTGCTGCATCTAGTCAACGAAGATGGGAGCAGCGGTGAAAAGGCATCACTGGATTTTGGAGAGGTGAGTACTTATTATTATATCTGTATTTCTATTACAGTAACCACTCCTGGGACATGGAGGGACCCTTTTCTTGGAACAAATAGGCATTTAGTATTAATAAGTGTTGCAAATGTATGTTATAGTAGATCCTAGGGGTTTTTAAAATTCTAGAAAGAAAAGGATCTGTTCACCCTCCCGCCCTGGAAACAGCGCCACTCTTCACCCATAGGCTGCACTCCATACCGTGACCTGAGCTGCAATACTATAGTGTGTATGTATAAAGATACAGATATATAATAACCATAAACCGTATCTTACAGACTATAAGTCGCCCCAGACTATATGACGCACTTAGGGTTTAGAGACTGAAAATAAGACAGAAAATTGATGCAAAAAAGGTGCCGCTTCCAGGTGTTTATGTCCTCCATCCTCGTATATGTGATCTCCACCTTGGGCCCATCCTGGTATATATGCTTTTTGATATGCCGCGCACACAAAAACATCTACTCCACGTCCCACTGCTCCCCCAATGCGTGGTGTCCTCTTTTGATGATGGCAACTGACTCCGGCGTGTAAACGACGGGCAGAGCATGATGTCACAGCCATGCACCCCCAGTTACACGCTGAAGTCAGCAGCCGCCTTATCCAAAATAAACAATGCTGCTCCCTGCCTGGGATTATGGGCGTGGGAAGCAGTAAATATTCATTTTTTTATATATAACAGATACATGTGATTGCCCGGCGGCTGGGGCAGTTAGTCTGTTAACTATTAAAGAAAATTAATATTCACTGGTCCCCACACCCATAATCCCACTTAACTCTCTTTACTGTCAGTGCTGATAGGTAGACAGGATTATGGGTATAGGGAGCAGTGAATATTCACTATTTTCAACACGTGCTCGCCCCAGCCGCTGGCTTAGCGCGGCAGCACCCTGCTTGCTGTGAACTACTCCACCGCTGACCCCCCACAGTGAGCACCGGGTGCATGGGACTATAAGATGCACCCCCCCACTTTCTTCCCAAATTTCAGTGTGTTTTATAGTCTGAAGAATAAGGTACCTATATATAATCTTTTACTTGAAAAAGGCTGAGCTGCAATACCAGACAAAACCTATACACAAGAGTGGCGCTGTTTCTAGGAAAAGATCATCCCCATCTTTTTTTCCTAATTGTATATTTAGATTAAAATGAGCACAAAAGAACATAAGTCTTACATATAAATACAAACTTTGAGCCACTGATATATTTTATTAGTTACTATTGCTGTTCCTTCTTGTTTTGAGTATTCTTAATACTGTGCCAAATGTCATGTATGATCCTCCAGCTTTGCTCCCATTTAGCATGCAGAATGCCAAAGTCAATGTTGTATTGGTCCTTTGCTGTGTTTTATATAATGTGTTATGTACCCATCCTTAAAGACAATTGAATGGGATTATTTGCTGCTGATTTGCAATGGCCACGAGTACGGAGGATCCTAAATCCCAGATATTTTTGTACTTTTTACATGTAACTCAAGCGTTTGAGCACTGACTTTTGGAAAAAATATACAAAAGCACCTAGAGTTTCTTACTCCATGATGATATAATACTTTTTATCACGTGATATACTCTGATACCGTAAAATGATAGAAAATGAATGTAAAGTCGACATGTAATCTCTGATACTGTGTGTGTTGTGTGATGCATCTTTTTTTATTTGGTATTTTATCGTATATTCTAATTTGTTGCATTTTTGTGTTTTTGTGGTGGGGAATTATATACTACGTTTCATTGTGCTCTGCATTGATGTTGTCCATTTCAGAACATATCTGCATTTAAGATATGAAACATAGTTAAAACATAATGGAGGCAACCATTTTGTGGGCTGAAGCATTCTTAAAGTCAATTTCTACATTTTAGAGCAAAGTTGTTTTTACAGCCACAATGCTAATGTCGATTTATTTCTAGTAAATTGTTATATGGGTTAAGGCTTAGTGCCTCGTCAGAGAGTTGAAAGTCTAAGATTCTGGCTTCCTGCTGCCACCACTAGGGGGAGCTCACCGTACATTGATTTATTGGCGAGTTTGAGATATAGACATTTGCAGTGAGCTCCCTCTAGTGGTGGCTGCAGGTAGCTGGAATGTTTAAATTATCCTATGCAGGATATTTGGAATGTCAAGTATCAATGTAAATTAAAGAGTTATTCAGCACAGACAAACAAATGATAGAACATGTACAGTATTATTTTAATGCGTAAAGGGAGGAGAAAGGAATTAAAAGGAGAGATCCAATGAAAGGATACAAGAATATTATCTAAATTAAAAAAAAGGCGTATTAATTAATTTCAGCAGGTGTAATGGCAATAAGACATCAGAAGGGAAGTTAATGTTCAGTCCACCAAATAGTTTCTGCTGGTGAGTGGTATTGTTAGTCTGTACACTGGGATTTGGCATTACATCTAGAGTCAATGTCCTTTAAAGGGATCTGTCACCACATTTGACCTTTTAATCTCTTGACTATGGGCATACAGGTTATAGACCGCTGAGAAAAGTCCTCCCTCTGTATGCTTCATATCAGATACCTTGTTGTTGATAAATATTTGATCACTTTATGTAAATGAGCTGTTCCAGGCTATGGGATGGATGCTGCCTGGAAGATAACTCCACCCCTAGATGTTATTATAAATAGAAGGGGGCGCTACAAGTGTGATGAGTGATGGCTGCTCTCTGCCCTCCTGATCTCACTATAGAGCTCTGTGTGAGTGTACCTGACATATCTGCAGGTTCTTCCCTGATTCAGCCTCCCTCTCACATGCAGACAAGTCTGCAGCATTGTTGCAATAAGGCAGAGCTGCATAAAATATGTTTGCAAGAAGACAAATTTCAGTTTTCCTGTTGTCAGTTACTTGACTCACACTATTCACTCCCCTTTTATTTATAATAATCTCTGGAGGCGGAGTTATCTTTCAGGCAACATCCGCATAATAGCCTGGAACATCTCATATACAAAAAGTGATACCTTGTTGTGGAGAAATAATCTTTTATCACTTTTTGTAAATGAGATGTTCCAGGCTATGGGCCGGATGTTGCCTGAAAGATAACTCTGCCTCCAGAGATTATTATAAATAAAAGGGGAGTTACCAGTATGAGACAAGTAATTGACACAACAGGAAAACTGAAATCTGTCTTCTTGCAAACATATTTTTTGCAGCTCTGCCTTATTGCAACAATGCTGCAGACTTGTCTGCCTGTGAGAGGGAGACTGAAGCAGGGAGGAACCTGCAGATATGTCAGGTATAATCACACAGAGCTCTATAGTGAGATCAGGAGGGCAGAGAGCAGCCATCACTCATCACACTTGTAGCGCCCTCTTCTATTTATAATAAGATCTGGAGTCGGAGTTATCTTCCAGGCAGCATCCATCCCATAGCCTGGAACAGCTCAAAGATTTATCAACAACAAGTTATCTGATATGAAGCATACAGGTTATAGACTGCTGAGAAAAATCCTACTTGTCTGTCTCATATCAGAAGCCTTGTTGTGGATAAATCATCTTTTATCACTTTATGTAAATGAGCTCTTCCAGGCTATGGGGCGGATGGTGCCTTGAAGATAACTCCGCCTACAAAGCTGGTTTCTAATCTTCCAGGCAACATCTGCCCCAAAGCTGGAATAGCTCATTTACATAAAGTGATAAAAGATGATTTATCCACTACAAAGTATCTGATATGAGGCAGACAGGTATGATTATTTTCAGCAGTCTATAACCTGTATGCCCATATTAATAGTTTAGAAATGTCATAGTGGTGACAGATTCCCTTTAATGTCATTGGCGTATAATATTATCCACAGATGATGTATGAAAATATATATTATTATTTCAATTAAATGTCCTAATTTATTAACTTTTGATATGGGTGCAAAAAATAACTTATGCATTTCACTTTTGTATGTGCCTTTTGAAAATGAATTAGCATGAATCAATAAACATATTGAACAGGTTACTGTAATCTTCTTTCAATGTTTTGACTGGCGTATGTTGGTCTATCTGCTCTTGGAATCTCATTGATTTTAATGTAACAGTGCCCCTAGTGGACACAGTGTAGAATTGCAGAATTTTAAATAATGTTTGGGGCTTGTGAATCATTTTCTGCTCTATTGCAAAGATGATTTTAATATAACCTTTTTGCCAATTTTGTTTTTTACAATTTTTTTGGGGGAAAAATCAAATGAAATCCTAAAATTGCCGGGTAAGATGTTGTGGTATGAATATGTTTTAGATAATTTTGGGTGAATCATTAAATATTCGTTTATGCAAGTAAAAGTGATGTCATGAGAGTCGCAATGAAACTACGTCCAATGGCAAAATCTACACGTAGGAAATCTCTGTATATACCGGGCAGTCACATTTGCACATTTACATTATACAATTAGCTCATTTTCAGCTCATTCTCATGCATGCCGAGTTTTTTTTTTTTTTTTTTAGTTCAAGTCGAGAAGCTGTAAATCTACAATTTATTGAAGTGACAGGGAAATATATTTCATTTTCCCCATGAATCATTTGCAATCCTTATTGCAGAAAAATGAGAAAATGATAGTGCACCATGTTTTCATAAATTATTTCTTTTCCTTTATTTGATGCCTTCGTTTTCTCGGAGGATCTGTTGGAGGAATTCAAATTATTTCATTTTAAATTGTTTGTAAATATATGGAATATTTTAGGTATTTTTTTCCTCAATTGCAATAATTTTTTTTTCTACTTCAATAGTTTAAAAATATTTAACTGGCAAAAAAAGAAAAAAAAAATATGGCAAAATTAAAGATATATGGAATATTTTTATTTTTTTCTCCCCATTTGCTATATTTTTTTATTTCAATATTTTCAAAATATTTAACTGGCAAAGAAAGAAAAAAAAATTGTCAAAATTATAGATATATGAAATATTTTAAATTTTTTTTCTTCCCAATTGCTATATATTTTTTTTTATTTTCAAAATATTTAACTGGCAAAAAAAAAAATATAATAATAATAAATTGGCAACATTATAAATATATTGTTACTATTTTTTTTCTCCCCAATTGCTATAATTTTTTTATTTCAATATTTTCAAAATATGTAACTGGCAAAAAAAAAATGATAAAATAAAAAAAAAAGTGGCAACATAATAAGTATATTGAATATTTTGAATATTTTTTTTCTCCCCAATTGTTTATAATTTTTTTTGCGAAATTTTAAAATATTGAACTGGCAAAAAAAAAAAAAAAAAAAATGGCAAAATTATAAATATATGGAATATTTTTTTTAATCTTTTTTTTTTCAATATTTTCAAAATATTTAACATGCAAAAAAATAAATGAATTAAAAAATTAGCGAAATTTATTTTTAATGAATTGTAATTTTTTTTTACAATCTCTTTATTGTTGGAATAATTTAAACTTAAATGTGTTCACAATTGATTGGCTGCAACATTCTATCAGGCACAATAAACCAGTTCTTGTATTAGACTAATAAAATGCCTATGTGTGAAACAATTTGATTTCTTCATTTAAAAAATATGCCAATTAAATCCGAGGTTTGCCTACATGAAGCTTTTTTTTTAATACAGATTGTCTCCTGATTTCACCAGCTTATAGAATCTCATTATAAACATCCTCTATAAAACACCCATGAGGCTATTAGCTTTATAGAGTCTGGATTCCACTATTAACTCCTTAATAAGGGTAAAATACGTTGGGCTTATCTGATTGGATTATATTGGGCCTGAGACCCAGTGTACTTGGACTTACTTCAAACCCCTCAGTGTAATCTATTACATATTTTCTAATTTGTCATTTTTAGGGCACCTACATTTTAAAGGTGTCCGCCCCCCCGTCCCATTGGGTTGAAACCCAATGCACTTTTACATACTTTAAACCCCTGAATGTTCAATATAACATACATACAGGTTCATCTCAATGAATTAGAATATCATCAGAAAGTTAATTTATTTCAGTAATTCAATACATAACGTGAAACACATATATAAAGTCATTACACACAGAGGGATCTATTTCATGTGTTTATCTCTGTTAATGTTGATGATTATGGCTTACAGCCAATTAAATCCCAAAGGTCATTATCTCAGAAAATTAAAGTAAGGACGATGAGGGGTTAAAAAACGTGCTGCCGTATTCCACAAGACATTTAAGGGTGAATATAATATTTATTAGTCAAAGCATTTAGGGCTCCCTGAAACATGGCAATATGATATGGATTTATCCTGAGAAAGGGGTAAGGGAGTCCAGAAATGTGTTGACTAATAAATCAATATTATAGTCACCCTTTGATGTCTCGTGGAATACAGCAGCGTGGTGTTTACACCTTCACCCTCCCTACTCTATATGCACCACGCTGGGGACTGCAGCAGTTGTGATCTGCTTTTATAGTGGTTGTGACTCACAACCACACAAGGTGAAGCCTCTGATACCTATTTAGGTCATATTTTATCTCTCAGACCCTTCATCCTCCCTACTTTAATTTTCTGAGATAATGACCTTTGGGTTTTCATTGGCTGTAAGCCATAATCATCAACATTAAGAGATAAACACATGAAATAGATCCCTCTGTGTGTAATGACTCTATATAATATATGTGTGTCACTTTATGTATTGAATTACTGAAATAAATGAACTCTTTGATGATATTCTAATTCATTGAGATGCCTCTGTCATTGGGGCGCCTGCATTTTAATTGTATAAATTAAAGAAGTCAAATTATATAGATTAGATAGTTATTAGAATGTTATTTATTATTATAGCGCCATTTATTCCATATACTTTTTGCCAGTTACATAAACATGGTTTCATATATTTACTTTTCTTCGAGTTCCAATTTCCTTCAATGTAAAAACTACAAAGTATAATTTTGTTTAATATTTTTTAATTTACCATTTAAAAAAGTTTATTTTTTACAATTTTAAGGGATAAAAAAAGTTAATGTTTCTTTTCCTACACTGCCCTCTAATGGAAAGTCTAAAAGTTTATCAATTAGTCTTCACGTCAATGACTTAACAACTAAGATACATATATATTTTACATTTTTCTTTAAGGCAATGATACAAATAATCCTTTTTAGGGGGGAAAAAAGAGCAAAGATTTTTTTTTTTTGTATTTTTGCATGGATTTTATCATTTTGAACCCAATATTTGCAATGTCAGTTATAACAATAATAATAATATTCATTTATATAGCGCTATTAATTCCAGAGCACTTTACATACATCAGTAATGCTTTCCCCATTGGGGCTCACAATCTAAACATCCTATCAGTATGTCTTTGGAGTGTGGGAGCAAACTGGAGAACCCGAAGGAAACTCCCGCAAACACGGGGAGAACATACAAACTTCTTGCAGATGTTGTACTTGGTGGGAATTGAACCCAGGACCCCAGTGCTGCAAGGCTGCAGTGCTAACCACTGAGCCACCCTGTCACCATTTTAAGGCAATGGTACAAATAATCATCTTTTTTAGGGGGGGGGGGAAGGGAACAAATCTTCTGGGGTCTTTTTGTATTTATACATTAATTTTTTTTTTTTTTTTG